>CM035407.1:11153593-11483462 GCA_020310875.1 Ceratopteris richardii
CGTCAACTTTATATGTTTGTTGGAGACTTTTCAGTTGGTACTAGGAAAACATACATCTTTTGGTTTTGTAGATATTCTGATTTATACATGTTGTGCTCTATATATTGATGATGTAAGAGACTAGGATATTCAGCTTGATGATGATTGATAATTGATATTATTTCTTCAAAATTTCTGCATACTAGTCATTAGGCTTTTTGGCTACAACATGCATTGTGCATATTAATGTTATGTCAATATAATGTTCTTTACTCTCGTTTGTCTATGAACATGTGTAAAATGTGTTTATTTTATTGAAAAATATAATATGCACATAAAAATAATACTATATACTCGAGCTTTTATTTTGATAAGAAAGGCCACGTCAATAAATGTCAGAAATGTTTTATTGTACTCGTCAAACATCAGATGTCAGAAGTCAAAATCTTGTCAGTAACAACTATGTATGTATGTACGTGTGTATGACATATGTATGTATGAATGTATGAAAATATGTATATATATATATATATACACACACACACACACACACATATATATATGTGTGTGTATGTATGTATGTATGTATGTTTATACATATACATACATGTATATATACATACATGATACATATATGATATATGTGTATGAATACATGTATATATATTTATATATGTGCACATAATATATATATATATATATATATATATATATATATATACACACACACACATATATATATATATCTATATATATATATATATCTATATATATATATATATATATAGAGAGAGAGAGAGAGAGAGAGAGAGAGAGAGAGAGAGAGAGAGAGAGAGAGAGAGAGAGAGAGAGAGAGAGAGAGAGAGAGAGAGAGAGAGAGAGAGAGAGAGAGAGAGAGAGAGAGAGAGAGAGAGAGAGAGAGAGAGAGAGAGAGAGAGAGAGAGAGAGAGAGAGTCATATTAACGTCTTCTCGAGGCTAGACTTGGCCAATGAGACAAAACCATGTATAAGTGTAGTAACCTTGTATAGAAAATGAAATGGAATAAAAAGTACTCGCTACACAAAGCTATAGAGGGCTTGAAAATGTTGGGGAGACGTGGCTCTGACTCTGCAGATAATGGCCACCTAATACATGGAGGATCCATAATGTGATGAGTAAAATACCCTAGCTATTGGTACATCAATGGTGGTCTGAGTGCCTCTCGAAGGAAGACAACCTAGGGGGTGGTGGTATGCCTCTGCTCCATTATGTGGTCGTAGCCTGTCTTGATGTGTGAGATATCCTCCTGATATAGTCATGGTCGATGATATCCAACCATGCGTGGTCGGCATCGTGCTCTCTGTGCTTCTTCTTGGTGGAGCGTGAGCCCTATAGATGGACCTCTCTGATGTAGCTCAGCTCGCGGAAAGAACTGAGTAATGGTATGCTGGGTACTCACCCGTGTGTGATGTGTGGGCTGTAGTGACCGCTCTCGCCTCTCGTATGCTCTTGTGAGGAAGCGTCCCAAGTGCCGCTAGTCTCCCATAGTCATGCACAACCGGAGCGACGCTGGTCTCCCATAGTCATGCACAATCGAAGCGACTCCTCTATCTGGAACTGTGCTCCTAGGTCTAAGTATGCTTGGCATCTGTTAACAAAATGCTCCTCACTCTCTACCTCTCTCTAGCATACTAGGCACCACCTCTCCTCATGGGGGACTCCCTTGGACCGACCCCTCTCAATCTTGAGCCTATGTGATGAAACCCGGAGCTGTCCAATGACGATTCGAAGGTGGTGGGGTAGGTATGTTTGCATGTATCTCGGAATCTCGATGAAGCCCTCGTCTGATATATGTGGAAAATGCTCACGGTAATAGAGCATTTTCGGTGGCAATGTATCCCTAGGGCTCAGCCATGTCTTCTGTATGTATGTATGCAATATCTCCTTGCGAATGACCATATTCCTCTCCTGATGAGAGAGCGAGTAGGTGGGTGCCTGTAAGTCATACTGTATTTTGCCCCATCAATGAGGAGGCACATAATGAAGATGTGATCAATATGAAGAAGGCCCTGCAAAAACTTGCCTTGCCGCATGCTTGTAGCCCCTCGGTCTTTGCATATGAGCTTAGCTCTACCTCAAGTATGGCTCGGCATAGTTTAGCCGCGATGTGGCCAATCATGATGATCTTGTAGTTCTTGGGCTCTAGGGTGTCGCCAGATTTGTGGATAGGCACAATGGTATGCCTAGTCCACTCCTTTGGGAAGCCCTCCCCTATCGCTCGGTTGAAGACTCAATCAATTGAGCTATATTGGAGGTTATGTAGATGAGATGCTTGCTTTGCAATTTTGTGTGGTCGGCTAAACGACCATGTTGTAGTCGTCCTAATGCTTGCTTTGCAATCTTGTGTGGTCGGCAAAACTACCATGTTGTAGTACCTCATAATCTCTCAGCATAGTCATGCCATATATGTGGGTCCCCAATAGGTGCGGTCGGGTGTGGCTCCCATAGGGTATGCCATGTTGCAACGCTATCCATACCATAGTATAATGAGAGTTTAGAAAACAAGTTTCAAAAATGGCTTTTAAAACGCTTAGTATGTAGAGTATTAAAAAAGTAGAAATAAAAAACGAGTAGTATATTTCATTGCAACGTTTTTTAATTTCTGTTTTTCATAAGCCATGAGGAATGCATACGTAGCACTCCTCTACCTATCTAATGTTAAAAACACATAAAATACTTGATCTACTACCCTATAGAACACAATACATGCGGCGACCTATATTTAAATAGACTTAGAAGACAAACATGACATCTAAAAGTTAAATACTTAACATGGAACAATGAATTTCAATTTCAATATGCACCATGGTTCATATGGGATTGTGATTACACACATATCATTACATAAAAGAGAAGAATATATAAATGAATATCATGACTTGTTAGTTGTTGCTCACTCAAAAACTATGACATTCAAGTTCGAACTATGGTCAAAAGTGAATGAAAAAAACATATTTATGGTCCCACTATAATAAAAAACGTTTTTATGATGCTAATTGTGATAGAAAACATAAAATAAAGCTTAGTACAATTTAAGTACTAAACATTTTTTATAAAAAAAAGTGTTTTAAACTATGATTCATACTCATAAAGAGGCAGTGTATCTCGATTCTCAAGCTCTTGTGCCTCCTCAAAGGCTCGTCTCTTCCGATGTGTGATGGTCTTTATCCGTCTCTTTGCCTCTCTCTTTGTAATCTCTCTCAATGCTCGCTGAGCTTGTAGTCATCGATAGAGATCTCTACATTCCTCATCATACCAGCGATTTTGTGGCAAAGTCCCGAGAGGAGGTGTGGAACCAGAGTGGATGGTGTTTGGGAAGGAGAGTGGGTGGTGTGTGGGAAGGATCGGATGGCTGAAGGATTGATGTTATATGAGGTGAGTAGGGGTAGTGGAGTGTCAGGATGAAGCATGAGAAGATCCTTCTTGACTTGAGCCTCATATATGTGGGCTAGCTTGTGTGAAGTGGATGGTGGTGTGTGGGGTGTGTGTTGCAGGTGTGTTTGTGGGTGTGCGTGTTGAAGGTGTGTTTGTGGGGGTGTCTCCCTTGAGGGAGAGTGTAAGGTATGTGGTTGGCCCTAATGGGTATGGGTGGGATGGTGAATGAGGTGAGTAGGTGGATGGCCTCCTTCGACCCCATGACATAATCTATTGTACTTCCCCCACCACTTGTGACTCAATGTGGAATGCATGTCAATCCTCTTGAGATAGGCCATTGAGCCATCCCGTTATAAATAATGAGATTATGTCGAGAGTCTAGTCTGAGTAGGGGAGTGTCATAGTGTGTAGGATAAGCTGAAGCTCTAGCTCTAGCCTCCTCTTGTATGGTAGGTAGTACTTGTCGGTCCTCTCGATCAAATGTCTCACATTGATCACTACCCGTCTCGACATTGAAGTCTCCCATGAAGACTTCTTCTAATGCAAAGTATTATGTAATCTCCTTTGACAAGTAGGTGGATGGCCTCCTTCGATCCCATGACATAATCTATTGTACTTCCCCCACCACTTGTGACTCAATGTGGAATGCATGTCAATCCTCTTGAGATAGGCCATTGAGCCATCTCGTTATAAATAATGAGATTATGTCGAGAGTCTAGTCTGAGTAGGGGAGTGTCATAGTGTGTAGGATAAGCTGAAGCTCTAGCTCTAGCCTCCTCTTGTATGGTAGGTAGTACTTGTCGGTCCTCTCGATCAAATGTCTCACATTGATCACTACCCGTCTCGACATTGAAGTCTCCCATGAAGACTTCTTCTAATGCAAAGTATTATGTAATCTCCTTTGACAAGTAGGTGTATAGTGAGTCTTTCTCTTGATCTATGGTAGCAAACCACGAGTTAGGAGCAAAGTAGCATAACACTTTGTAGGTTATCCACTCTTGTGAGAGTTGTAGTCGAATCCAAAGATATGTGACATGTGAATCACATGTGACTATCTAGATCATGCTTTAAAGTCCATCTTTCATGAGTATGGCTACTCTTGATCATCTCATAGTGTGCTTGTGTGTAACTCTCTATATGTAAACTCCCATTGGAAACCTTGAGCTCGAGGTAGGCTCTAATCGGGGTTCTCATGTGTCTTTGCCAGTATAATGATGTCTCATATTAATCATTGCTTGTCTCGGCATTGAAGTCTCTCATAAGGAAGACTTCACCTAAAGCAAAGTACTCCGAAATCTCCTCTGACAAGGTGTATGGTGAGCCTCTCGATCTATGATAGTGAATCGCGAGCTAGGAGCAAAGTACAATAACGCTTTGTAGTTGATCCGCTCGTGTTAGAGTTGGTAGTCAGATCCAAAGATATTTGACCTATGAATCTCGTGCGACTATATGTATCTTGCTGTGAAGTCCATCTCCGAAGAGTATGTCATCTCTTGATCGTCTCGTAGTGTGCTTGTGTGTACACTCTTTGTATGTGGACCGTCAGGGGAGCACTAGATTGTGCTCTCTGACTACAGTAGACAAGATTTCCGAAATACACTTATGATTACAAGAACACCCACGTAGGAAAAATAATACAAGAAGATGTAACCGATACAAGACGTCCCACAACCCGGGACCAATAGGTATGGAAAACTGGACTAGAGATGATATAGAAGATCCCACAACCCGGGATCGTAAGTATGAGACAAGATGTCTTGATTACAAGAACTCCCTTCTTGGAGAGGAACAAGATACACGAAAGAACTCGACAGGATCTCGTACTACGAGATTACAAGGGGACAAGATAGGATGTCCAAGAACTAGATTAGAACAAGGAATAAGACAAGAACTAGAACTGGAACTTGTGAGTACTTACTTGGCGGTCA
The DNA here is from genome assembly GCA_020310875.1 of Ceratopteris richardii. NCBI lineage: Eukaryota > Viridiplantae > Streptophyta > Polypodiopsida > Polypodiales > Pteridaceae > Ceratopteris > Ceratopteris richardii. Next base: position 11,158,916 of record CM035407.1, read on the forward strand.
CGACTCCTTGAGCTCCCAAGATTGGTATTGGCAAGACTGATTATGAATGTGGCCAACCCCTCCTTATATAGGTTTTCAAGGGCGGTTGCGACTTGATGATGTCATCATGATGTCATCGACTCGAAGCATGGTCTCTAGATGTCAGAATCAAGCAAGAAGACAGTCGATCTTAGGGTTTTGGCACATTCCGGACGCAATGGAAACATTAGTTTCCCCAAATGCTGAACCAATAATGAGATATAGGATTCATATGGAATCTGAGATTCAAGATGGTTTCCTTTGTCCATGACATTACCTCCCCCTCAAGCGACGAGTTCCAAGAGGAGTGGTCATGTTCTCTGGTCTCGGCTTCATTGGATTTTTCTTATGGAATTCTCGAACCTTGATTGGTGCTCTCTGAAGGTTTTCTGTAGGTTCCCAAGTACTATCACTGATGTCATACCCTTTCCAATGAATAAGGTATTCCAATCTTCCTCGGGATATTCTGGAATCTAGGACATGCTCGACTTCAAATTCTTCATGATCATCAATCTCGATAGGTGGTGAAGGACTAGGTCTCTCCCCCCTTAATGGTGAAATCTGATATGGTTCCAACATGGATACGTGGAAAACTGGATGTATTCTCATAGTACTTGGTAGCTGGAGCTTGAAGGTGATTGGATTAATCTTGGCCAAGATGGTAAATGGACCAAATCTTTGATGATCTAACTTTGCACAAGGTCTTGAGGTTTGCAAATTGTTTCTGAGTAACCATACTTTATCCCCAATTTGATACGATGGATTTTGGACACGATGTTGATCTGCATAGTACTTATATTGTTATTGAGCTTTATGGATCTCTTCCTTGAGTTCTTTGTGAACGTCCATTAGGTATTGGGCCTTGTCTCTTGCAGCTGGGTTCTTGACATGATTTGAGAGTTGTATATCCATCCTTGGATGTTGTCCATAGTTTGCAAAGAAGGGAGTTTTCTTAGTAGATGCATGAACACTATTGTTATAGGCAAACTCTGCAAAGGGTAACAACTCAAACCAATCATTTTGGTGATAGTTGCTAGTGCAACAGAGATATTGCTCTAGGACTTGATTCACCCGTTGTGTTTGTCCATCAGTCTGTGGATGATTTGCTCTAGATAGTTTAACTTGAACACCAAGGAGTTTGCAAAGACTGCTCCAAAAGCTGGATATGAACTGTGGATCTCGATCACTGACAATATCATGAGGCAATCCATGAAGCCTAAAGATGTATATGAGAAAGAGTCTAGCAGTGGCTGCACCTGTGATTGCCTTTGTAGTTGGAATGAAGTGTTCCATCTTTGTGAATCTATCCACAATAACAAGAATGGCATCATACTTCTCTGACTTAGGTAGATCTGTGATGAAATCCATAGATAATGAAGCCCATGGCCTTTCTGGAATAGGTAAAGGTTGTAAGAGGCCATGAGGCTTATGTCGTGGTACCTTAGATCTATTGCAAGTGTCACATGTTCGGATATATTCTTTGACTTCCTTCCACATTTGAGGCCACCAAAAATCCCTTGATATGAGTTCTATTGTTTTATTTACTCCAAAATGTCCTGCTGCAAGATTGTCATGACGTTGTTGAAGTACTTGGATCTTGGGCTTTCTTGGAGGGACATACAATAGGTTCTTATAGAATAGTAACCCTTCCTTTTCTTGGAATTCATTTACTTCTTGGACTTTTCCTTCATGAGTTTTTTTCTTAACATTACAAAATAATTCATCTTGTGGTAGATTCTCACGAATCAAATGATTCAAGGCTGAATCTTCAGGATGGGTTGAAGAGATAGCTACTAACTGGAGATGCTTAGGCTTGAGTAATACACTCTCTTGTTGATCGAAGGCCTCTTCACCCTTCTTTGGTGCAAGGTAAGATCTTCTTGACAAGGCATCTGACTGACACTGTTGCCGTCTTGGACGATATGTGATGACAAAGTCGAACCTGGATAAAAAGTTACTCCATCGAGATTGCCTTCTGCTGAGGATGCGGGTGGTCATAAAATACTCTAAGTTCTTGTGATTTGTATACACGATAACTTTATGAGCTCCTCCTTCTAGATGGTGACGTCAAGTATCAAACGCGTCCACTATGGCAAGAAGTTCTTTATCATGAATTTCATAATTAATTTCTGGAGGAGAAAATTTCCTTGAATTATATGCAACAGGATGTAGGTGTCCATCATCTCCATATTGTGAGAGAATTGCCCCTAGGGCAAAGTCTGATGCATCTGTCTCTAGGAAGAAGGGCTTACTAGCATCAGGATGAACTAGAATTGGAGCAGTAGTGAATGCTGATTTCAAGGTCTGAAATGCTTTTTCTGCTTCTTCGGTCCATGAGAATTTGGAGTTCCTTGTAAGCTTGGTAAGAGGTGTCACTATCTTGGAGTAATCTTTGATGAATATTCTATAGAAGTTGGCAAACCCTAGAAAACATTGTACATCTTGAACACATGGTGGTTTCCAATCAAGGATTGTCTGAATCTTCTTAGGGTCCATAAAAATTCTTTTATATGATACAATGTACCCTAAAAATTCCACTTCTGTCTTATGGAAAGAGCACTTCTCCAATTTCGCATATAATCCTTTTTCTCTTAGTTTCTCTAGGACTATCTTTACATGACATTCATGATCCTCTAGATTTTTGGAGAATATCAAGATATCATCAAGGTATATTACAACAAAATCATCTAAATATTCTCGAAAGATATCATTCATCATATGTTGGAAGACAGTTGGAGCATTTGTAAGACTGAATGGCATAACTACATATTCAAAATGCCCATACCTTGTTCGAAATGTTGTCTTCCATTCGTCTCCTTCTCTAATCCTGACAACGTTGTAAGCTCCTCGAAGATCAATTTTCGTGAAGAATTTTGCTTTTCCAAGGCGTTCCAAGAGCTCTGATATGAGTGGTAGAGGGTATCTATTTTTTATAGTGACTTTGTTCAATCCACGATAGTCTACACACATCCGGAGAGTCCCATCCTTCTTCTTTACAAATAGAATAGGGGCTCCTGCTGGAGACTTCGAGTGTTTGATAAACCCCTTTGCTAGATTCTCATCAATGTTCTTGCGTAGTTCTGTAAGTTCCTCTGGGGATAGTCTGTAGATTGGTCCAAAGGGAGGTTGTGCTCCTTGAAGATCTATGGGGCAATCGTAAGGTCTATGCTTTGGGAGGATATCTGCATTCTTCTTTTCAAAAACATCTTCAAAGCCTTTGTACTGATTGGGTAGCTGTACTGGATCATCTTTCTTGGATTCTTGAGCTTGTATGGCATAGATCATATATGTAGGTTCCTTTTTTACTGCATGTATGAAGGCTTTGGCTCCAACATATGTCGGGTTCTTTTGGATATCTCGACGGGTGATTTTATTCTTTTCCCAATTAATGTTTGGATTATACTTCTTTAACCAGGGCATTCCAATGATAACTAGATGTACAAGGCTTGATATTACATTGAAACATATGTGGGATTCATGGTCACCAAGGTGTACTCTTAATGGTGTGGTTTCCATGGTTATATTCCCAGATGCTAGAGGTCGTCTATCTACTACTTCAGCTACTACTGGTTTGTTCTTCCGAAGTACAGGAATTCCATGTTTCTTAACCAATCCTTCATCGATGAAACATGAGGAGGCTCCTGAATCTACTAGGGCTGTAAGGGAAAGGGTCTTCTTGGGCATGATTAACTTGACAGGTGCAAGACATGTTTCTATGGGTATAGCTTGAATTATGAGACCCTTTCTTATATCATGGTCCGGCTGCAAGGTCTCTTTTACAACTGGACTTCCTCGTTTCCTTGCTCTACAAGGGTGACTGTGACTCTGGAGTTTGTTCTCTTGTTCGGACAATTAATTGCAATATGTCCAAGGTTTCCACAGTAGAGACATAACTTATTAACTCTCCTTCTTTGTTTCTCTTCTGGTGTTAGAGGCTGAAACCTAGTTTCATCTATTTGCATAGGTTCAGGCATGGACTCATCTTTAGTAGTGGGTTGGAAAGGTTTCCACTGGCGAGGTCTTCCTTCTACTTGTTTTTCTTGTTTCCTTTCAAAAAGTCGGTTATCACATTGAATAGCTTGCATGATATATTCATTCAATGTTTTAACCTCTTGCATCGTGAGCAAAAGGTCCTTCACATCATCTCTTAAACCCCATCTGAATTGGCTTATGAAATAATCTTCATGCCAAGTGAGATCACATATCAACTGCCTAAATTCAGATGCATAGGTAGAGGCAGAGCGGTTACCTTGACGTAACTTCCGAAGTTTTGTTTCTGCTACTCGACTTGTATCTGCATCTCCAAATGTGGCGGAGAGTTCTCGAAGAATCCCCTCATAGTCCTAAAGTATTGTCATGTTCTTCTCCAAGATTGGGGCAAACCATGTTAATGCTTGGCCACAGAGCAAGGTTCCAATAAACCTGACCTTGGATGCCTCATCAGGGTATCTATCAGGTTGCATACGGATGTATAATTTAACTTGCTTGAGAAATCCACGAAACTTTGTGCCTTCCCGATCGAACTTTTCTTGCAGATTATGACCTTGGTTTTACCAAGGTTCACAGATAACCCTCTGTGTCTGCAAAAGTCATCTAGGCCATGTAGATGATGGTGTAGACCTTCTGCAGACTCTGAAACCAGTACAATATCATCAGCGTATAAAAGAATATGGACAGTGGACTCGCGTACCTCAATGCCATCACCCCCCCTACTGCTTGTGTATGAAGTCCACTATCTCATCAATGTAGAGACCAAAGAGGGTGGGTGAAAGAGGGCATCCTTGCTTCACCCCGATAGTGCTAGCAAGTGGATGAGATAAGCCCCCTGGACATCTGACTCTACTAGATACTCTTTCGTATAAGGCATAGATCCTCCATATCTCCTTTGGAGCTTTGAAATCAAGTAGTCATCTGAAGAGTTGTTCCTTGGGAACAGTGTCAAATGCTTTGCGGAAGTCCACAAAGCAAGAATATAATCTCCTCTTCCTCACCCTTGCTTGGTCGATCATGCATCTCGGAGTGAAGATGTGGTCAATGGTAGAGTAATCGCGTCTGAAACCTGCTTGTCCTGGAGCCCTGATACCCTTCTCTCAATGAGAGTACTCAACTCTGTCTCTAGTACCGCCCCATATAACTTGGCCAATATAGGGCCAATCATGATCGTTCGGTATGTAGCTGGATCCATAGTATCTCCTGACTTATGAATTGGCACTATGGTGTGCTCAGTCCATGAGTCAGGGAACCCTTCAACCAATGCACGGTTGAAGAGTTGGGCAATGAGCGGTGCGAGGGTCGTGCCTCCGTAGATGAGGTGCTGTGATTGTAAACCGAAATGGTCATGGGCCCCGCCATGCTGTAGATTGGCAATAGCGTGTCCCACCATAGTGCGTGCGAAGAAGTCAGAGGTGGTAGGACGTTAGCTATGTGGTCTGAGAATGGGGGGCTTGTTTGGGATCTCGTATAGGCTCCGTGCATAGCTATGCCAAGTACTCGGGTCTCAGATGGGTGTCTGTTGTCTCCTCTCTCTCAAATGTCTCCATGCCACTACATTGTCTCGACTCATGAGCAAATGGTAAATATCCCAACATTGTCTCTCCTCCCAATCTCGACTCAGAAAGAAAGAAGAAAAAAAGTGTTTTTACGTCTATTAGGAGGCGGAACTCGGCTTATGAGACAAATTGACGTACACGGGTGTATCTTTTGTCAATCGGAAAAGATAAAAGTGCTGAAAAAACTGGTAAAGCTGATATAGATCTCCGTGGTATGCATGTGGAGATACCCATGAAAGTAGGGGGTGTATGGAGTGTGATATCTATGATAGTATGCAAAAGGGTAGTACAACAAGCACAAGAATGCATTTGAAACTACTAACTAGAAGTGAGTGTGTGAGAGAGAGAGAGAGAGAGAGAGAGAGAGAGAGAGAGAGAGAGAGAGAGAGAGAGAGAGAGAGAGAGAGAGAGAGAGAGAGAGAGAGAGAGAGAGAGAGAGAGAGAGAGAGAGAGAGAGAGAGAGAGAGAGAGAGAGAGAGAGAGAGAGAGAGAGAGAGAGAGAGAGAGAGAGAGAGAGAGAGAGAGAGAGAGAGAAAGAGAGACTTTTTAACGTCTATTAGAGGCCAAAATCGGCCTATGAGACAAAACATATACATCAGTATGATCCAATCCACTGTGATCCCAAAAGGAAAATAAAGTGTGAGTACCGCAAACGGGTATAAAAGGAGTGGATAGTAAGTGGCATCAAGGGTGTGGGGTGCTATGGGTATGCACTCTATATGCTCAATGGGTGAGATACAAATATGATATGCATAGGGAGGGGAGGCTCGATGGTATCACAACCCACTAAATGCCTGGTATGGGTGTAGGATGTAATGCATTGGTGGGTAAGGCATCATGGCGATCCTCAAAATGCTATGAGCGTCCAAATCGATAGGGGTGCGTTGCTGACGTCTCCGTATCTCCATGTCATGGCGTGTGTGAATCGATCCCTCTCTGATGTGGACGGGCTATCCGGATAGGGGGTCTCGGTCGTCGACGCTGTCGTCTAAGCTCCTCTGCTCTCTGTAATGTGACCCCCTGCATCGAGCTGGGTCCTCAAGTGGCTGTGGGTCTGAAAAAATCTGTAATATAAGTCTGAGGGGGGGGGGGGGCCAGGTGTATCTCCATCTGCTGCTGGAGGAGTGATGCACGGCGGTGGTGGAGCTCTACTAGGAAACTACCTAGAGGGCGCTGGTCCTCTGTCCCCAATAAAGCCCTGATCTCTCTGGGCCCCGTGAAGAGCTGTGGGTAGCGGTCTCTGATGTCCTCATATGCCTTGCATCTACATGTGTAGTGCTCCTCGTCCTCCACCTCCTCTCTACATATCCTGCATAATCTCTCACCCCTCGGGGTATGTGTGGCTCGCCCAACCTCAACCTCGAGCTGGTGTGATGATACTCTGAGCTGCCCAATGGCCACTCTCTCAGCTGGTGCCATATATGTATCCATGTATCGTGGTCTCTGAATGAAACCATCCACAGTCACAGTCAGGAAGTGCTCTCTGTAGTGTTGCCTCTTTGTGGGAAGAGGCTCCGATGGTGCTATCCATGTCTCCCTGACGTGTATCTATAGTAGGTCCTTACAGATGATCCTATTCCTCTCCGAACGAGAGAGGGTAATGTGGGGGGAAGAGAGGTCATACTGAAAAGGGGGGAGATCTGTAATGCTCATGCCATGGTCTTCTATCCATCGGTAAGTCTGTGCATACCATACTCTCTCATGCCTTGTCTCTGCCAAATGTCTAGAGCTCTCAAATGCAAGCCTAGTGAGTCTGCTTGTGGGGAGCTCTCTGACTCTCAGAATAAAGGTCACCAATTGGAAGAGGGCATCCACTAGCATCGGTGGTGTGCCAAGCTCAGCTCGTATAATGTCATGTGGAACGGAGGGCTTGCTGCGCAGCAAGCGTGAGATCATGGTGACCTGGGGCCTCTCAATCCGCGCCCACATCGCCTCTGTGATCCCTGGTGCCCATACTGCCGCTGCGTACATCAATGCGGGTGTCACTAGAGTGTCAAAGAGCCACCCCTTAGTCCGGGGCTCCTGAAAATGTGTCTGAAAGCAATGTCTCTCCAATCCTGCAAGTGCCGCATAGCCTCGCGTCAATCTATCTCTCGCGGCCTGTGCCATGGAGAATACCCCTGTGCTTCCCGAGAAGGTGACACCTAGGTAGATGTAGGAGTCCACTACCTCTCTGTCCTCCAACTTCTGTGAAAGAGGCACGATGGAGTACTGTCTTGGAGGTATGGAAGATCATGACCTTGGTCTTGCCAAGGTTCACTGTGAGTCCTCTCTCCATGCAAAAGGTATCGAGCGCCTGTAAATGTGACTGCAACCCCTCCAGTGACTCTGAAAGAAGAACAATGTCATCAGCATATAATAGGATGTGTACTGGCGTACCTCCGAGGTCTCCTCCTCGCCCTCTTGCTCGCTGTATATACTCCGTGATCTCGTCGATGTAGAGACCGAAGAGAGTGGGTGAGAGAGGGCAACCTTGTTTCACACCAATGGTGCTAACAAGGATGTCTAAGAAACCGCCGGGGCAGCATACCCTGCTCGTGACTCGTGCATACAAAGCGTGGATGGCCCATAGCATGTCTGATGGTAGTTGTAACTCTTCGAGCCTCCGTAGTAGTCTCTCTCGAGGGACCAATGCGAAGGCTTTGCGGAAATCCACAAAGCAAGAGTATAGTCTCTGCTTCCTCGCCTTCGCGCTCTCAATCAAGCAATGGTTGATGGTGGAGAAAGTGCGGCGAAAGCCTGCCTGGCCGGGTGCTCTAATCCCAACTGCCTCAGCGTGTGTACTAAGCTCTTCCTCTAGTACTGCCCCATATATCTTGGCCAAGATATGGCCTATCATAATAGTCCTGTAGTTCCCTGGGTCCATCATATCCTCGGACTTATGGATAGGCGTAATGGTATGCATAGTCCATGAGTCGGGTAACCCCTCAACCAAAGCACGGTTGAAGAGATGGGCGATCAAGTGGGAAACTACATCTGCTGCATATATGAAGTGCTCTCCCTGTAGCCCCGTGTGGTCTTCCGAGCGGCCATGCTGTAGCCTATGGACAGCCTGTCGTACCATGCCTGCCGTGAAGAGGGTGGATATCACAGGACGCGGTGTGGAAGGAATCGGCAATGGTGGCTGTCCTGGGACGTCATATAACCTCTGGGCGTAGGTGTGCCAAGTCGGAGGATCCGCTATGGGCGTAGGTGGGCGGGGCTCACGTAGTGCCCTCCATGCGGTGGCACAATCCCTACTCATGAGAAGGTCGATCAACTCTGCCTCTTGTCGCTCCTCGAAAGCTCGCCGCTTCCGGCGTGTGAGGGCTCGCATATGTCGTCGTGCTTTCCTCTCTGTGATGGATCCCAAGATACTCTGTGCTCTGAGATGTCGGTATAGTCGCCTACACTCCTCATCGTACCATCTATTCTGGGGTGTATGCCCCAGCCGTGTCGAATGTGCAGTGCTGTGGGTGGTGTATGGGAAGCTGAGAGTAGCAAATGTATGGAGGATCGAGGAGAAGTGGGCGGTGAGGGTGTCCAAGGAGGCAGAGGGATCAAGGGAGTAGATGCGCTCTCGAACATGGGAGCTATAGATATGTGCTAGCTCATGTCTAAAGTGAATGGTGGTATCAGTTCGTGGCTGTATGGTAACGGGGTGGGATGTGCATGGTGAGCCGCAAATGGATAGGGCAAGATATGCGTGATCAGCTCCAATCGGTAAGGGTGGGATAGTGAATGAGGTGATGAGATGTGTCGCCTCCGGGGGTCCGATAACATAGTCTACCACACTGCCTCCCTGTGGTGTCGTGGGTGGAATGCAGGTGAGACCGCTCGAGGTGGGCCAGGTCCCCATCCCATTATATATAACGAGACGGTGTGCTTCTCCCATCTTGAGTAGGTGTTTGCCATATGAGGTGGGTGTGGCGGTGTCGGTTGAGGCTCTGAGTGTAGGCTTATTCTTACAAAAGATAGTGAAATATTTTTTGAAAAGATAAAGGAATGACTCCAAAACTCTTGCCAATTATTAGCGATGTCTGCATTGTGTGAAAAATACTAAATGATAATCTTGCGGCGGTGAGCTGACTCCCACATATAGCCCTCAATCCTCGGTAGGCTCCTCCTCGGGCTCTCGTGTGTCTCTGTCAAGAAGATAATGTCTCTGCCCTCCATCACCTCCTCGAGGCGCCCTAGATGTGTCCACAAAGATCCATTGCAGTTCGAGATTGCAATGTGCACCTCTTGCTGTGCTGTCTCATAGGCCGCGAATCCCTAGTCAATGGGCCGTCCATCAATGATGACCCGATCGTCTCTGTATAGGGAACGATGTCCCTCTCGTCTTGCCTGGAGGACACTTGGCATGCATGCCCGTCTGTGCTCTACCTGCATCCGTGTGAGGTCGTCATCCAAATAGATGGGGGTGCTCGGTGTAGTGCGTAGTACTTCCCGTCGTCTGAGGAAGTCTTTCCTCTCGGCCTCATCTGAGAACTGAAGGATAAGTGCTTTGCTCCGAGTGGTGTCTCGTCTTGCTGTCCAAGCTCTGGTGAAAGGCAGAGGCTCATCCGCGCGGTATCCAAGTAATGTGCACAAGCGACACCCGTCCTGCTCTGGAGATCCGTCTGTCTCTCGCGAACATTGAGCCTGCGAGCCTATCGCATCCGCTCCTCCTCAATGGTGGTAGAGAGGGGGAGAGAGAGAGAGAGAGAGAGAGAGAGAGAGAGAGAGAGAGAGAGAGAGAGAGAGAGAGAGAGAGAGAGAGAGAGAGAGAGAGAGAGAGAGAGAGAGAGAGAGAGAGAGAGAGAGAGAGAGAGAGAGAGAGAGAGAGAGAGAGAGAGAGAGAGAGAGAGAGAGAGAGAGAGAGAGAGAGAGAGAGAGAGAGAGAGAGAGAGAGAGAGAGAGAGAGAGAGAGAGAGAGAGAGATATTAACGTCTTCTGGAGGCCAAACTTGGCCTATGAGACAAAAGCCATGTACAAGTGTAGTAACCATGTGTAGAAAATGAAATGAAATAAACACAAAGCTATCAAGGGCTGGTAAAAGACTGGGGAGAAGTGGCTCTGACTCAGCAGATAGTGGCCACCTAATACAGGGGGATCCATAATATGAGTGAGCAAAACACCCTAGCTACTGGTGATGGGGGGAGGTGGGTGTAGTATGTGGTACATCGGAGGTGGTCTGAGTGCCTCCTGAAGGAAGACAACCCCGAGGGTGGGGGAACGCATATACTCCATCATGTGGTCGTAGGCTTTCCTGATGCGTGAGATATCCTCTTGATATAGTCGCGGTCGACGATATCCTACCATGCGTGGTCGGCGTCATGCTCTCTGTGATTCTGCCTGGTGGAGTGTGAGCCCTCTAGAAGGACCTCTCTGATCTAGCTCTGCTCGCTGAAAGAATTGGGTAATGGTCTGCTTGGTACTCACCCGTGGCTGATGTGTGGGCTGTAGTGACCGCTCTCGCCTCTCGTATGCTGTTGTGAGGAAGCGCCCCAAGCGTCGCTGGTCTCCCATGGTCATGCACAACTGGAGTGACTCCTCTAGCTGGAACTGTGCTCGTAGGTCTAAGTATGCTCGGCATCTGATAACAAAATGCTCCTCACTCTCTACCTCTGTCTGGCATACTGGGCACCACCTCTCCTCACAGGGGACTCCCTTGGACCGACCCCTCTCAATCTCGAGCTGATGTGATGAGACCCGGAGCTTCCCAATGACGACTCGGAGGTGGTGGGGAAGGTATGTCTTCATGTATCTCGGGATCTCGATGAAGCCCGCGTCCGATATATGTAGAAAATGCTCGCGGTAATAGAGCATTTTCGGTGGCAATGTATCCCTAGGGCTCACCCATGTCCTCTGTATGTATGTATGCCATATCTCCTGACGAATGACCCTATTCCTCTCTTGATGAGAGAGCGAGTAGGTGGGTGCATGAGAGAGAGAGAGAGAGAGAGAGAGAGAGAGAGAGAGAGAGAGAGAGAGAGAGAGAGAGAGAGAGAGAGAGAGAGAGAGAGAGAGAGAGAGAGAGAGAGGGAGGGAGGGAGGGAGGGAGGGAGGGAGGGAGGGAGGGAGGGAGGGAGGGAGGGAGGGAGGGAGGGAGGGAGGGAGGGAGGGAGGGAGGGAGGGAGGGAGGGAGGGAGGGAGGGAGGGAGGGAGGGAGGGAGGGAGGGAGGGAGGGAGGGAGGGAGGGAGGGAGGGAGGGAGAGAGAGAGAGAGAGAGAGAGAGAGAGAGAGAGAGAGAGAGAGTTTTTACGTCTATGACAGGCCAAAGTCGGCTTAGGAGACAAAAACATAAGATACATGATATGGATGTCATCCGGTTGTCACAAAACTAAAGTAAGAGCATAAAAAGCTAATACAATCTAGTCTCCAACATGTGTGGTAAAATACTAAGGCTGATGGAGCCCTATCCCTGGGGGTATATGCATTTCTATATCCTGAGGGCAATACAATCATGAAGATGCATCTGTCTACTACCTCCATCCAGTGGTAATGGAGGGGTGGAGGATGTGATACATAGGTGGAGCCGGTGCTAGAGCTTTCTGTATGAAAGCTATAGGATCTGCTCTCATTAGGGCTACTCACTGTGCAATCGCCTCGAGATGTCGGGCTGGAATCTCCTCTATCTTGCGATGGTATAGCCTAACTCCTCTAAGGGCTGTGACTCGTGGTCGTCGTCTAGCTCACCTCACCTCATCTTGCCGTAGTATCACTCGCTGGAATCAGGTGGGGAGGGGACTCTAGACCTCTGGAAAAAATCAGTGAGCTGTAGCTGTCTCCTCTCCACTTGTGTAGCTGTGTGTCTCAGTGGTAAGAGTGCATCTCTATGCCTCTGAATCTCTATCAAGAAACTTCCTAATTGTCTCTGATCTGGGGAGTCCATAATCTCTCGTAGGGTGGGCTTCCCTCTGAACAAATTCTCATATCTGTCTCTAATCTGAGTGTATGCTGTGCACATCGACATACGAAATGCTCCTCACTCTCCACCTCCTCTCTACATAGTTTGCAGATCCGCTCTTCTCTCGAGACCCCACTGTGTCTCCCACTCTTGATCTCTAGTCTATGTGATGCGACCCTGAGTTGTCCAATCGCTACTCGTGAACTCTGTGGCATATAGATGGCCATATAGCATGGTCTTTGTATGAACCCATCTGACATAATGGTGAGAAAGAGATCCCTGTAGTCTGACATCCTCCCCTCTAAACTGGGTGAGCTCCATACTCTCCTAATGTAGAGCCTCCATAAGTCATGTCTGATCACCAGATTCCTCTCGTTGCGAGAGAGTTGGTAGTAAGGTGAGTCTGAGTCGTATTGAAAAGGTGGCAAACTCTCCATATCGAGACCATGTGTCACGAACCAAGCTGTGACCTGTGAGTACCAGGCTCTATCATGTCCACTATGAGATAACTGTATAGCTTCCTCAAAAGCTCTACGAGTGAGTTTGTCGCGTGGTAACTCCCTCACCCTTTGTATGAAACTCACTGTTTGGAATAGTGCCTCGAGGACCATGGGTGGTGCAGAGAGCTTTGTTCGGATGATGTCATGTGGTATGGTCTCCTTGCTACGGAACAAGAGTGAGATCATACATACCTGGGGCCTCTCAATCTGTGCCCATTGATCGACCGTCAAGCCTAGTGCCCATACTGTCGCTGAATACATCAAGGTGGGGGCGACTAGTGTGTCGAAAAGCCACCCCTTCGTGCGGGGTTCCTAGAAGTGTGCCTGGTGACACCTCCGCTCTAGCATGGCTAGGGCTGCATACCCTCGGGTGAGTCTGTCAATAGCTGCCTGCCTCATGGTGAAAGGTCCTGGTAGACTGGTGAAAGTAACTCCGAAGTAGACATTTGAAGTAACCACCTCGATGTGCCCTCCTGCTATGGTGAAGATGGCTTCACTCCTCACTGCACTAGACGTGTGAAAGATCATGATCTTGGTCTTGCCAAGGTTCACAACTAATCCTCTATGTGAGCAAAAATCATCCAAGGCTCCAAGGTGGCATTGGAGCCCCTCATGTGACTCTGAAATCAAAACAATATCAATGGCATATAAAAGAATGTGAACTGGGGTACCTCCGAGGTCGCTTCCCTCTCTGCCTGCTCGTAGTATGTAATCGAAGATCTCATCAATGTAAAGCCCAAAAAGTGTCGGGGAGAGGGGACAACCTTGCTTAACACCAATGGTGCTAGCAATGTGCTCTGATAAACCTCCAGGGCATCGGACTCGACCAAACACCTTCTTGTAGAGAGAGTAGATGGCCCATATCATCTCTGTCTGGATTCGAAGGCTCTGTAGGCGTTGGAATAGCCTCTCATGTGGAACTGTATCAAAAGCCTTGCGGAAGTCCACAAAGCAACAATAAAGCCTCTTCTTCCTTGCCTTTGCCCCATCAATGAGACAACGCAAGATGAAGATATGGTCGATAGTGGAAAAAGCTCGTCTGAACCCGGCCTTGCCTTCTTGGAGGCCCTCTGCCTCTGCATATGAGCTAAGCTCTTCCTCAAGTACTTCTCCATATAACTTGGCCATTGTGTGGCCAATTATGATAGTCCTGTAGGTACCTGAATCCAGAGCATCGCCAGATTTGTGGATAGGCACGATAGTATGCTGTGTCCACTCCTCTGAGAATCCCCTCCCCTATGGCCCGGCTGAAGACATGTGCAATCAACGAGGCTATAGTGGAGGCTGCACAGATGAGGTGCTCGCTCTGTAAACCAGTGTGGTCGGCGGCCCGCCTGTGTTGCATGTGACATATGGCCCTCTCCACCATGGATGTAGTAAAGAAAGAGGAGTGTGTGGGTCGAGGCTCAAGTGGATGTGGGATGGGTGGCTGTCGAGGCACATCATATAGTCGCGTTGCATAATCTCGCTTGATCTGTGGGTCCTCAATGGGTGTAGTCGAACAAGGCTCGCGGAGAGCACGCCATGAAGTCGCACTATCCATGCTCATGAATAGACGGTATAGCTCAAGCTCCTGTGCCTCCTGGAATGCTCGTCACTTTCGACGGGTCAGTGCCTTCATCTGTCTACTTGCCTCTCTCTCTGTAATCTCTCCCAAGGCTCGTCGCGCATGTAGGTGTCTATAAAGTGCTCTACACTCATCATCGTACCAATTTTTATGGGGTCTAGTCCGAGGGGGAGGGATACGTCTTGTATGAGTGGTGTGAGGGAAGGAGCTGATAGCTAGCTGAGGTATGTGAGATGGATGAGATATGTGAGGTGAGAATTGAGAGGGGGTGGATGGATGTAGTAGGCATAGGCCACGCTTGACCTCAGATGAGTATAGAGGGGCTAGCTGACGTGATGGTGGTGTATGGGGTACATGTGATAGGTCTATGTGGAGTTCTATCCGCAGCGACGGAAAGGGAGAGGTATGTGTGGTGGGCTCCTATGGGTATAGGTGGGATGGTAAGCGATGTAATGAGGGGGGTGGCCTCCCTCGATCCCAAGATATAGTCAACTGTGCTCCCTCCTCCCCCGAGAGACCCATGTGGCATGCAAGTCAAGCCTCTTGAAGTAGGCCACTGAGCCATCCCATTATAGATGACGAGATGGTGCTCAGATCCAAGCCTAAGTAGATGTCGTCCATATGTTGTGATAGGAGCTCTGTCTTCGGAGTGTCTCATGATAGTCTCCTCCCGTAGGGCATGTAGTGCTTGTGGATCCTCCTTGTCATACGTCTCGCACTCCTCACTGCGTGTGTGAGCATTGAAGTCTCCCATGAGGAAGACTTCACCAAGCGTGGAGTACTCCATGATCTCATCTGATAGACATGCATAAGGTGAGGCCTCCCTTGATGAAGAGTCATGCTCAGTGGAGGCGAAGCGAGAGCCTGTGGGGGCAAAATAGCATATGGCTATGTAGGAAACTGTCATGTGATAGCTCGAGGCAGGTCCAGATGTATCGGGCCTCTTGGTCGCGGGCCATGATTTGTAATCTACTGTGTAGTCTCTATCGAAAAAGTATGGCCACCCCTCCTTATCCACGAGATCTGTGCTGTCGTGTGCATCCTCGATGTAGAGACTCCCACTGGAATCCATGTATTTGGGGCAGTCCTCTCTCTAGACTCTCATGTGTCTCTGTAAGTAGGATGATGTCATGGCCTCTCATCACCTCCTCGAGTCTCTTTGGGTGTGTCCATAGATCTCCGTTGCAGTTCCAGACTCCCAAATGGATCTCTTCTCGTGTCTCACAAGCCGCGAGTCCCTATGCGATGACCTTGCCATCTATGATGACCCGACCATCTATATAGGATGCTCGTTTACCCTCTTTGCGGGCTTGGTGCACCCTAGGCATACATGCACGCCTATGTGCGACTTGCATTTTGGTGAGGTCATCATCGAGATAGACGGGTGGGCCTTCGAGTCCTCGTAGGATTATCCTCTTGCGAAGGAAAGTAGATCGTGACTCTGCATCGGGGAAGTGGAGGATGAGGGCTCGTTTTTTAGTGGCATCTTTGCCGACTCTCCAAGCTTTAGTGAAAGGAGATATTTCCCCCTCCGTATATCCGAGTTTGGCGCGTAGCATCCTTCCATCTTCTTCCGGAGTGGATCCCTCCCTCTCTCCCATTCCAGTGACTTGTACATTGAGGCGTATAGCTTGCCTCATCCTCTCTTCCTTGATAGTGTTGTGTACGAGGAGAGTCTCTTCTTTATGTGCTTCTTCACGGGCCTCTTTTTTGATGTTTTTTTTTACTATTTCCACCCAACACTCTTTGGTGGCTTCGAGTTTGTCTTCCATATGCTTCGTGATTTCTGCTTTGAGGGCTTCCTTGGTGATGGTATGAATCTCACCTTCCTCTGGGGAGAGTGATGCCACCGTTGTCTTGAGGAGAGCTATTTCTCTCTTCAAGATATCTCGTTCCTTCCTCCATTCCTCTTGTGCTGCTTCCCAAGTTTCTTTGTCTGTTATCCTCCTCTTCTCCCACTCCTTTCTCTTTCTTCCATTGATCTTTTTCCCTATGGAATGTCTCGGTCTCTTTTTCGAGCTTAGATAGGCGGGCAATGATGTTGTTGATGATGGAATCCATAAGCTTCTTGTTGTCCTTCATGCTGCTGTGGAGTTTGTCTTCTAACTTGAGCAGGTCCTCCTTTGCCATGTCCTGCTATTCAAGCTAGTGTCTTCTTCATACTCAAACTATTGCTCTGAGAGAGAGAGAGAGAGAGAGAGAGAGAGAGAGAGAGAGAGAGAGAGAGAGAGAGAGAGAGAGAGAGAGAGAGAGAGAGAGAGAGAGAGAGAGAGAGAGAGAGAGAGAGAGAGAGAGAGAGAGAGAGAGAGAGAGAGAGAGAGAGAGAGAGAGAGAGAGAGAGGTAAAGGTAAAGACATCACGTCGGTACGGGCAAAGGGTCAGGGGTGACAGAGGCAGACACAGGCAAGGGAGAGAGAGAGAAAGGGACGCAATCAGGGTTTCGGGCAGAGTTAGGTTTTCTGGCAGAGTTAGGGTTTCGGGCACCGTTAGAGTTTCGGGCACCGTTAGAGTTTCGGGCAGATGTCGACGCTGTTAGGGTTTGGGGAAGAATTAGGGTTTTGGGCAGTCAGGGTTTCAGGCACAGGGTTTCAGACAGAAGGTGGCGCAGTAGTTAGGGTTTGGGGCAGAAGGTGGTGCAGTTAGGGTTTCGGGCAGAAACTGGTGCAGTTAGGGTTTCGGGAAGAATTAGGGTTTCGGGCAGGGTCAGGGTTTCAGGCACAGGGTTTCGGACAGAAGGTGGCGCAGTAGTTAGGGTTTGGGGCAGAAGGTGGCGCAGTTAGGGTTTCGGGCAGAAGCTAGAGAGAGAGAGAGAGAGAGAGAGAGAGAGAGAGAGAGAGAGAGAGAGAGAGAGAGAGAGAGAGAGAGAGAGAGAGAGAGAGAGAGAGAGAGAGAGAGAGAGAGAGAGAGAGAGAGAGAGAGAGAGAGAGAGAGAGAGAGAGAGAGAGAGAGAGAGAGAGAGAGAGAGAGAGAGAGAGAGAGAGAGAGAGAGAGAGAGAGAGAGAGAGAGAGAGAGAGAGAGAGAGAGAGAGAGAGAGAGAGAGAGAGAGAGCATTTGCTTTGAATCTTGATATACCGTTTTGCCTTTAATCCTTGCTAATACCTTCTTGTGCTGGAATATTTATGTTGTACTGCATAGGAACTCATCATTCTACACCTGAATTGCATGCTTTACAATGTTGGCAGTAGCATATCATGTGATTGCTTGTTCTAATTGAATAATCTACGTTAAAGAGACTAAAGCCATTTTCCATGACTGCAGTCATTTGTCTGATCTTGTTGAAACTGTTCATGTGGTGCTACGGATCATTGAATTTTTGACGAAGGAGGAGGGTGCTTTGAGGGTACGCTTATCACGATTCCTAATCTTGCCAATTCTTTTAGTGTGTAAAGTGTTTATATCATACTCTCAATATTTGAATTCAGGTATTAAAGAAGAGAAGGAAAGGTCGGAAGAAAATAGAATCAAAGAGGACCGATAAACCAAGGTCAAATGATGCGACACAAGTAGAAGCAGATGCTGCACAATCTGGAGAGCAAGTTATGGAACAAAGTAATCCCACTGCTGAACACCACACCAGTGTCCAAGGTTTTACAGTAATCGAGAATGAAAATCCAAGTGACGAACTCAATCAGGATGAATACCTTGAGAACCCAATTTCTGATACTTTATTGGGAGCTGTGGGTGAGACAGCTACTTCTGAACTTCAAACCAGTAGCCAGAATTTTGAAACACTTGAGAATGAGGATCCAAATGCTGAGCACAATCTGAGTGAAGAGGTTGGCATGACTTCGAAAGAGAAGGAGAGTGATTCTCTTCTACATGAATCACACATGTCAGAGGATACTCATCTTGTGACAGAAAGGCTTCTTGAAGAGTCAGAAGATTCAGAGGATGATGGTGGGACCTATAATGTAGATGTCTCACTGGATGTTAAAAGATGTGCAAGAATGTTTGCAGACAACACAGTGGTACGGAACTATTGCTGGCTACTCCGCTTTTTCATGACCAATTCAGCAGCTGTCAACCACTATATCATTTGCATGTTGCAAAGGATCTGCAAGGATCACTCTCTCGAGCCTATGCTATATCAGGTAGTGAGGTCGCTGATAGCAATTGAATTACAAATTTGAATTGCACCAACCAAATGTTCGTAATTGTGTGCAGCTGTCTTTATTTGAGATATTTTATGAGATATTATCAAACAAAAAGGCTTCCAAGCTAGAGCAACATGTACATATTTTTTCGTTTCTGACCAAGCTGATACGGAATTTCTTTAAGAAGCTGAAGGTGCAGCCACTTTTATTCCTGGATGTCCTCTTCTGGAAAAATCGTCAAGATTGTCATCATATTACTCTAGGATATGACATTTATTCCTTCAGGAAGTTTAATGGGCAATCTACAAAAGGCTCTAGAAAGCCTTCAATTGCTGATGCCCTTGGTAATGATGAAGCTGATGAAGAGATGCAAGCCAACCTATCTGAAAATGGGTAAGCCTTTCTATTGCAAATAACATGTCTTACTTTCTATACTGGTTTGGCAGATTCCCATCACATCAACTTGCTGATGAGTCTGGGGGTCTCCTAAACTGAAGCAAAGCCTTCCTATTGCAAATAACATGTCTTACTTTCTATACTGGTTTGGCAGATTCCCATCACATCAACTTGCTGATGAGTCTGGAGCAGTTGAGGAACAGGGAAAGCCAAAAATGAAAAAGAAACGAGGAAAAATTACTGAAGAACAAGAATCACATCTTATAATGCTTTTTGAACAGTAGGTTTTCACATTCCATGCTTCTTATTCTTATTTATCTCATTTGAGCACTTCTTGAATCACAATCAAGCGTCTTCGTACTTTTCATTCCATCAGAGAACTTAATGTGACTGTGTAATAAAGTGTCAGAAGTAATTCTAAACAATTCATAGTCAGATAAGGTATGGCCATGGATTTTTACTGGATATGGAAAAAAACTCTTTTTCTTTTTTCCTCAGATGTATGGTATTTAGAAATTGGATTTTGGCTTTTCCAAACTCTAGATAGAGATAAACCAATTGAACCATTTTAATGATGATGATTATGATGACCATAATGATTATTTCCATCATAGGCGAAGAGAGCTTTGATGAAACCTAGCCTCAATATCATCTATACCTACTTCATGGATTTTATATTAAAATATCAGGGAAGCACCTTGTCAATCTTTGCTAAGTACATTGGAGAAAATACAATTTTTACCTTTTTGTATATAACCTTCAATGCAAAGTTTATATCACTTTAGGATTTACTTAGCTCACTTTATGTTAGGTTGAATTCAAATAAAAACTAAACAAAGGAGATCATAAGAGTCTACTTTGCTCTAAGAGGTGCAGGGACTGCTGCAAATCTGATGAAAGTATCAATTTTGTTGATTTGGGTCTTCTAGAAGGCTGTCAAAATAGTATGACAGGTACCATTTTTTTTGTATTGCTGCATATTGACCCTTGCAATGCTAATCAAATGTACAACTTTATTCATTGAAATGCCACATGTTGAACATATATCCAATTCAAACATTCTCTGTTTAATGCTTTGATAAATATAGCTTCGAGCATGGTTATTTCTGATGGCAGTCTGATGTTGACTTCTTCACAGGGATCTATCTTCTAATGGGTTTGTCAAAACATTTGTGAAAATTTTTGCTATGACCTCAAATTTTGGCAAAAAAACAAGAAGTAAATGATAGATGATGATGGGCAAAGGTAAGTTCAAACTTGAAACATGATACGCCCATGTATGATGGCCATATGACATATGACTTCATATAAACTATAATATATTGTCTACAATATTGTATAATTATTTAGGTAATTTTCTTTAGGTATGTCTTACAAGGTTTGTCTTCGAGAGCATTATGGCCATAATCTTACTTGTTTTGGAATTGCATTATGTAAATAGAATAATAAGAAAACATGTTTGTATGGCTATTCATGTGCTGAATTGGAATCACGAAGTACTCATAGAGATGGTTGCAAGGGTCAATTTATAAATGTATAATTCATGTTAGGTTACGAACCTTTTATCCACATAGTAGGATCCAAGGATGCAAATGACCCAAATATTGTTGAGCTGAGGAGATGTGCTCAGGTGATGCAGCAGCGGTGGTAATACCCCCCTTGGCTGAGTAGAAGGGCTGGAGGTTCAAGGAGCAGCCCACGCAGCAGATAGACAGAGATGGAGAGAGAGAAATTCGAATTTGGAGAGAGGCAGCTTGTTTGGGGGCTTCACTAAAGAAAGAAGTGAGCCCTAAGTTTATTTGAGTTCACTTTTATAGGACCTGGCCAAGTTCACATTGAACTTGGCCAAAAGAATAAATAATGAGTACATTAAGCTTTATAAAAGGCCTATACAAATGTGTACAAATAAGGGGGTCATTTAGGACCTTTACCCCAACAACCTCCCACTTAAAGGCATAAATGACGCCTTTAAGCTACGTGACTCCCACCATCTGTATACATAGCTCATGTTGTGCTTTAGACAAGCACTTAGTGAGAACATCTGCAGGATTCTGTGATGTATGAACCTTAACAAGTGTGATAAGGCCATCCTCAAGCACTTCTCGAATGAAGTGATATCGCACATCAATATGCTTAGTGCGTGCATGAAACATGGCATTCTTTGCCAAACATATGGCACTCTGGCTATCACAGCCAAGCATAGGTGCCTTGTTTGACAAGCCAAACTCACTGCATAATCGTGCCAGCCATATGGCTTCCTTGGAAGCCTCAGTGGCTGAAATGTATTCAGCCTCTGTAGTGGACAAAGCAACAATCGTTTATAGCCTTGAGCACCATGAAACAACACCTCCTGCAAGAGTGAATATGTATCCACTTGTGGATTTACGTGTATCCACATCACCAGCCATGTCAGAGTCACAAAAGCCTTTCAGCTCCAATGGGTCTTTGCCATACTGCATTTATTTTTGGTCCCCTTTAAGTACCTCAAAATGGACTTTATTGCTTTCCAATGAGCTTTGCCTTGATTGGCCATAAACCGACTCACAACTCCCACTGAATGGGCAATGTCCGGCCTAGTTGCAACCATAGCATACATAAGTGAGCCACAAGCTGAAGCATAAGGCACATTTTGCATGTCATTGATTGCTTCTTGTGTTTTGGGACAATCTTCCTTGGAAACTTTAACATATAGCTGCAATGGCACTCCAAGAGGCTTTGCATCAGCCATGTTAAATCTGTCCAGCACCTTTTCAATGTATTTTTCCTGCGACAAATACAATATGTGCTTGTCCCTTTGTCTTCTAATCCTCACTCCAAGGACATGCTCTGCTGCCCCAAGGTCTTTCATTGAGAAAGCAGATTTCAGCTGCTGTTTAAGAGCATCAATGGTGTCTCTTTTCTTACCAGCAATCAGCATATCGTCAACATATAAGACAAGAATAATAGGGCTGCCATCTACATCAGTTTTCGTATACAAACAGTGATCAACATGGCTTCTTTTATACCCTTGTTTGAGCATGAAAGCATCAAACTTCTTGTACCATTGTCTAGAAGCTTGTTTCAGCCCATACAAGCTTCTATTGAGCTTACATACCAAATGTTCCTTTCCAAGAATAACAAACCCCTCTGGCTGTTTCATGTAAAGCTCTTCATCAACATCACCATGCAAGAAAGCTGTATGTACATCCATTTGGTCTAATTCCAAATCAAGAGCAGCTACTATTGCAAATAACACTCGCAAAGTGGTCATCTTCACCACAGGAGAGAATACTTCTTGGAAATCTATGCCTTTGGTCTCGGCATATCCCTTTGCAACCAGCCTTGTTGTGTACTTGGGTTTTCCATCAACTGTTTTGATTTTATACACCCATTTGTTAGGAATGGCTTTCCTTTCTTTGGGTAATTTAACCAAATCCCAAGTATCATTAGCATGCAAAGCTTTAATCTCTTCCTGCATAGCAAGCTCCCACTTGCTGCTGTGTTCACATGCCTTTGCCTCTTTGTATGTGAGAGGCTCACCTTCATCTGTCAACAAAATGTAATGCAATGAAGGATCAAATCTACTCACATTCCTTCTAAGACGAGTAGATCTTCTCACCCAATGATCCACATTGTCAGGCAATGGGTCTACATCAGGTGGTATGATCAAATCATTATTATTATGCTGCTGTCCATTGTTTCCAGCACCATTTTCAGCATTATTATTCGGCTGCATATGCCCTTCAGGAGCCTCATTTTGCTGTCCAACATCTTCTGGCTCAAAAACCACTGGATCGTCAACATTTTCAGTCCTTTGTGGTGCATCCTGAGGGTCAAAATTGGACCTAACAGGTGGCTGGTCATGCTGAAATCTTACCCTTTTATGGTTATCTTTTGAGGCACAATTGTTTTGAAGCAGCCTTGCCTCATTAAAAACAACATCCCGGCTGCGTACGACCTTCTTGAGCTGAGGTATCCAAATCCTGTAGCCCATTTCACCTTCTTCACCATATCCCATGAAGAGGCCTTTGGACTTAGCATCAAGCTTGTTTCTCAGCTCAGGCCTTATATGCACAAACGCCTCGCAGCCAAAGACACGTAAGTGATCATATGAAGCAGGTTTGCCAGACCAAACCTCTTCAGGGATGTCACCTTTTAAAGATATGTGAGGGGATCTATTGCACATGTACTGCAGTTTTGAGTGCCTCTCCCCAAAATCCATGAGGGAGATTAGCTGTGGACAGCATGCATCTCACCCTCTCACAAAGTGTCCTATTGTAATGTTCAGCCACACCATTAGAAGAGGGGCTGTATGGAACAGTAAGCTCCCTCTTAATGCCCAAATTTTCACAAAATTTCTGAAATTCAGCACTTGTATACTCACCACCATTGTCCGTACGACAAGCATTTCAGCTTTCTACCTGTTTGGGTGGTCACAAATGCATGAAAACGCTTAAACGCAGCCATAGTTGCTATTCGTACCAGTACGAACATGTTCGTACGTATCTTTCGTACCGTACGTACTAGTACGTATTCGTACCAATTCGTACCAAAAAAGTATACATGTTTTAATTTCACTTTTGACTTGAATTTATGATGAAAATACATTGATTTTGCAACTATACTAGTCAGAAAACAATAATCTTCATGCATAGATACAATCTTATGCATTATCATGGGGGAAAATAATCCTTATATATGTATACTCCCTTATACATGTCTCCATATATATTGTCATCGTACCTTATGAACGTACGAACTTCGTACGGGAAGCTCCAAATCTTAAGGTACGTACGTAGTACCGTACTAAAACGTACCGTACAAATCGTACGGATCGTACCTTACCAACTATGAACGCAGCAAATGCTTCATCCTTTGATTTAAGCAATTGAACCCAAATTTTTCTAGAAAAATCATCAACAAAGGAGATGAAATATAAAGCACCCCCCATAGATTTGGTGGGCATGCTACATACATCAGAATGAACAAGATCAAGTACACAAGACTTACGAGACACACCAGAATAAAAGGAACGTTTTACTTGCTTTCCATATTGACATTCATTACAAAAGTCAAGCTTTGTGCCTTTAGCATCAAGCTTCTTTAAGTTACAAAGCCTAGTGAGACCCTTTTGGCTCATATGGCCAAGTCTCTTATGCCACAACTCCATATGGGAGTGAACTTCAGCCAAAGCAATGAACTTGCCTGATAAGGCCTTTCCATGCAAGCAATAGAGAGTTCCCTTCTTTGTGCCTTTCACAATCAGCCTTGAACCTTTAGTCATTTTCCATGATCCTTTCTCAAAGAGAATGCTATAACCATGCAAATCCATTTGACCCACAGAAAGCAAGCTCTTCTTGATCCCTGGTACATAACGCACATTATGCAAGACCAGCTCATTAGTGCCATTTGTAGCGAAATGCACTGTGCCAATACCCTCAATGGAACATGCATGATTGTTTCCAAGGTATACATGGCCATGGCTTCCTGCAATAAAAGTAGAAAAACACTCCTTGATAGGAGTCACATGGAATGAAGCACCAGAATCTACTATCCAAGTTTGGGCCAATGCATCATTGACGGTCAGCAAAGCATCATTGCCTCCTTCTCCACCTGCTTTTCTCTTGATCTCTTTATTAAGAATAGAACCCTTAACACCATCAAAAGTCAAGTTGGGGTTATTGGACAATGAGACTACCAATGTCTCCCAAGAGTCAGGCAATGTCATAAGCAAGAAAATGGCTTTAAGCTTATCATCGAAAGGAGGCATTCCTGAGTCCTTCAACTATGACAAAGTACCTGTAAACGATGACAAGTGTTCAGCTGCACTCTTTGACTCATCAAGCTTCATGCCAACAAGCTTCCGCATCAGGTGTACTTGGTTAACAGGCGTAGTATTTTCATACGTCGTCTTGAGTTTTGCCCATAACTCAAAAGCAGTGGTCAAACCTTTGAGATCTACTAGAATCTCATCGGATACAGCCATCTTAATGTATATAATGGCCTTCTTGTTCAAAGTAAACCATGCATCTTTCGACATGTCCTCTGGTTTTTCTGCCTCCAATGCCCTGTCACAATCCTTCAAGAAGAGGATTCTGTGAATTCTCTCCTTCCATAAGTCAAAACCTGTTCCCTCAAACCGTCGAATCTCAAATAGATTCTTCACATCTGAGGAAGATGACGCCATAGTTGCACAATGAAAAAACCAGCTTGAATTTTGGGCAAATGCACCAAAATCAAAGTGCAGCCTCCAAAAATGATGCACTACAGCTCCAAACGGTTACAGGAGCAATTTGGGACAAAAATGGGGTGATTCTGGGCACAAAACTGATCTCTGAATTTTCTGCGCAGAGAATTTCGGAAACTCAATTTATGCTCAAAAACAACTAATTTTGTTGTTTTTAACCTCAAAGAATGTACATAAGGCTAATACTCAGCCTTTAGATGCATGTATGAGCCAAAGCCCCAATTTTTGCCACTGTTTTACAAGAAATTATGGCAAAATACTCCACAACTTCTCATACATAGGTCAATTTTGCTGAAACTATAGAAATTACAGCAAAATGTATCTCCCACTATGTGTGCTCAGCCAGTTGAGAGTGAGAAGACCTGCAAAAACTCGGAAATTTGCTGGAAAATCTGATATTTTGCTGAAAAACACTTGTTCTTGCTGGAAACATTGAGATTTTGCTGAAAAACACCTGTTCTTCGCGATAAAATCAGAGAAAAATCACTTTCTTCGCGACAAAAAGCTGGAACATCACTGAAAATGATGGTACAGCAGATTTTGGACCCTTTCTTCGTGATGAAACCTGATGATTTTGCCAAATGGTGAGTGTATGCTGCTGTAGAGAACCTGCGCAGCAGATTTGAGGCCCAATATAGGCTCTGATACCAGTTGTTGAGCTTAGGAGATGTGCTCAGGTGATGCAGCAGCGGTGGTAATACCCCCCTTGGCTGAGTAGAAAGGCTGGAGGTGCAAGGAGCAGCCCACGCAGCAGATAGACAGAGATGGAGAGAGAGAAATTCGAATTTGGAGAGGCAGCTTGTTTGGGGGCTTCACTAAAGAAAGAAGTGAGCCCTAAGTTTATTTGAGTTCACTTTTATAGGACCTGGCCAAGTTCACATTGAACTTGGCCAAAAGAATAAATAATGAGTACATTAAGCATTATAAAAGGCCTATACAAATGTGTACAAATAAGGGGGTCATTTAGGACCTTTACCCCAACAAATATCACATCTCAAATGAGGCATGCGAATCAGCCTTAAAATCAGCAATATGCTTCTTGTGCATGAAATGGACTTTTTGGCAAGAGTATTAGCAATTTGATCTTTTGAAAAGATCTTGGAAGCTCCATCAATATGCATATAATGTATTACTATGCTCTGAAGCTTAGAGCACCATGAAATAACACCTCATGCAAGAGTGTATGCATATCTAGTTGTGGCTTTTGTGTATCCACACCGTCTACCATGTTAGAGTCACAAAAGCCTTTCAATTCTAGTGGGCCCTTCCCACAAAATAGGCATTTACTTATGGTCCCTTTCAAATATCTCATAATAGATTCAATTGCATCCCATTGTGCTTTGCCAAGATTAGCCATGAGATGATGGCTCACAATTACTATTGCGAGGGCAAAGTCTAGCCTAGTAGTAACCATAGCATGTATGGCCCTCATTATGTTGCCCATAATCTTTTGGCTCGAGGACCACTAGCTCATTATCATATTGTCATATGTGGTGCATGTTAAAGGTTAATTAGGGCCTAATTAGTGGTTGTATATGTTGAAATTTGATCATTTAGTGGTCATCTTTAGAGGTACAATGTTGTTAAGTAGCTTGGCCTCATTAAACACAACATCTTAGTTGCATACAACCTTCCTAAGTTGTGGTGGCCAAATCCTATAGCCCATTTCATCTTCATCTCCATATCTCATGAAGATGCCTTTCATGGACTTCATATTTGATTTGTTCACCAACTCAAGCCTTATGTGCACAAAAGCATCAAAACCGAAGATGCATGGATTGTCATATGAAGCAAGTTTGTTTGACCAAACTTCTTTAGGGATGCAATCTTTCAAGGATGTATGGAGGGATCGATTGTAAACATGAATTGCAATTTTTAGAGCCTCTCCTCAAAATCCATGAGGGAGATTGATTATGGATAACATCATCTCACCTCTCACATCAGGTTCTACTATACCTTTCAACCATACCAATAGAAGAGGCCAAGGGGTTGTATTGGATTGTAAGCTTCCTCTTAATGCCATGCCTTAGAAAATGTATGGAGTTTGACACTTTTGAACTCATGCCCATTATCTATATGTAAACATTTCAACTTTTTACCTACATGTAACTTTTTAGATGCAACAAAGGTCCATCTTAAAGTTTAATGAATACACTTAGAGCTAGAGTGATCATAAACAAATGAGACAAAATACAAAGCACCTCCCCACCTCAATAGACCTGATGCTTAGTGCTTTTGGCATCAAACCTATGCATAGAAGGTAACTTATCAAGGCTCTTTTGGTTCATATGGTCAAGCCTTTTGTGCCGTAGTTCTATGTGAGAGTTTACTTCATCCAATACAATAAATTTGCCTAACAAGGCTATTCCATGCAATAATAAAGCATGCCTTTCTTAGTACCTTTTACAATCTGCCTTGACCCTTTTATTAAATTCCATGAGCCCTTTTCAAAGATAGTGTTATAACCATGCACATCCATTTGCCCAATAGATAATAATCTTTATTATTGGAGTTCAAGGTCTTCGGAAGCACACAAACAACACAAGGAAAGAGAAAGCAACTTGGAGCACAACAAAATAGAGAATGTATACCAAGTGAATGTACAAAGTTAAGTGACTCGTTAGGGTTCTATGCATATATACAAGCTCAGAAAAAACCTCCTAAAGAGGGGAAAAATTGCTAAGGTAGTCCTGAGTGTGTTCACACACATCACTATTGATATATATCAACAGAGTGATGTGGTGAACAAGGAGTTGGCACTCATGTATAAAGAATGCTAAGTTATGTGGAAAGACATCAATCCACAAAAGGAAGTAACCACAAAGTTTTATGAAAAGCTTCAAACTTCTCTCTTTGTGAAAAGGTGTGCATGGTTTGCAAGACAAATTAATCTCTCTGGTAGAGAAACCTCTCTTTGACATAGTGATAGTGCCCCTCAATGTGCTTTGTGCGAACATGGAACACACAGTTCCTCACAATTACCAATGCATTTTGACCATTAATGAAGATGGTGGTGGTAGAAGATTGACCAACACCCAAATCAAGGAAAAGGCATATGAGCCATACACACTCAAAAGTTTCTATGAAAGTTGCGCTATACTTAGCCTCACAACTAGAAGCGGCCAGAGTAGGCTTCATCTTGCTCAACTAAGATATGCACGAGGCAAAAACCAAGCATGAAACAAAGACCACTAGTGGACACATTGAGTGTCATAGCAATGAAACCTAGTATGAGTTAGAAAAAGCATGTAAATTTGGAGGCAATGATACCTCGTACGATAAATCAATCCAAGTAGCAGATACCACTCTACTAGTGAAAGATGCGCTTAACTGTTTGCCAATGCTTGATAACTTGGTAATCTCCAACAAGCATAAGTAAATCAAGCATCCAACAACCACTTGATAGAGAACAACAGCAAATGCATCTCCAACATCATGAAGTCTCGATCCTAGCCTTGTTTCCATGGGAGTGCCAATAGGTTTGCAATCTTCAAGGCCAAAACATTGCAATAATGTGTCAACGTATTTCGTTTGACACAAAGCTATTCTCCCATCAACTTGCATAAATCATCTCTCCAACAGAGAACCTCTCTTTGACATAATGATAGTGCATCTCAATGTGCTTTGTGGGAGCATGGAACATAGGGTTCCTTGCAATTGCCAATGTTCTCTGACCATCAATGAAGATGGCGGTGGCAAAAAATTGTCCAAAACCCAAATCAGTGAAAAGGTATTTGATCCACACACACCTCAACAATCGTTGTGAAAGTTTCCCTATACTTAGTTTGCAACTATAAATGGCCACAGTAAGTTGCATCTTGCTCAACCATGATTATGCATGGGCTACCAAACATGAAGCAAAAACCACTAGTGGACACATGAGTGTCATAGTAACCAGCCTAGTAAAAATCTAGTTGTAACAATTCTTCCTTGGTATAAAACAATCCAAGTAGTCAGGTACCACTCAACTAGCGAAAGGTACGCTTAATGGCATACTCTTGGCAATGCATAAACTTGGTCATCCGAGAGACAACAAACAAAATATTAGTGTGACTTATGTATAAGTAAATCAAGCACTCAACAACCTCTTGTCTCAAGCATCATGAAGAATCAACATTAAACTTGTTTTCATGGGAGTGGCAATAGGTTTGCAATTTTCAAGGCCATTGCAATAATGTGTCAATATTTTTTGTTTGACACAAAGGTGTTCCTCCATCAACTTGCATAGACTATATACTCAAATAATGATGCAAATGCCTCAAATTTGACAACTCAAAAGAGGCATGCAGGTGAGCCTTAAATTCAGCAATATGTTTCTCATTAGGACAAATGAGAAGCATATCATCAACGTATACAACGATGATTAAAAGTACATCTCCATGCTTAACATATAAAGGGATCTTAGTTGGATTGTTCTCAAAGCCATGTGCTAGCAACATACATCTTCAAGTTGCTTCCTCGAGTATGCAACTCATGTGGTTTATTATGCACGTCATACAAAGAAGCAAGAGTGTCCCATGGTTGTCTTGATGTAGAACATGATTGAATGTGGAACTATATGGTGTCACATACAACACAACCAATGCATGAGCTTGAGCATCTTTTCCATCCCATCTAAATTGCTCTTGCATAGGTGGAGGAGTAACCAGTGTACTTGAAGAATAAGCTCCATGTGTGACAGTAGACTACAAAGTAGAAGAACTCGGGGGTCTTCGATCTACATTTGCCACTATGTTCCATAATTGTTTTGCAACAAGAACATGTTTCATCATATAAGACCACATTGGATAGTTGGTCCTATCAAGTATAACTTGAGCTTGAAGCATGCCAAACAAGTCATTGCTTCTCTCCATTTCACTAAAGAACAAGAATGTACATTTTTATTTTAGTGCAAACTGAAATGAATGCTGAAATTTAGCTCAGAATCCGTCACTCAGATTGCAATTCTAACTGCACGAATGACTTCAAAATGGGATAAAGTTCCAATGCATCTGATGAAACTCTTTTTTGGTTGCCAAAAATCAATGTTCTCTTCTTCGGAAGTTGATTTGCACTGTTAAAAGTGTGTGCATCACGACGTAGAAAACCGAAACTTGAGAAGGAGCTGATAGTATTGTTGGGTGTGTGTTTAAGTGTGAGAGACACACAAGAAACACAGACAAGGAGCACAAATGTAGCAAAACACAGGAACAAGACGGATAGTTGGAATAGCTTTCTCTATTGATGATGAACAAAACTAAAGTAATAGCTAAATAATATCCCTAAGTAGAAAGTACCACCACATATGAGTGTATCATGTATGTGGTAACATGAGGAAAAAATCTCTAGCCAACACTATAGTAAAAAGTGCCCATGTATAAGGAAAAGGTTCACATCAATACTACTTGAGGAACACATAAGTGTAACATTACTCATGTTGTTAATGCTTATGAAGCATTAAAAGATTATGTCTTTAATACATTTGTAGTTTCAAGTGGTGAAAAAGAAAGCAAAATCAATTCTATTTCTTTTATTATCCTCTTTTATTTAGCTCATAGCTAGTGTTGCAAATGAGCATATATGCAAAGGCAAATTTCTTTGCGAACTTTCTATTGATTCACCATGCAAAACTCTCTTATGTGTAGATATGCAACTAGAAAGCAATAAAACCTTGTTGTCAATCTTTAAAAAAAAAACCTTCTTGTACTTGGTCAGATTGCGGAGCATGATAATCAAAGATAATACGAAGTTGGTGAGTACTTATGGATACTTTGGACTATTTTCAAAGTCGAATTTCAAGACATTCAAACATTGAAAATTTGTTGGACTTCTAAATTGATTTTAAACTTTGAAGTACAATATTCTTTCTGAAATCGTGTAAATTTGGTTCATTCTACAATCAGTTCAAGATACTTTGGAGACACAGATATGAAAACAAATTCATCAAGATCTTTGGAGTCTGATTTGCCATGCAAATTTATTGATAATTTTTCCTTGAAAATTGTAATAAAGTAAGTCTATGATCTAAGTAAGTCTATGATTTAAAGGTCTGGCCAGTTCAGACAGATCTAAAATCATAGACTTACTTTATTACAAAGATAAGTTGAAACCTTGAGTATCGAACACTTTAAAAAGGAGGAGGAGAAGGAGAAGGAGAAGGAGAAGAAGAAGAAGCAAGGGCAAGAGAAATAGGACGGGGAGGAGGAGAAGGAGAAAAAGAAGGAGAAGGAGAAGGAGAAGCAGGAGGAGAAGGAGGAGGAGGAGAAGAAGAAGGAGGAGGAGGAGGACGAGGACAAGGGCAAGGATGGGGAGGAGGAGCAAGAGGAGAGGAGGAGGAGGAGGAGAAAGAGAGAGAAAGAGAAGAAACAAAAGCACAAGGAGAATAACAAGAAGTAAAAAGAGGAGAAGCAAAAGCATAAGGAGGAGGAGGGGAAGGAGAAAAATGCAAAGTATATTTTGACTTAACATAAAGGAGCCTCCTTGGTCCTTTAAGTGAGAGGTTGTTGGGGATAAAGGCCCAAGGACTCTCTTTTTGTATATTTTGACCCTTTCAGTGATAACTTTCTATGAGAGCTTTCAAGATATATTTTTGTTATACTTTTTGGACCCTAAATTGAAGAGTTACAAGCATTTACATTATTTTTATGACTTTTGTTCATTGGTCACGTGTGAACATGCCCAAGTGACCTAAAAGTCATTTATCAATAAAACTTTGTCCCAAACTCTGACAACAGAAATTTCACAAATCAATAGTATCGCATTTATTCAACGAGCCACTTCAGAAGGCCCCCTATAGCTATACCTGCAAACTTCAGCATTTTTCCTGCAGGCTGCAATAGACCACTTGTCTAATATTGATAACTGCATTATTGATTTTCCATGCACTTTGCATCTTATGCTATTGTTTCCATTTCTTCTCTCTATGACAGGCATAAGAATGACCCAGATTGCTGCCAGCTTCTGGCAAAGGAGATTGATCCAGAGGGAGAGGTTACAGCAGCTCATGTGCGGCGAAAGTTGAAGTCATTAGATCTGGTGCCGGTTCTGAAGAGAAACAGGATAAATGAAAGAGCAGAGAGTCGGGATAACACTTCTGGCATAGGACAAGGACAGCAGAAAAAGAGAAGAATTAGACTGAAAAAGCAAACTCAATCAATGACTGATATCAATGCGCAACTATCTGATGATGAACCAGTCGCTCAATTAATGGAGTAAGTGTCCTGTTGAATTTTGTTCAATTTAAGCAGATTTCTTGGCACAAGCTGCTAAGTTCAATAGTTTTGCTTCCAATTTTCAAACTGTGCAGGCTAAAGGAACCAGGAGAAGAGCATGATAAATTTACCGAGACCAAGGGACACCGGAGGAAGAGGATTAAGCAGAAAAAGCAAACTCCATTGGAGACCGATGTAAATATAGAATGTTCGGATGATGAACCGCTCTCTCAATTGGTGAAGTAAGCTTCTTAATTTGACGCAATGTGATTTCTGGGGGTCAGTTCAGCTGATTTATTTGACTTCAATGCTGTAAAGGCGTAGGATTATACAAACATCAGAAGTCTTGGGGAATTCTACCGAGCAAGAGAAAAAACAGAAGAAGAAGAGAAGAGTGAAGCAGAAAAAGAAAGCTCATTTGGAGGCAGACAAGAATGTCGATTCTTCGGACAACGAACCACTCACTCAATTAATGGAGTAAGTATTTTGCTCAATGTGGTCCAAGAAAGCCTGATTTAATAACTACACTGCTTAAATTCCTGCCGCGTACATCGTAGGAGGTTGCAAGTACCTCAACAGGAGAGGAATGCAAGGACCCCAAAGGGAGGGCTTGAAGGACAGCAGAAGAAGAGAAAGATTAAAGAGAAAAAGGAAGCTCAATTGGAGACTGACCTGAACTTGGACTCTTCGGACAATGAACCACTTACTCAATTAATGAAGTGAGCATTTGAATCAGGTTCAAACCGACTTTATAAGCAGATTACTTCAATTCCTGTGGTGTTTGTTACAGGAAGCTGCATGGATCTCAAGGAGATAGTAATGATAACAAAAGGGAGCTTAAAGAACCAGCGGAAAATTTGGATGAGACGTTGATGGACCACATTGTTGCGAGAAGGTGCTTATTTAAATCGATGAAAGCTTTCTTCTGCTGTTTTTACCGCCTCCTATACAGCCTGAAATGGTCTTCGGTTGTATTGAAGGAAACAATTTCGCGCAACAGTGACAACCGATGCTGATGTTGGTTTAAGCAGTCCAAGGATCGAGGAATCGGAAAGTCAGGAACTAATGGAGAAACATTTCGAAACCAGTTCCATTTCTACAGAGTACGTGTACGTCCCACCTGCTGAGTCTAAACAAATATCTCCAATGTACTTTGGTATTCTGCACTGAAAGTGCAGTGTTCCACTTCACAACGTCTTTGAAATGTTCGCAACTTGCGTATCAGTTTCGCAAATAATCTTTGTTATAGTAGTATTTGATTCGATAACGTCATGTAGAAAAGAGTCCTTAGTAGCGTCGATGTTGAGCCTTAAAATCATGGGTATGGATATCAGTTTCCGTAACGGCCTCTAGTGAGATCTGCTCTTGTTAACAGGAAGTTCCTCATTACACATTTAGTAGCTTAGCAGGAGTTTCGAACATGCATTCTGCTCTCTTTAACGAATGTAGCGTCAACATTTTAAGTTCGTGAGTATGAGGCGCCAACATTTAAAGGCGGCCAGTTGGCAACGTAGTGGTGTCTGCTTTTAGTACGGCCTTGTTTTCCTCCGACTAACATTATGTTTTTATTCAGTGCGATCGAGTTAAAGGAGAAGAGACAAGCGACAATTGATCTTGCTCGTGAAGGCGCGGATGCCTTTTCGGAAGACAATGTAGGAAAAGCGCAGAGCGATAGCAGTTCCCTGAGCTTATCATCACCATCTCCAGCTCCACCGAATAGGAGACCAAGTACTTTTGAGGATGTGGATCCGTCTCTAGAGGACGATGTTGAACTAAATACTGATAATACTCTGACTTCGTCAGTCGCTGCAGCTGTAGCAGGAGTCAGGAGGCGAAGAGCTCTTTTTGTGGTGGATGATGACGATCAAGACGAATGAAAGGGGATAAATGCCTGAGAACAACCGTATGAGATTGTTGAGTCGTGATGTAAATGGCGAATGGAATGTCAGCGATTACAAGTTCTGCAATAGGTAAAGCTGGAGGCGTGTACGTGATCAGGGCTTTTATGCATGTGCAGAGAGCCAAAGACATCTCCAACTCGCTGACGGCTTGGTAGAAGGCAGAGTTTGGGCCCGTCCTATCATCTACATATTGGGCTTTCTCGCAAGGATAGAGAACCTTCCAACAGTCAACATGCCCGTGTATCAATGTTGTCTTTCGCCGTTTTCCTTTGGAAAGTCTAAAGTCTCTCTTTGCTTAAGGTTATTTTGATGGAATCACATTTGTGCTCCCTTCGTGAAAAAAAAAAAAAAATCGTCTGATGCCATCTTTTGATCAATCAGATAGATCAGTCCGAGCGTGCTAAAAATAAAGTCAAACTGCACTGCAAGCCATTAATCTTCCAATAGTGCACCAAGTGGATACTAGTTTCTTGGGTCCACCGGGATCTCCTTCGTCAAACATCCTGGGTCGCCGGGATCTCCTTCGAACATAGGAGCGGCATGTCCCCGGAAACTTGATGGGGTTTGAGCTCAACTTGAGAGTCCATATATTTTTCATGGTGCGTTTATTATTTCTGCTAGATTAAGTGCCGAAGTCACCTTGAAGATGGCCTCCTTCCATATGTCCGAAGCCTACTCTTTTTGGGTTGTCGCATGTGTTATTTGATTAAGGCAATGCATCCTATTTGCCAAGACAACGCTGTTGCTTTCGTATGAGCTAAAATGAAGGGCATACGCGGATAGTCTACGGCGAAAAGAGAATATGATAATTTGCGCGTTTTTGAAGTAAGAATCGTTTTGATGATAGAGGGTCTTTGGTTTTCTCAATGTCAATAAGCAATGAAGTGAACCTGAATAGCGTGCTTTAAAAGTTAAATTGTTCGCGCCCGAGAGAGAGAGAGAGAGAGAGAGAGAGAGAGAGAGAGAGAGAGAGAGAGAGAGAGTCACGGCAATCCACGCGACATCGCACGCACATTTGTGTTCTTCCACAACAGCACAATTTTTGCATATAAATCAATTCATGAGACAAATCGTATGGGCATTTGTCTTTGTTCATAATAGCGTAAATGTTTTCCTTTTTTATAGTCAACAGAAAAGAGAACTAAATTAATGAAGGAAATTACATGAAATGCAGTGAGCAAGGAGCAAGGGAACATCATGCTAACCTTTAGGCAGTTTTACAAAACAAATCAGACTAATAGGTCAAATGAAAATGACATAAATCTTCCCCCGGAGTACTAAGAGAGTAACAATTCTCTCCAATTGTTACGGTGCACATCTCTGAGATCAAGTAAAAGTTCTCTCCACTTGTTATGGTGAATATCTCCTAGAGCATTAGACAGCTGGAATTTTTCACATGGAGCCTCTTTGATGGAGTAGATACTCTTCACACCGATGTTCTTCAAAATTGACTTAATACAAATAGCCGTCCTTTCTAGAGTTAAAGACCATCTGATTCTTACTGATCTACATGCTCAGAAATGTTATTCTTGTTCCATTAAGGTTTTAGAAGCTTCCAAAATCTTTTGGCATGTTGACAAGAAATGAAATCTTCCTCCCTTCCACAAAATGTACACTCCTTGATTAACTTTGGTTATTTTAGCTTTATTACCTGACCGTAAGTTGTCGCGAGTAATGAGCCATTGAGGTAGGAATACTTAATATACATGGGAAAGGCCTCCATTGAATATCCATCTATTATTAGGCTTGTAAAGAATTTTGGAGAGAGAATCACGTTACCTTTTGGGCTTCAGCATGTCACCAGCAACGTCAGCAAGCCCCAGTCTTCTTATAAAGCAGCAGTCCATTTTTTGCTTCAAGATATTTGTACGACTGATGAGGACCTGTTAACAAGCAAGAGATAAACTAGTGAGAGAACTACAACTGACAAGAATCAACTCACCATCTTTGAAACGCGTATGTTCCCTTATGAATATAAAAGTTCAAACTTGTCACTTATGAACCATGCCAGGGTGGCTTATGAATATAAAAGTTCAAACTGTTAATGAAATCATCTTTAGGGCTGTAACCTTGTCACTTTCATTCAAGCCTACCAGAACCTGCAAGTAAGAGAGCTTCCAGCAAGAGAAAATATTTGAGGAGAATTAATGATATCCCTATTATTATGATTGTTCCAAGCTTTATAGTTTTTCAAAGAGAACAAATCCATTTTTCTTTTAATCAGATAAGACCTAAAATCATTAGAGCACATGGATTTGAGAATTCATGTAATAGCCATATTGTCATCAGTTTTTAGTCGGTCAAAGAATACCATCTCCACCTTCACTTTTATGTAGATGGCAGGCTGTCCAAACAGAACTTTAGGGATTTTATTAACATGAGAATTACCCCCCTCCCTTGGACAAGAATCTCCTAGCCAACGAAGCGACTTGTGACAATTATTTTTAGAAAACAAGCAACTCAAAAACTACGTAAGATGGTAAAAGACAATAATTGCCCATGAATGTCTTTAAGTCTAAGAAAAATCTAGTTTAGATGTGACAACATATATTTGTTCAACATTGGAGGATTTGGTGTCACTTTTTAAATTTGTAAATTGAGCTTTGAATCTATATGACATGGTATGTATGTCTTCATTTGCGTTCTTTTCTCTTTGAATAACTCAATAATTTTTCTTTTATTTTGGATGACCTTGCACATTAGATCTTGAAATATATTATTGGTCCATGAAAAAGACGATCAAATGTTTACTTATTTTAGATGCTTAATTTCTTTTTCAAAGAGATTTCGTGGCAAAGAATTCCAAATCACCCTTTATCTTTGTAGCATTAAAGTAATATTATGCCATGGAAGTGCTTTGTGTGGACACATAGATCTATCATTGGTGCACCTTTTCTCTCCTCTTTAGAAGGTCTTCTTTCATATGCTCTTTTATATAACCCTTGAATCCTAACATGATACTTATACTCGTGCATTCCACAAATAGTAATACCCTTATATTGCTCATTGAACTCATACAATTGGTGTAAGAATAGGGAATGGTTATTTAGACATATCGCCTTCATTGTTTGTTCATTTGGATTTTTGCAAGGTTTGAGAATGTTATGTCATACTTAGAAAACTCAAAGAGCAGTCCTTTGAGCAATACGAATGCGACTAAGTGAATAAGCCACCACATTAAAATTTACCTTTCTATACCCAAATTCATAATCAAACCCTTAAAAGGTCTCTACCCATGAGGCTGTATATCCTTTAAGGTTTGTTTGATGAGAGCCACTTAATGCTTTCTTGACCGAACACTACTATAACCTCTACTTTCTTTCTCTCAAAAGAAATCGATTGATCATCCTATACTAGAACTCCTCCTACAGCGAAATCACTCATGTAAATCTCAACTACAAAGGATTGATTAGGATTTGGATAATCCAACAATGGAATTGTAAAAATTGCTAGTTTCAACTTCTCCATACTTTTCCTCTAATCATCTCCCTAATGAATTGTTCTCTTTCCCTTTAAGAAAATCTATCATCCACACAATTATCTTGGCATAATTCATGATAAATCGTTGATAGAATCCTAACAAACTTGGGAAGATCTGAAGCTCTTCTAGTTTCTTGGGATATGTCAATTGCATGATAGTCCTAGCTGGATTTCATGTTTGGAAATGACATAACCAAGATGTTTAACCTTTGTTTTGAAGAATTGACACTTTGACTCCTTAGTAAAGAGCAAATTTTATTGTAACACTTGGAATGATTTTTGTAACTATTCCAAATTTTCTTCTTTTGATCTACTATAGATTAGAATATCATCTAGAAATCAACCATAAAATATTCTAGGTAGAGTTCTAATACACTATTCATGAGTTTCATGAATGTAACAAGACCATTTACGAGACAAAATTGCATCATTAAAAATTCATAGTTCGCATACCTAGTCCCAAAGTCAGTTTTAGACACATCCTCCACTCTAATCCTAATATGATTATACCCGAACTTAAGATCAATCTTAACAAATTACTAGTTGGGACATCATCCTAAGCGTGAGAGCAATTAGGAGAGCACATGACTTAAGGTTAGTAAATAATAAACCCCCTTGGTCAAATTTAACATGGGCTAAGCATGTAGCCATAGGTTTAGAACTTTTAGGGTTGTAATAAGAAATTCAATTCAAGATATAATAAAGGGACATAAAGTTCATGAGTGATCAACATATTTGGGACAATTGAAAACCTAAAAGAAAGAATGTGAACAAAGGATGAAATGATAAATTGGAGACACAAAGTTATTCATGACAACTACATAGAGACAAGAAACAAACAACTATCAGTTAATAACAAGTGATTGAGAATCAAAGAATCATTCAAGAGAAAGAATCTGTCTAAGGGACAAGGGTAGACATATTAATGAACTTGAGATCAAGTAAGTATCTTGACAAGTGGTATCGAAAAATCTTAAGGTCTTCCAAAGCTAGTGTTAATCGCACTACTATGTCTTGGTCAAAACAATTAGATACCCATCACTCGAAATTTAGTTAAAAAACTAGCAAGTTAGATAGTTCCTATAGTATGGATAGACCCATAGCTAGTATGAGGGTAACCTACGTAGAAGTTCTAGAAGGACCATATAAGATGCAAGCAGAATATATCTGTACCAACCTATTAGGTGCTTGCATATATGAGGATGGATTGAGGAGATCATTGGTCCAACTGAGAAACCCCAAGTACCCTTAGAAAATATATCACCTTGTGGTCAAGTTTGAGAATGGTTCATACATAGATAAGCAAGGAACTATGTACATGGTTACAAGTTTCCCTAATAGGACAGATGACTTTGGGATGATTCTTGCTGATTCACATGTGTGCGTTCCTGAAGAAGATGATCCCAATGAGCAGCCACAAGTTCCATTAAACACTCATGTTTTCTAAACAAGGGCTTTCAAGTGAGCCCAATAGAGGCGTATCTTGTAGGTTTAGGAGGTGTAGAGACTTCATGTTTAGGAGAAGTAGAAGTACCTTTTTGCCTACAATAAATCCACCTAATAGCCAAGCTCCTAATGTGCCTTGATGATGATCTGACCAAATCTCTAGTGTTGTGCCAAAATTTGATCTACAATCATGCAATGGATTTGAACATGAGGAAATGACTCCTTTAGGTTTGGGTCAACAAACAATGCCTCATAATTGAATTAGAAGGCCACAACCCTTCTTATTTCCAATCCACACATGTCCTATGTGCCCCTATAGATAATCAAGATTCAAATCCATCTAGGCAAACCATGCATGTGTTGAAGCCCCCTTCTTTTCCAAGAGAGTGTTTTTCTTTTACTAAGTAACAACTAGTTTATTCATGCCAAATGCAACAAAATAACTTAATGCATGGGTGGAATGAGGATCAAGTATCAAACCACCATAGATAGAAAGTAGTTTTAAAACCAAAGAAAATCTAGGTCAAGAAAGGAGAAATACCCCCTTATCTTACTCCAAGTTCTTAACCAACAAGGTGGCTAAAGGTTCCAAAAGCTTGCTATAGGCTTCAATCAAGCCCACCCATTCAACTTTACTAGATATACCTAGGCTAAAATCCTATGGTTAGACCCGACACAAATCCATGTTAACCAACTTATATAAGCCTTGTACTACTCATCCTCTCGCTGTATGGCAACGGATACTAAGCTGATCCAAAATCAATCTTTGGTGTCAGACTCTTCACCCTACTTGCATGTACAAACACAAACCCCCAATCCAATCATTTTCTCCAATGTTCACCTTAGTGGTAACAAAATCTTTCAAACTCATTGTAAAACTATAAAAAAACAACACACATGATCCATGTCATATTAGCTCATACCAATAAGATTTGTAATCAACCTAGATGATCTTCCCATAGACTGCATGCACCATGGTGAGATCATGCAACAATCCAAGCATGCATATAGGCTATATATACTTTTTTTACCTTACTTTCATAGTGCATATTTAGGTGCTAAGTAAGGAAATTCATGCCAATATTATAAAGGGACCATAGTCTCATTAGATTGTGACCTTATGTCTCCTACCATATTAACATGTAATTTTCCTTGTCTTAGCAAAGAAAAAAGTTAGCATCACAAAATGAGCAACGTGGCAGTAGTTGGACCTAGTTCAGGAGGACCCCTTACTCCATCCATCAAAATTTAGTGAATTTCAAGGAGGAACCCCCATTGAAGCCCCCCAGTCAACCGAATTGATAGTGTTTATCCTATAAGACAAATTGGTTCCAGGTTCTTGTAGGTATGCTTGCAGATGCCAAATACATATGGGAATCAAAATTGGAATTCAATCACCATAGGGTTTTTTTTTTCAATTCTTCTCACAAGATTCCAAAGCACTACAAGAATGAAATGAATTGCATCCTATTTGGGAAAAGGATAGGATAGAAAATTACTTTGGTACCACTACCAAAGCCTGAATTCTATTGGTGCTATTTTTGATCCACACTTTGCAAGCAAGAATATACAAAGATGTACTAAGAACCTTTTTATTGCCACCACTCCTACTTGGACAATCCCTTTAGAAATTTTGCCTCATGCACAAGTTGGTTAGGGAGGCACTCAAGATGTTTGGTACTCATATACCTTCTAACAAAGAGACATTAGCACTTGAAGAGATGAAGAAGATTGAATTATTGAAGCTCACTCAAATGTCAACAATTACACAAATCTCTCTATTGCACTGCGTATGTGTATGAAACACTTTACATTTCCAAGCCAGGATAGATTTACACAACCACACAAGAAAAATTGGTTTAGTCTATACCTTGCAGAGAACACTTCATTACAGATTAACCTCCCCCATTGGATAATAGATCAGCTATATGAAACCAATGTCAAATGGCGAAGGAAGTGCTTAATGGGTTTTGCGCAATTACATGCATCATATACATGTGTTAATCATATGACATACTTCTGGACCGAACACTTACTAGCAACCTGCTACAAACATTCAAAGAAGAAAGAGGTTCTATTTCTCACCAAACCAAGAGAATGCACGACATGATCCCATGCTAGTAACCAAATAAAACATCACCCACCCCCTACCTTCACCAATGAGTCCACCACTTGTTTTTTACCAATCACAATCTGACTATCATAACCAATGCTCCGACAAACAACGAAAGGAGAAATAGTAGTATAAGTAGAAACAACCCAAGCGATACCCATAATAAAGGAAGCATTGGTGTTCCCAACTATTGAAACAACCACATACAATGTTGGGCCCTCCTTTGACTTTGACATGCTAGATCCACTACTAGATTTTGAATTTTCATTCACTTTGTTTCAAATGAATATGAACAACCTTATCCAAATTCACAAACAGATAGAGAAGAACAACAAGAACACAATGAATAACAAAAACAAGAAGAGGAAGAAGGAAAACAACAACATGATCTTCGGGCCTATATTGAAGCATTACAAATATTACATTCACAAATGGAAGAGGTACAATCATGAAGTCAACCAAATGCATCGAGGAGTCATGCATTGCTATAATAAGAACTAACCGAGAATGCCTTCGACAAAGACTTCATTGAGACCATGACCTAGAAAAAAGTAGTGCATGTAGTCAATGCCATGAGATTCTTGATGAATGGACCACCAGCCAGATACAACCCATGCTGCATTCAACAAAAAACCCCTATTGGCACAACCATCTAAGTATCAGCACCACCTAACCTTTCTCGAGGTTCCATACTCTGATGACACACCCCATCACACATCCCTCCCGTAAAATTTTCCTCCTTTGCCATTGGCACCTCATCCCATGAATTCCAATAAATTTTCAAATCCCCGCTCATGAATTCCATGAATTTTCAAATCCTTGCCCCAAATAGTCACCCCATAAAACACTAACACATCTTCATTATGCCATGAATTCCAATAAATTTTCAAATCCCATGAATTCAAATAAATTTTCAAATCCTTGCCCGAAATAGTCACCCCATTAACCACTAACACGTCTTCATTGGTTCCCACCTAGCCACCTTCGATCTTCTCATCTCTTTAGCTACTCCATATCCAACATTCAAACCTTCATTTCTGGCCTTCTCATCATACCCCAAATCCTCTTCTACAACCCAATTCATTCCATCTTTTATGCATTATGGGAGTGTATATAATCCATTCACCCCATTCCCCCCATCTTCATTTATAACCCCACCTTCTGGCACCACACTACATGCACTCGTTTTGCTATCCACTATTTCCACCATGCATAGACCAATAAAAAATAACCAATGGATATTTCAACACTCGTCATGATCCCCTCACCCCCTACCAACTACTCCACCTCCCTACCCCCCATTCCCCCTCCACCATCACTCCTCACAAACATTCTCACTTCCCATACCCCAATCCGCATTCCCCATGCATTTCAAGTTCCACAAGATCACCTACGCACATAGATAAAGATAAATGCAAAACTCAGTTACAATATGGGATTACTACAAAGCCACCTTGTTGCAACATGAAAGGAGAACATACAGTTCCAATGCTAGAATGTAGTGAACCTTGAAGCAGCCATGAAAATGATTGTAACTACTCTTATTAGTTCATCTCGGTTCCATGCCATACCATTTGACTCACATCAAAATTATACTTGAAGATTACACCACATTTTGCGAAGAACACAAGTTCATTGAAGAACTCGTGGCCTTAGATTCCTTGGTGTTAAGAGTTGTGTTTTTTTTAGGGAAAGCTCAAGCATATGTTTTTACTAAATAACCTCATTTGAAGGCTTTTGAACCTTAGGAAAGTCAAAGCACATGTTTTAAGGCAGAACCTTACCCAAAAGGAGACATTGAACCACCAAAAGACACTCCAATGAAGAGATAAAGTCACAAGGTAGCGGAAGATACAATGACAGCATGTGAAGAGACATGGAGGACATATGAAGAGTCATGGAAGGCTCCCATGGCTAT
Organism: Ceratopteris richardii; assembly: GCA_020310875.1. Lineage (NCBI taxonomy): Eukaryota > Viridiplantae > Streptophyta > Polypodiopsida > Polypodiales > Pteridaceae > Ceratopteris > Ceratopteris richardii. The sequence continues at coordinate 11,202,186 of CM035407.1, forward strand.
TAAAGCCCCATCCATGATCATTCTAAGGGTGCATTAATGGTAGGAATTCGGGGTTCTGACTTGTACATGTGCTATTGAGCCATTGTCTATAGAAGTGCGAGAGACACATGAGAAACACACACAAGGAGCACAAATGCTGAAAGACACATGGAGAAGACAGATGGCTAGAATAGCTCTCTCTATTGACGATGAAATGAACTAAAGTAAGAGCTTTTAAAGCTTCATCATGTAAGACCACATTGGATATTTTTTCCCCTCAAGCTTATCTTCAACTTGAAGCATGCCAAACAAGTCCTTGCTACCCACCATTTCACTAAAGAACAAGAATGTGATAAAATCTTTACTTCGACGAAAGTTGAAATGAATGCTGAAATTTCAGCTCACAAACCATCACTCTGATGGAAATTTGGACTACATGAATGGCTTCAAAATGGGGGTGAAAATCTAGTGCAACTACTGGAAATATCTCTTGGCTACTAAAATTCACTCTTTTATGCTCCGAAGTCAATTCGCACTTTTGAAAGTGCGCGCATGCCACGACATGGAAATTTTGTAGCACTTCCTTGAAATGTTACATCTAGTGGGGAAGGCTCTACCATGATCCTTATGGGTGTAAACTATTCTTGCTCTTCCATGTCTTCTTGATTTTTTTTCTTCCTTTGGCAGCTTCAGTGTAGCTTCTCCTTCCAAGCGGGTCTCCGTAATTTGAGTCATTGTTTCCTTATTCATTCTTATTGTGTGGAATTCTCCTTGAGGTGATCCTGTCTTTGGTATCTACATGACTATGTTGTTTGGCATTTTATCTATTTTTTTACCCTCCACTTCAAAGGAATCTTTCACTTGATTTAATTCGTCCCATTTGCCATCAAACTTCTCTTCCATACCTTTTGTTATCTTCATCTTGAAGTAGCAAGTACTCTTGACCTCTTCAAATGAACTTTTCTCTTCCTCTAGTGCTAAGAGTAAGAGATAAAACAAACATGGTATACAAATGGAAGTGAATATATAATCATGTTTTATCATCTCCTCATATCTCTGAATAAAAAATCTGTTTCAAATGTCTGAAACGACTAAATTCACCAATCTTTTGTCTGAATGATGAATTACCCTTCTAGAGTTACCTTCTCTAGATACATTTGTACCTTGATATCCAACCAACTTACAACAAAAAAATGGCTGAAAATAAAAAAACTCATCCCATCTTCACATTTGTCTTCTTAGATGAACTTTCTTGCCATGAAATAGATCTCTCAAAACTCTCTAGAAAAACCTCTAGATACCTGTTTTGATGTAGCCTTTAACTTTCAAATGATGAAAGTGTATAAAAGCACTCCTTGAAACCTTCAAATCTTCATACTGCTCTTCTAAGATATGATCTACAAATGATAATCTGATAGTAGAAACTGATACCTGTGATTTGATGTTGATCTGATTTCTTCATTTTCTCTAAACCATTGTTCTTCCTTGAATTTGAAGTAGTCTTCTCTTCATCAAGTCTGGGTCTTCAAATAATACTTCTGTAAAGTATTTGCATACTCTTCCAAAAATATTCGGCTGCTAATAGATCATCAACTTCATACTCCACACTGATGAATACACATGTGACTGAATTGTCTAATTCTCAAATCTCTACTCATCTAGATTAAGTGTGTATGTCAAATGTCAAATGTTAGAAGATGCCTTTAAATCATATGTTGTAAACCTGGAAGTCTGGAAACCTGGGATTATGAATGAGCCTTAATGCATTGATGCCAAAGATCTAAAGTTCTGAAACCAAAACCTTAGTGCTCTGATATCAAATGTTGGAAGTGAGGTAGGCCCTTGGCTCATGTCACAGGTCCATGGTTCCATAGTTCCAGTATATACAACATTAATTCCAGCATTCTTCAATATTGACAAAACATGAACATACCACAACTTAATCATACAGATGATGAGATAAAGATAGAGAAAGAATAGACGACATGTGTAAGGTGTTATGTAAGCCATCGCTTACTCATAGTATCATATATACCAATTTTCAATGTACAATGTGGGAGCAAAACTCTCAACCACTCTATGTGATGAGAAATAGATGAATGAGTGAATGTACAAATGTAAAAAACATATTCAGATGTATGGGCAGAAATCTGAATATACATGAGATGTGTGACCTGATAGGTTATAGAAGAGTGAATATGAGTGACTGAAAGAGGAAGGATCAGTGTGAAACTGATAATCAACAAACCCTCATCTAACCTTAGGCTATGGAAGACCCTAAGTTAGATACGTGTGTGAAAAGATCACATACTTAAAAAGTAGCAATGAATGCTAACAAGTTTGCTGCCGGAAATCCTCAAACTCATGTGAACACACCATCTCAAACACCTCATCCAAATATGCATAAAGCATATACGTACTGATTCTCTTATACCTATGCCGAATAGGACTCCTCCTGATATGGATGCTACTGCCTCCATAAACTCCAAGTAGTACCTGTGTGCATAAAGAGAATATGTACGTGAATACTTAACATAAGATGTAAATCTTATGTTAAACACCATCCAATGTCTTTGACGTAGCCCGAAATCTTCATGTAGAAGACAATCTTCAACTACAACATGTAGACGGCCGATCCTCACCAAGCTGCTAATGACCAAGTCTTCTTGCCATGAACAAGAGATAACCTCCTCTCCATGAGCTAGAGTGTGAGCACACCCTTCATCTTCTCCAAGAAGAATCATTAAGAAGAACTTCATAGCTGCTCCTCAACATGCTTCAAGTTAGCACCATGGCTGCCCCATGTGCTAGACGAAACACCACATCTATTGAGGTCCAAGCTCCAAGCTTGTGTTGAATACTAGGTGAAGGATAAATTGATAGTGATCCAACCTTATTCTTATATAGTAGTTTGTGTACTCCGAAAAGCATCTCCAAAATCACTTATCGAATAAAAACGCTACGCGATTGCTTCTTCAAAAATCCATTATCGTAAATATTCGAAAATCATGTCCTTCAATGTCCGCTATTTGGACAAAAACAAAAGAAAGTTTTTATTTCTTCTTCACGTTGCTAGCGGTGGGTTTCGAACCCACGCCCATTCATTAGAAGGACTTTGTTGTATCCAAGATGCCCAACGTCGTTTGCGTCTACATACACTACCAAAGGCCACTATACATGTTTTAAAAACTGAGTTATATGGACCAATTTGACTATGGGATTGAGATCTTGTCCTTTGGGAAATTGTTTTCCAACAGGTTTATGGTGGGCTACTGTGTTAAAGGATGCACATGAGTATGCAAAAAGATGTGTGATTTGTCAGAAGATGGGCCAACCAAGCAATTCAGATCGGATGTCTGATCATCCGGTTTTACCATTGGATCCATTTCAAAAGTGGGGTATGGATTTTGTGGGCCCTATTAAACCAATTACTCAGCGTGGCAACATATATATTTTAGTAGCGACAGATTATTGTACAAAGTGGGTGGAAGCAGTGGCATTGAAAGATAATAAGGCAACAAGTGTGGCAAATTTTCTTTATCATAATATTATGACCAGATTTGGTTGTCCTATTGAGTTGGTAAGTGACAAAGGTGCTTATTTCCTTAATGAAGTAATTTCAGAATTAGCACAAACTCATTTGATTATGCATAAAAAGTCTACAACATATCATCCACAGGCGAATGGTAAGGCTGAAAGTACAAATAAAACATTAATGCATATTCTTAAGAAGCTTGTGCATGACAATCAAAAAAATTGGGATTTATTACTTGACTCAGCTTTGTGGTCATTCAAAACAACATTCAAAGTGACAACAGGTATGAATCCATTCTGATTGGTATATGGATTGGAGGCCATGGTACCCATGAAATTTATGGTTCCAAGTTTGTGAATCACAACGGAAAAGATGTCTCCTGATTTATCGGTTAAACACAGAAGCAAATATCTTCTGCAGTTGGAGGAGGATCGTTTGGTAAGTGCATACATTACTGAGGTAATTCAAAGACGAAGACAAGATTGGGTGAATTAGAATGTGAAGTTTAAGTTATTTAAAGAAGGAGATTGGGTAATGGTGTATAATTCTAAGCTAGGACCACATTCAGGAAAGCTCACATTGAGATATCAAGGTCCATATCAGATTGTGCAAGATTTAGGGCAAGGAACTTTTCTATTGGCAAATGTATTTGGCACAAGAATGGAAAAACCAATCAATGGATTCTGGCTAAAGAAATTTCAAGGGAAGCTGCCACATTTGGATTGGTTATCTTCTAATGTAGTCCAAGTAATGGTTAAGTCTGAAAATCATATTACTAACATGTCTGATCACCGGAGCAAGAAGGCTAATTTATCTGCATTTTCATCCTTGGTGACATGTTTCCTTGATTGTTGTTCGTCGAAAATGGCATTAAGCGCGTTCTTACGAATCCATTGGGGGATAGGTTATAATCAGAGGCTCACATTTTTGTTAGCAGTTATTCATCAGCATACAATGAGAAGGGAGTGTTGGTGAATCGGATTGAAGTATTAGAGGAATATTCAGAAGTAGCAAGAGATGTAACTCAAGGCGCATGGACACTGATGATAGCAAGCAGCCAGCAACATGATGGATCGGTGTTCCTAGGTGGACATGCAGATAACGGGGGATACCAATTTGATTGTCCATTGGAGAGTACAGTTCATCTGAACAAGGTAACAAGGAGCAAGATTCAGGTTTAGTTGGACTCTCAAGTGAAATCAGTTATTTGTGTGAGTGTTAAACAGCAAGTTGTATGGTGTCGGAAGGTTTTGTGGGAGCTTGTATGGTGGTGGATCGGAAAATGCAATGTGAAGGGGAGGAGATCTCAGTTAATTATTCTCGATTTGGGCATGAGCTTTAATCCAAATAATTGCACGTGTAGAATAAATTTTACTCATGGCATGGAAATATGCATAAAGATGCGCCTAATGATTTTTAAGGTAACTTATGCCCAAACATTATTTAGTTGCATGTGTTGGCACGTGATCAAGTACGTGAAGTTCTCAGCTCAATGGTGATTTGAAAGTTTGCACTGCTTGTACCTACGTTTTTCGTTTTATTTCATGGCTCCAAAGGTGATGTTGGTCGCAGGTTCTAGTGTGGCATTGCAAGAGACAGTGGTGATGCGGGGGCGTTGTAAAAGACGAGAAGCAGTGTCGCGTAAGGAGGATACAACAACAGAGGAGAGAGACAGCCTGCTTCGCGATGAGGTGGAGGAGATTTCAACGCCATCCACCACGACGAAGTTTATGCAGACCGTTATGGATCCGTTTACGGATTTCAAGGTAGAGATAGGTTTACTATAGTTTGCAGCGTTGCCGTGGGCACAATGGCGATGCAATTACTATGCCAAAAGTCAGCTCGAGATTCTTAAGAAGACGAAAGGACAGTTGACATTACAAGTAAATTTTTCGCCTGAGTTAGTGGCGGAGGTGTTTAAACTACCAATATGTAAGGATGTGGTTATTCCAAAATGTTCAGAGGAGTCATTGAGAAAGGAATTTGGCACTGTTGACAGTCAAGGTCACACACAAGCATGGAAGCGCATCAATGAAGAGGACATACAAGAAGAAGGAGCATGTAGGGAGCTCCAAGAAGCGCATGCCAATTTTTCAGAAGAAATCCCTATAAATATAGTGACTTTCGTCACTAAAAACCATTGTAAATACCATTTTCCATTTTTACAACTCCATTTTGTTCAAGCCGAGGAGTCCTTGAGTTTGAGGAGTATTAGAAGTATCATCCTACCAATTTTCATAATTTTTAGATTCCGTTTAATCCCCAAATAAGCCTTGGAACCTAATTTTTAACTAGGCCGGACACTAGGTCTGGACAGGGCCAAAACCACTCAAAAAACTATAAAAAGGGCTCGAGAGCTCATTTTGGGGCTAGCTTGTTGTAGATTTCAGCTTTGTAAGAGAGTTCTTTTGTAATTCAAGTCCTTCCATTGTTCCACTCTTTGCTCTTACCTTGTGAGCGCGTGTGTGTATGTGTGTGCATGTTTGTATGCTTTCACTCACGCGCTTGTGCACTTCACTTGCTCTTGGTCTTCACACCGGTCATCACGTCTCCACGGATTGACATTTATGAGGTGAAACTCCTCACGTTGGTACTCACCATTGTGCTAGAGTGACACCAAATTTGGCGCCGTTGCCGGGGAGAGAGCTTGGAGGACGAGCGTGTGACGGTAAGACGTGGAGTAGCGACGTTGGAAGGTAAAAAATCACCTTTTTCAGTTCAGTTTCTGAGTTTTTCTTCTTCTTCATCTTCATCATCATCATCATCTCTTCCCACCTTCTTCCTCTCTGGTTTTTCTCATTTTCGAGTGTACATTCACCTCGTTTTTCATCTGCGACTATGTGGAAGAAGTGCAGAGGCTGTTCAGAGCTAAAACGCTGAAGAAATTGCCTTGAAATCCACTTTAAACATAAAAAATATGAGTGGCAGTATCGTAGAGTGACAAGACCTGTGTTTGGTATCGCGGCGGTGGTATCGTGAGTTTGAAGGGCGATTTCTCATCTACAGGCTGATAGGAGTGACAAGGAGAACATAAGGTGCACATATTTGCAAAAAATTTTGAATTTGGGCTTAAAAATCTCCAAGTATCGTGTCCGGTTGACTTTTGGTATCGCGATACCAGAATTCCTGAGTATCGCGATACTTGTCGAGGCATTGTATCGTGCACCTCCACTTGAGGTATCGTGATACCATTCTGGTATCGTATCGTCAAGTGCTGGTATCCTGATCGCGGTCGCCCTGGTGGTATCGTATCGTGCACCTTGTGGTATCGTATCGTCAACCGAGCAGTATCGTATCGCGCGTGATAGTGGTATCGTATCGCCACTTGCATAAGTATCGTATCACGTGCTAGTTTGGTATCGTATCGTCGATTCGGTATCGTATCGTGCCCAATTTAGTATCGTATCGTGCAAAAAAGTGGTATCGTATCGTCTGATCCTTTGGTATCGTATCGTCCATAGAACCAGTATCGTATCGCCAACTCAATATCGTATCGCCTCCTATCTTGGTATCGTATCGTCGAGTGCAGAGGTATCGTATCGTGTGATTTCTGGTATCGTATCGTCAGTAGACCAAGTATCGTATCGTCAGTAGACCAAGTATCGTATCGTGAGGTTGGTATCATATCGTGGACTTGGTGGTATCGTTTAGGGAGTGGTATCATATCATCTAAGGTGGTATCGTCCATAGTGGTATTGCGTAGAAAATCTGGTATCATATCGTCTGTCCTGAGGTACTCCCAGAGGGATCCTGTTTCCCTATTTTAAACCCCAGAACCTTGAACTGGCATAACTTTCTCATACGAAATCCGTTCGGAGTGATCTTTGGTTCGTTGGAAAGCTCGTGGGGAGTACTACCAAAACTTTGACTGGTTATGGTAAAATTAATACGAGGATTATTAGATAAGGTATTTTGAAGTTGACCCTCAGGTTGGACTAGGAAGCAAGGGGTTTCACAAGATTTTGAGCAATTCAAAGGACAATTTTGGACTTGTAGACAAGGCTTATGAACCTAAGCTCAAGTTGATACTTTGGAAGAGATAGATAAAGTACGAAATCACTTGAAACTAAGGTCAACCGCACACCCAAGTCAGGGACTCACAACTCAGTGGTTAACACTACATGCTGAATTCATAGACAAGTGAGTAAAAAATGTCATTTAACTGGGAGAGACTCTTGGCTTCTAAAGACATGCATAGATCCATACCTAGGGAAGGTCTTATGTCTATAGTGGAAGGGGAATATCGGATGTCTCTTCAGTACATATCCACTAACTTGCAAGGAATGCCCATCTACCTTGATGGTCTACACAGGTCAGTAACAAGAATGATAAGCACTACGGAATCTGAAATAGTTCCAAGACCAGCTGTCAAGTATGATGGTGGAGTTTACATGGACAAGATGGGCCAGATCTATGTAGTAACTGAAAACCCTGATCAGATTAATGAAAGAGGAGAGTTAGCTCGAGATCATGCAACTACCTCACAAAACCCATTCGAGACCCAACAAAGAACAGAAAATGTGATGCTAGGACAAATGAGCCAAGGTAGTATACCTGATAGACCACATGAGCAATTCACCATGCCAGGAATTAACCCCCACGGCCACACTAGCTAGAGAATGGGAAATATGAATAGACCTACCTTTAGGACAGAACCGCCCCAAGGTGTCCCCATCATAATGCAATCCCCAGAGCCAGACAAAAGAGTGAGACCAATCCAATTGGCCAAATGTATGCGAAATTGTTACGATGGCACAGGAGAGCCCTATGACCACATAGCAGAATTCAAGCAAGTGTTACGAGCGGAGCAAGTGGATGATTTTTTCATGCAATATGAATCCTTTGGGTTAACCCTCACAGGAATAGCCTTAGCTTGGTTTCAATCCTTGGATCCAAATTCCTTTGGCAATATCAAACAATTCTTCCAAGAATTTGTTTGGGAATTCACTAAGCGAGGGATCAAGCACAATTCGTCATCCTTACTACATAGTTTCAAACAAGCTCCTAACGAGACAGTAAAAAACGTAGCACGAAGATTTAATCAATATGTAACTCGATGCCCTGTGACAGAGAGACCTTCTCAGCAGAAAATGATACCCCTATTTTTAGAAGGCCTAACCAATGGAACATTGAGAATGTTAGTATACATAAAACGGGTGCAAAATCTGAGTGAGTGTCTTCAAGAATGTACAGATTTGGAAGACAACTTAGCTGAGGATCTCAAAATCACACAAGATCTTACCAAATCAGAGGATACAAGGCTTAATGAAACTTCTAGTTCGAGCTATGTGGAGGAAGTGGCAGAGTTAGTGGCCAAGAAATTAGGGGTACAAGGACAACGAAACTACCAGATTTCTTCCTTGAGATTGCCAATGTTAGGAAGTTGCACACTTTGTGGTGGAGATCATCCATCTCATGTCTGCACCAGAGAAGGATTAGGGTTATCACAACCTTACCCTTACAGTAGACAACCAACTCAAGAGCCTAACATGTACTCTTATAGTGAGCAAAAGTATACCAACTACAACACCGATAACTATCCAACGAATAGGCAACCACGACCGTTTGTACCACCCCAATGTAGACCATACGGGTACCCTCCTAGAGATCAAGGAAGAGAAGTCTCGAGGTATAAACCATGTCCAGGACCACGAGGAACAACTAGACCGTATGAACATGGAGGATATAGCCAACCTCAACCTATGCCAGAACAACAACCTTCCCACCCACCAGCTCCGACACAAGGGCAGAATATCACAATCCAAGTTGTTTGTCTTGAGTGTGGCAAAGAGCAACTCCTGAGAGATTGTCCCGGACATCCCTCAAGTGTACCAAAGGTTACACCAGTTAATGTCGTAGGCCTAGTGGGGGATTCAAGTTCCGATGGCGATAAAGTGACTCCTATACATGCAGTTACTAGGGCTCAAGCCTTACAACAACCTAAACTAGTTGAGCAATCAAAGCCAAGTGAGTCAGGAGAGCCTAGTAAGAGAAAAACAAGAACATGGAAGGATACTAGAGAGAAGGCCAATCGTAAGTGGAACAAAAAGTTATCCGAACTAGAAGAAAGCTTGAAAGATGCAAAAACAAAAATAGAAGATATTGCCTCTCAAAATCTCTCGCATGTCGAAACTCCATCCACACCACCTCATCCCCAACCTCAACCCCACCCACCAACCATTGTAAATAGACCACAAGCAGGGTCTGTTCTTGCAGATCCAATCCCAGAAGACTTGGACATGATGTTCAAGGCATACCAGGCTCGACTTCAAGAAGGGCCAACACCTGCAAACCTTGACAAGAGCTGCCCTAGAGCAGATTTGGAGATTGAACGGACAAAAATGTGCATAAAAATGGTGGAACTAGCTCAAGCTATGTTTGAGGCCAATCAATTGTTCAATCAGACGAATGCGATTACATTGGGTTTGCACTTCCAGGGCTTACTAGATAGATTAGAGCAGTTGGTAAATAAACCACAAGTTTCTTTACCGCCACAGGCTCAACCAACTGTTGAAAGAGAATGATCATCACCAAAGAAAGTCTATGTTCCAGACTCCATAGACGATGGAGAATCTCTTTCAATCCAACAACGCTCTCAAAAGTTCTTGCCGAAAATACAAGAAGAGAAATGGGCCAAGGAGAAGGATGTTTTCCCTCATATTCTTGAAATTGATGACCTTCACGATCAATTCCCACAAGACATTCCATCTATTTATGGAGACCAAGTAGAGCAACAAGAAAAAGAAAGTTCAGGATTTGAATCGAATTCCTTACAAGAGTTGCCACAATTCACAGGCCCATGGGAATCTGAATCTCTCAAGATCAAAGCTCCCACAATATTGATCAGAAACGAAGACTCGGTGGTTCCAAGAAACACTGATGTCATGAAGAACACTAAGGTCCAGTGTCATCTCACTGTGGAAGAGCTCCTCAAAGCAAAACCTGAGTTATGGAATCATGTGAAGGATCAGGTTCCAGAACTTGCTTCCAATATGCCAAAAGCAGACTCTAAGCAGAAAGTTCCAGAGATACCTCTAGACAAAATAGGGGACATGAGCGAAGGAGAGGAAGGTAATACTTATCTTCCGATCACCTACCAAGGTTACACAACCAAAGCGATCATAGATTCTGGTGTTGGTGTTGCTATTGCTACCACTTCTGTAGCTCCGTGATGAGTAGCACCTCCTTTAATGTCAATCCGGGAAGACGTGAGGATGGTATGATGACCTCGAGCAAGTGAAGGCACAAGTGCGTGAGTGCAAAGCACACTAACATGCACACACATACACACACACACACGTGCACACAAGGCAAGACAAAGAGTGAGAAGCAATGGAGTTCTTTAGATTACTTTCAAAAAGCTCATACAAGTTCAAATCAATTACAAGCTAACCTCAAAAATGAGCTCTCTAGCTCTATTTATAGTTTTTGACTAGGTTTTGGCCGTGTCCAGACCTAATGTCCGGCCTAGTTAAAAATTAGGTTCTAGGTCCCATTTGAAGGCTCAAATGGAGTCTAAAAATTATGAAAACTGGTAGGTAGCTACTTCTAATGCTCCTCAAGCTCAAGGACTCCTTGGCTTGCACAAAATGGAGCTACAAAAATATGAAATGGTATTTACAATGGCTTTTAGTGATGAAAATCACTATTTTTGTAGGGATTTCCTGTAACGATTTGACATACACATCTTCGAGCTCCCTACTTGCTCCTTCTCCTTATGTGTCCACCTCTTTGATATGCTTTAGCTTCCTGAAAAAATAATGGCCTACTTGCCAGATCTTCTTTGACTACTCTGTCTGCTTGTACCTTCTCTTCGCTCCGACTCCCTTCGTTGACTTTCTTGTCTTGTGAGTCCTCCAGTTCCTTGACTGCCAACACCCCCCCCTCTCTCGCGTCTGTCGTCTCTGACAGACCCTTGTTGAGTGGGTCATTGATGTAGTACTCCACAACGTTTGTGGCTAAATGATGTTCTGCAATTCTCAACCCTTTGGCTAAGTCAGTGAGTAGAGCATCCCAATCTACAGGCCCGGGAACCTTTGGATGTGGTATACGTAGCTTTTCTGAATGGAGAGCTTGTTCCATGGCAAATAACTGTAATAGATGAGATGGTCTGGGAATGAATATCTGTGAATGATAGTCCCAGAACCCCGTGATAAACATTTCTTCAAACGTCTGTTTGAAGCAAGCAGGTAGATACTTTATACAGGCATGCGAGGCATAGACGACGTTAATGGAGGGCGTGGTGCTCATGTCATATACAAGGTCTTGATTCCCTTCATTAAATCCAATAGCCGAAAGATGAGGTTCTTTGATGTTCTTAAATGTCCTGAATGTAATCAGCATGAGCTCAAAAATTTTTAGGCACATCTGTGCCATGACATCTGGGATATTCTTGAACCGGACTGCCCAGTGTCGGATGGTTGAAATCATGTAGTTATGGGTTGGCCATTAGGAGGTGCTAGGTACACATAATTTAACCACTTTTCACATCCTTTAACCGTCAAAACTATTTTTGTGTACTCCAGCCAAGACCTTCTTCGAAAGACAGGGCAGTAGCAGGGATTATACTTGATATATAGAGGCATGTTATTCCACGTGCGATTCATCTCAGGGTAGGTTTCAAGCAAGCGGATCCTCCAAGTAGGTTGATGTATATTCCCTTGCTTGGCACTTGCAGGGATATCATCCGGTGCAAACTGTGTCGCCGAGGTTGGTTCTTTTGTTGTGCGTTGCTTGATTTCAGTATTGTAATCTGCCATTAATACACAGAATGGAACATACAGATCATTAGACGTGCCAATCCACCTATGATGGGAGAGGTTTCTAAAGTAATCTGATTTTATGACGAATTCTTCCAGTCGTGACATAGACGCTATCTGAACTGCAACTCTCTCATCATGGGTTGTAGCAACCTTTTCGAACCTTTGCATCCATTCAGGCGCTTCGATCTCAATCGTGTCCATTCCTTCTTCTGTTTGCTTACCTCCGGGTGTTGGCATGGGAACGTATGGGTCTTCAAAGATCTCCTCCACTTGAATTGGCACTAAGTCTTCAGGTTCTGGTTCCACCAGGGGAGAGGGTTAACGCTCGTATTGTAGAACTCTATTTCGTAGTTCTTCTAATTCTGCTCTGAGTTTTGCGACTTCTTGAGATGTATCGACTTCAGTTGTGACTTTGCTTGGTGACTTCTGCTGGGTTGCCAGTTGCTTTAATAAGTCATCTCTTTCTCTTTTTAATGCTGTGTGGGCTTCCAGGAGGTCGGCATGGGTTTCCAAGATGATTTGCATATTTCCAGATGGGATAGCCTTGAATTTCTCTGGGTTGATTTCCTGTGGTGAACCCTCCATTGCTGCTTCCAAGTTTTCTTCGTTCTGTCTCTGTAGTCGTTTATTTTCCTCGAGTGCTGTAGACATGTGTTTCCGTAATAGGGCCAGGTTATGTCGAAGCTTGAGGTTCTCTGTTATCTAGGAGTGTAGCAGCTCATCAAGTTGTTGTTTTTCTTGCGCATCTGACTGGGGTGGATTGGCCACTAATTGCTCATGTTGTTCCTGTAAAGTGACATACTGTTGTTGTAGTAGCCGCTTTTCCCTCTCTAAGTCAATGAATTGTCCTTGTAATGTTTCATGGCTTCTGAACAGACTTGTATGCTGAGCATCTAGGTGCTGATAATGCTGTTGCAGCTGAGACATACACTGGTACATATTATTAAATACATTATTAATAGGGGTGGATGCGGGAAAGGTGTTGAATGCAGAAGGGAAGGGAAAAGGGAATGGGAGCATGTATGCTGTGCTCGAAAAGGGTGAAGTTGGTGGTGGGGGAATCGGAGATTGTGGACGTATGGGGGGAGGGAGAGGTGCGGAGGTGGGTGATATGTCCATGAGGTCAAAAGTGGATGCAGTCGTGGGGGTGATTGTGAATATGGGAACTGTGGGTGCGGTGATGGTGGTGAAAGTGTAAAGTGGTGTGTGTAGTTGTGAATATGAACCGCCAAGAAGTGTGATCGGGGGAAGGGGGTTTTCCGTGGCTGCAGTTAGAATTACAGTGTCAGTGGTAGTGTATACAAGTGAGGTGGTGATAGGGTGTGTGGGTTGTGTGGATTGACTGAGAGTCTGTGCTTTGGTATGGGCAGTGGACTCTGTGGCAGTGACAGTAGTAGTTACACTAGTGGTGGGAGGTGAAGTTGGTGGAGTTGGAGGTAGGGGTGGTAAAGGGGGTGATGGGGGTGCACTGGTTGTATGGGCTTCCTCAGTTTCCTGAATGATATGAGCTGTGCCCGTGGTTGTGGATGTGGTGCCCTGTGGTTCTGATACTAAGATATTCATTTGTTTTCTTGATCAAGGGGTGTTGCTCTAGCACAATGGTGAGAACCACGTTAAGAAGCTCCACCTCCTTAACGTCAATCCGCGGAAGAGATAGGAGTGATATGAAGATCGTGAATGTGAGATGAAGTGAGAGTGAAGGTGAGAAGCATAGAAATGCACACACACATACACACACTACGAAGAGACAAGCAAGACACAATGGAAGGTGAGAAAATCAACTCTATTACTCAAGAACACTATTACAAGCTCAAAAGAACTCTAACCTCAAACAAGCTAACCTCAAAAATGAGCTCTCTAGCTCTTTTTATAGTTTCTAGATTAGTTTTGACCGGTTTCACATCTAGTGACCGGCATAGTTAAAAATTAGGTCCTAGATGCTATTTGGAAGGGTAAATGGTGTCTAAAAATAACGAAAATTGATACGCTTGTTCTACCTAAGCTCCTCAAGCTCGAGGACTCCTCGGCTTGCAGAAAATGGAGCTAGAAATTAAGAAAAGGGTTTTTCTATGTTACATATGTTACATTAGTGATAAAAATCACTGTTGGAGGTTTTTGAAAAGTATTTTTAAAACATGATTCTTTGAAAAAAGATTCCACTAGCATGATTCTTTGAAAAAAGATTCCACTAGCTTCCTGCTCCGTATTTACATGCTTCCGCGTCTTCTATGCCTCTGGCTGCTTCCAACACCCCTCTCCCTCTCGCTTCTGTCGTCCCTGACAGAACCTTGTTGTGAGGTCTGCCGGATATAGTTCTGTAGGAGGTCTTGAGCGAGGGTGTGCTCGGAGATACGAATGCCTCGGGCCAGATCGGCCTCGAGTTTCTCCCAGTCTATTGGTTGCGGTTCTTCTGGTGGCGGGAGCTGATAGTGTGTGGAATAGACCATTCGTTCATAGGCAAATAAGTGTAATAAATGTGTAGGCGTGCTTATGAATACCTCAGAATGGTATTCCCAGAAGCCGGTTGTGAACATCTCTTCGAACGTCTGCTTGTAGCACGCCGGTAGGTACTTGATTCTGCAATGCCAGGCATAACACACCCGTAGCGATGGCGTTGCTCTGGTTGATAGATCTCTCCTTGCTGCGCATCTAGTGGCAAATCGTCCTCTTCGAATTGAGTCGCATGCGATGGTTTCTTACCTGTCTCTTTCTCAATGGCTAACTGGTATTCAGCCATTAACATAAAATACGGTTTATACTGTAGCTCGTGCCCAGATATGTATCGTCGCGGGGCCAAATGAGCAAAGAATGGAGATTGTAAAATTCTTTCTTCTATCATCGCCATGGCATGTAATTGTGCCTCTACTCTAGCTGAGTGCGTTGTCCCAAGTTCCTCAATAATCTTCATCCACGCGGGGGTCGGGAGTTCGTAAGTCATCTGGCCTTCGGCCGTGACGCGTCCGCCTAGGATGGGTTGTGGCTCGTACGCCTCTTCAAACGTTTCCTCCACCGGGATGGTGACAGTTTCTTCCTCAGCTGGAAGCTCAGGTGGGGAATCTGGCCTGGATGGTGCTTCATATACTGCAATCCTTGATTCAAGGTTTGATACCTGGGCCCGTAATGCGTTGAGTTCCTCTAAGATGTTAGGAGAGGGGTCCACAGGTGTTGGTTTACCATGTCTGGTTGTGCCAGTGCTCGTAACTGGAGTAATTTATGATCTTCTTTGAGTTTCTGTAACTCCTCATTCATGCGATCTTATTCATCTAGCAGCCTTACATGATCTTCTAGCAGCATCCTCATCGAGTCTGAGGGAATGGCTTTGAACCGACTAGGACTGAGTGGTTGGTTTGGGTGGTCGAGCGCTGCTTCTAAGTTTTCTCGGTTCTGATCCTGTAAGCGCTGGTTTTCTTCCTTGGCGGCTGCTAGGTGTCTTTGTAGTAAGCCCATATTTCGTGTTAGCGTTGCATTGCGGACTGTCTGGGCTCTTAATAAGTTATCCAGGTCAGCAGTGGCTTCCTTGGTCTTTTCTTCGCTTTCTAGTTCCAATTTGTGATATGCCTCGCGTAATTCCTGGTATCGGGTGTTCAGAGAGGCATTCTCAATAGACAATAAATTAAGCTGCGACTGTAAGTCAGTGGTTGTCCTCTGCAGCTGCTGATAATTATCGCCAAGAGATGTGAACTCATCTCTTACTTGCGTCATACACATGAACATCTGTCGAAATGCATTATCTACAGTGGGTGATAGTATTAATGGGGTGCTTAATGAAGATGCAGTGGGTGTAGATGCAAAGGGAACGGGGAATGGGGGTGGGAAGGTGGATGATGTGGTGATTGTGGAAAATTGTGAGGTGCCTAAATATGTTTGTGCCGTGAGTGAAGTGAGTGATGGTGCAGTGGGTGGTGAGATGTCCATGTCATTGGACGTGTCCAGTGCGGTGACTGTGAATATGGGTTTGACTGTGGGTGCTTGTGCTGGTGTAAATACGGGATTTACAAAGGTTGAGGAGTAATTTATAGGGGGGCTAGCTGGAGCAGCTTGGTGGAAAGGGGAAATAGGGGTTATAGTGGGTCGGGGAGGTGAGACGGGGGAGAAGGTTAAGGGCGGTGGGAATGGAAAAAGGGGTCTTGGAGTTGTGGGGAAAGATGGAAAAGATGGATGGAGGAATGGGTTGGATAAAAAGGTGGGTGTGTGAGGGGGTAGACTAGGTCTAATGGGTGCAGGAATTGTGGGCTGAGTGGTCGTAAAGACGATTTCTGCTACGCCACCGACGAATGAAGATGTTGGTCGGGGGGAAGGAGGGTGAAGGGGGAAGGCTGGATGGACGGGCGGTGATGGAGGAGCGGTTGGGGTGGTCGGTACTTCAGCTACTAGTGAGGTATGTACAGTTGTAGCGCGGGGTGGGGAATCTACAAGGATGGTTTCTGCTGCCAACGAACTTTTGGGGACGAGGCGTGCCTCCCTGGCTTGTTCGGAAGACTGTGCTCCTGTTGGTACACGAATGTATTCGCCGGGCTTTGAAAGTAGTCGTACTCGGCGGGGGTCAAACTGTGGTAGTGGCTTTCTTTGCAAGTACCTGAGGGCTTCGTTGGAGCCTACTGATTTGACAAATTCTCTGAATCCTTTGATGTATGCGTCTTCGAATCCGCCTGTGACAAGTTCCTGTTCTATTATGGCTTGACTCTCTTCCTCAGTCATTTTTTTGCGTGCCCAAACTTTTTCCATAGTTCTATACAGCTTCTTAATAGCCAGTGTGTAAGCTGCTGCTTCGTAAGTTTCATCTTCATGGGTACTTGTATCACCATGTGTGTCTGTTTGTTGGCCTTGGCCATCCTTCTGTTCATGCTCTTGGGATTCCTGAGTTCCCTGGCTAGCTTCGTCGTCTCCTTCGTCGTCATCGGTTGCTGTTCTTTCGTCATCAGAGCTAGACACAATCTGTCCTGGTGGCTGATCCCTGGGTGTGGTAGGGTAGCTAGGCCTTTCAAATTCTTGAGAAAACAATTGTCCTTCTGAAAACTGGAACTCATTGGAGAATGCATCGGGCATCTCAAAATCAAAAGTTGGATCCAGTGGTGCTGTTTGTTCTGCTTCTAAATGGGGTATTGGAAAAGAGAAAGCGTCCGCACCAATGGTGGTGGGAAGTTCTGCTGTCGTGGTTGTAGGTTCTGGGGTTGTGGCTGCTTGAGGTTCAACAGTACTGGTGGTGCCCTTCGGCGTAACTGGTCTTGATAACCGTATACAAATTGGTGGTACCGTGGGAGTGGATGCTGTCGGTGACTGCTCTGGAGATGGTTGTGGTGAGGGTGATTCTGGCACCTGAAGGCAGGGTATGGTTCCTCTCATGCGTTTCCCGGCTCTGCCTTTGCTAGCCTTTCTAGCTTTCTTAGTGGTCCCTTTGAATGCTTTCAGTTCCTCACTGGTCATGGCACGCTCAGTTGGTAAGTCATACGCCAAGCACATATATATGATCCTGGTGAGGGCGCAGCATCCATTGATTACCTTCTTTCGTTCCCATCTATGTTGTGCCAAATAGAGCTAATCAATTATCCAGCTAGCTAGATCAACCGTTTGAGGTCCAGTACATGCTAAGTATAATCCAAACCAGATTCTTTTGTGGGGCATGGTAAAACGATCCTGAGCTGGGAAAGCAAAATGCTGCATGCATATCCGCAATGGCTTGGAAAGCTCAGGGGTTATAGCTGAAATATCCTCCCACTTAGTTACGTCACCACGTTTCATCTGCTCTGGGACTAGCCGTTCTCGCTCCATCGGAGTATGCGTTCCATGTATTTTGAGAGCTGCGCGAATTAAATCTTTGGACAAGTAAAACCTTCTGAATGGAGGGTCATTTACCAAGGATGGTAACATGAATGTGCCAGGTAGATCCTTGTTCTCTGAAGCTGTCAAGGTGGTTACTAGGTAAAAGCATCTGTAAAAATCGGGTTTAGGGAGAGGGTCACTAAAGTATTCTGTAAATCCCGCTCGTGCCCAAACGTGCGTTAAATCTTGTGTATTCTGCAATCCTTCAAATTCTCGTGAAAAGAACTGGTACTTGGCCCATGTGCGTAAATCAAATGCCAAATTGGCCTCAAATATGAAATCAGCGTCTGCTAATGGTCCTGCTAGGCCTTGAAACCAGTGAGAGTTACGATGAATCTTCTCAGTGTATCCTCTAGGAGGATCGTCTATTGGCATGGGTCCTGGAAAACCTTGAAACTCTAGTGGTTGCATCGTAGGATAAGATTCCACGAGTAATTCTCCAATATTGGCCATTGGTGTGCTTGGGCCAGCTGCTAATGGTCCTTCTTCGGTTTGCATGATGACTGACGAGCTAATGGAAAAGATCTGCTACAAAAGATTAACACATTAGCATGGAAATTAATTATGATCCCATTAAGGTGAGACCGCAATCCCTTTCCATAACCGATGTGTAACCCGTGTAGCCAGGTGTTGTGAGGTGGTTAATGGAATGATTATTTGCAAAACTAATGCAGGTCTCTAGATGCCTACATGGTCAGATTATGCCTACATTTCTTGATGAGCTTTTATTATGCATGTTGTGGGGTTTTGGTGTATGAATTCATACAAGGTTTGGTTGAGGGTGAATTATTACAAGGGTGGAGTTTAAACGGGGTGGGAGAATTGTTAGATAATGGGGTACAAGAAGACGTCTGGATACGTTTCGGTATCCATTTCCTAAGAGTCTTTGAGTGGGTGGTGTGTTTCTGCTGAGGGACAAAAAGTGGTATTGGGTTCGGTGGTATTGAAGGATGGAAAGATTTCTGAGGGGTATATATTACATGGCTTGAGGGTTGGGCTATAATACATTGTTTGGGTACCCAAATCTGCATGGGTGTGGGTTGATTGATAAGATACTTCTTGGCGATCCAAATCTACCGAGTATTTGTACTTGGGGAAGAAGATTGAGGGGACTTTGGATGCTGACTCTGCTTCTGTTGAAACTTTGTCCTGTTCTCGTCTGCAGTGTTGCCAATAGCCTGTGGTTGCTGTCCTTTTGGCACCCATATTTGTTTTGTGCCACTTGTTCTGTGATGTTGATACTGCTGCTTTCTTTGCCTTGTCTGGTGGTGTCGTCGGTCTCGGTTCCTCTGTTGTGGTTGACTCCTTCGTGGTTGGGTTTGAGAGGTCCATTGGACGCTCTTCTTTGGAAAAGAAGGGAGATCCAACACTTGCGTGACCTGCCCATTAGGAATTGATTCGTTATTTATCTTTAATCTAGGCCAGTCCACAGCAAGTTTGGAAGGATGAGCACCGCAGGGTGTTGTGCTCATTTGGCCGCTGATGCAGCCCACCTGACCGCTGATTGTGTCCATCTGCCCTAGCAGTTGGGTAGCTGCCCCTTCTAGTTTGCAGGAAGCCCCAGGGAAGATCTCCTGTCGTCCTTCTGATTGAAAATTGTCCACAGCCAAGCCCGAGTGGGTTGGTGTAGACGTAACGTGACTGATCTGACCCAAGATCTCCCGGTCTTCCGTCGCATGCATTTCATAGGTTCTAGGGTTACAAACCTAAGTTGGAATGCCGTTAGGGAAGTCAAGCGGTATCACTCGCTTCTGTTCTAAGGTTCCAATCTGTAAGGAGCCTTGTCTAAGATTTAGGTCCACTGAGTGATCGTATAGCCAATCTTGGCCAAGGATTAGGGGTTCTATCAGGTCGTCATCATGGCACACTAGTAGCTTCGCTGTCATGGTCACTTCCTTAATGAGGATAGGAAGGTCCACCTCACCCATGCAAGGGGTTTCCATGCCTCCTAGCCCTATGAGGTATGCCTCATTTGGCCACATTTCTATTCCTGAATCCTTATAGTGGGACCATCTAATCGCACTAGTCGCAGCACCTGAGTCAATTAAAGCCCTGAGCTCTTGGCAAGGGTTGTCGTGCTCTAGCCTGACTGTAATGAATGGTCTCCTGTCCACTATACTAGGATGAGTGGTTGACTTTACTTGACACATGGCCATGGGATATCTGGGTGTAGTTTCCAGATGGTTATAATGTTCTCTCCCTAGTCCTTGTCTTCTTAACTTCATGCGTTTAATGCGTTCTATTGCTTCTGCCTGAGCTTCCGCTCGTATTCTATTTTCTTCCTCCTTACGCTTCTTTGCCAACGTGAGTCGTCTAAGCATATCCTCAGTAAGAGGTTCCTGATATAGCTTGACTCTACAGCCACTAATATAATTAGGCATTACGTCTCCTTCTAAGGTGGCTAACTGTACTGCTCCACTTGTTGAGAGTCTGTTAATGATCATAGGTCCATAACCTCGCTTTCCTAACTTACGTGTGTGTTGCTTTAGCGTATATACTAGAACTAGATCTCCTTCTTTTAGGCCTTTATCTTTCACATGTGCATCAAAATATGCTTTCTGTCGCTTCTTCGCTGCATATATTCCTGCTGCCGCCTTTAGCCTGGTTTCACCTAATCGTTCCAAGTCCATTATTCTAGCTGATAATTCATGGCCGGTCCACTGATGTTCTTGTGCAACCTTAAGGGTCGGTATCAAGAAGTCCAAAGGAAGCACCGCATTCTGACCAAAAACCATCTGAAAGGGAGTTGCATTGAGTACGGTCTTGTAGGCCACTCGATATGCCCAAGCAGAGTGGTGTAACTGTTTGTCCCAATCTGAATGTTTGTTGTTCACGAGTTTCGTCAGTACGTTACAAAGGATCTTATTAGTGCTTTCAGCCTGACCATTGGCCTGAGGATGATATGGTGCGGATTTCTTGTGAATTACCATAAAATCCTGTAACAAATATTCAATGACTTGGTTTAGAAAGTGAGTGCCTCGATCGCTCACTAACTCTATAGGCAGTCCATATCTTGTAAAGACATTCTCAAATAAGAATTTTGCAGTTGTGTGTGCATCATTCTTTTTCGTGGCTTTTGCCTCTACCCATTTCGTAAGATAATCTGTGGCAACAATAATGTATTCAGCATGTGTACCTTTTGCAGGGGGGTTAATGGGTCCTACAAAGTCTATACCCCACTTTGAAAATGCACGTCCGCCCATCATGGGTTTCAATGGCATTTCATCTCTGCGAGTAGGAAACTGAGTTCTTTGGCACACATCACATCTCTTTACATAGGTATGAGCATCCATGTGAAGAGTGGGCCACCATAATCCTACAAAGAGGATGGCTTTGATTATCCTTTCAGGTCCAAAATGACCTCCTGCAACACCTTGGTGTGCAGTCTCTAGTATGCTCAGATAATCGCTTTCATGAACACATTGTCTTAGATATCCATCTCGTCCTCTTTTGTATAGATTATCGCCAATAAGTGAATAGTCTTGAGCTTCCTGCTCCAGACTGCGTTGTCGTGCTAAGGTCATTCCTTGAGGGAATGTGTTCGTCCTCAAGTATGTCACTAAAGGTTCACTCTAGTCTGGTGTGAGAGACACGTGATATAATGTTGCATGTTCTACTGGTGGTCTTTCACAACAAACATGGCATTCTTTACACAACTTGTAGACATCTGCTTCCATCGAGGGCCAATATACTCCTAGTCTATGCAGAGTCTGCAGTGTTCGATGTTTCGAATGATGTTGCTTTAATGCACCTATGTGTGCTAATTGCAACCAATTTGCATGTTCTGATTCGTCTACACAACAAGCAAGAATCTTTTGATTATCCTGTTTATATATGCTTCCTGCTATGATTTGATATCTCTGAGACTTGGTAATCTCTCCTTCTTTGATCTTTATCTTAGGATTCTTGGGTCTGTATGTCAGAATAGGGACTATAGGTTTAGCCCATTCTGGTGCTATCTCAAGGTTAAACAAGTATGCATCTGGTAGATCATCCGCTACTCCTTGAGGAGCTTCTCCTGAGGTTAATCTTGAAAGGTGGTCAGCTCTAAGATGTGTCTTTCCTTTCCTGACTACTACTTCAAAATCGTACTCCATGAGTAATAGAAACCAAACGTATTAGTCATCTTGTGTTATAGGGTTTGTTGACTAGGTACAATAGGGCTTGATGATCTGTAAAGAACTTGAATTTGTTGGCCAACAAGTAGTGTCTAAACTTCTTTACCGCGTAGATCATCCCTAATCCTTCTCCTTCTGTCGTGGTGTAATTTCTTTCTGCTGCGTTCAATTGTCTGCTCGCGTAAGCTATGGGGAGATCTATGTTACCTTCATTCGTGGGTTGTGCTAACACACATCCTATGGCATAATCGGATGCATCCACATGTACATGGAATGGCTTACTCCAATCTGGGGTAGTCAATATAGGTGCTGAGCACAAGCGTCGTTTGAGTTCATTGAATGAATTTTCACATTCATCTGTCCATTCAAAGTTGGTTAAAAGAGAGTACAAAGGCTTGGCTATGATTGCATACATGTGTATGAATCTCCTATAATAACCACAATGGCCCATAAATGCCTGTACCTCTTTCACATTAGTTGGTCTAGGTAATTCTGCAATTATCTTCACTTTTTCCTCATCCGTAGAGATTCCATTTTTTGACACAATGTGTCCTAGAATTTTACCTTGTCTGACCATGAAAACGCATTTTTCTGGGTTCAAACAAACCTAATATTCTCGACATTTGTCAAATATTTGTCTTAACTCGAGAATATGCGTCTGCCTGATATTAGAATGAGCATATATGTCATCGACATATACTTCCAAACTCTTGCGTAAGAATTCCTTAAAAACATGACACATGAGTCGCTGGAAAGTGGCGGGTGCATTTGTTAAGCCGAATGGCATCACACGAAATGCAAATATGTCCCATTCAGTGGCAAAAAGCCGTCTTGTGTTGGTCCTCTGGAGCAATGGCTACTTGATTATAACCTGAGAAACCATCAAGGAAGCTGTAAACTTCCTTGCCCGCAACTCTTTCCAATAGATGTTCTGTGATAGGAAGAGGATAGCTATCTCTAATCGTTGCAGCATTAACTTTTTTAAGGTTAATACACACACACAATTTTCCATTCTTCTTGGGCACTACCACAATGGGAGATACCCATTCGGTATGCTCAATCTCATAGATGAATCCTGCTTCTATCAGCCGATCTATCTCTTTAATCTTCGCAGCATAGTTATCATTGTACGTGTAAGGTTTCTGTTTCGTAGGTTTTGCATCTCGAGTCATAGGGATTCTATGAGAACATATATCTGGATCTACTCCTTTCAAATCTTTGTAACTCCAAGCGAACACATCTCTATATTCGCGCAATAGGGCAACTAATTCTTCTTCTTCTTCCTTCGTCAAATCATGCCCTATGTATGTACATTTTTCTTCTTCTCCTTCTATGGCTACTATTATTTTCTTGGTTTTCTCTCGGTTATCATATACTTGTCCGTCATTCGCCTTTCTATTAGGCATTCGTACCATGATTCTTCTATCTTCGATTTCATATTTCTTGAAATTCTCGGGTACTTCAAACAAAGATTCTTCTTTTTCTGACATGGTTGCTTTCTTCTTTCTTTTCTTGCCTTCACTCTTGCTAGTCACTTGAGTGGCTATTCTCACATCATTCATAACTTCTTCTTGTTTCTGAGGGTGAGTTTCTACTTCGTAAAAATATTCTTCTTCTGATGCAAAGGGTGGGTCCATGATAATTGATTCTAAATCGAAATCGCTTGCATCCTCAAATGCATCAGTGTTAGGTTCACATTCTTCTAAAATTGCATCGCACATGATTGGCTCTATCGTGAAAACTGAAATGTCATAGCCATCCTCGTCAGAGTGGGGTGTCCATTGTTCTTCATTGATGGCTACGTCCATGGTTGCTAGGATTTCTGCCCAACCATGGGGTTCAAACTCTTCGTCAGGGAATACTACAGGTGCGTAAGCTGGATCTTGAAGGGTTCGTGGATGTTTTTTTGCACCTAAGGTCCTTGCTTCTAATCTTTCTTCCTCTTGTTTTGCAACTTTACACATCCATAGATGAGTATCCTCATGCAACCAAGAAGGATCTGATTCTAATGAGTGCACGGATTCTGTTTCTACTGGTGTCTTGTAGCTCAGTGATGAGTAGCACCTCCTTTAATGTCAATCCGGGAAGACGTGAGGATGGTATGAAGACCACGAGCAAGTGGAAGCACAAGTGCGTGAGTGAGAAGCACACAAGCATGCACACACATACACACACACGCGCACACACGGCAAGAACAAAGAGAGTAAGACAATGGAATCACTTCTATTGCAAGAAAGTTCTCATACAAGCTCAAACTACAAGAAGCTCTCCCAAAAATGAGCTCTCTAGCTCTATTTATAGTTTTTGACTAGCTTTGGCCCTGTCCAGACCTAGTGTCCGGCCTAGTTAAAAATTAGGTTCCAGGGCTTATTTGAGGGCTCAAACGAGATCTAAAAAATATGAAAATTGGTACGATGGTACTTCTAATACTCCTCAAGCTCGAGGACTCCTCGGCTTGAACAAAATGGAGTTACTAAAAATAGATAATGGTATTTACAATGGTTTTTAGTGATGAAAATCACTATTTTTGTAGGGGATTCTTCTGAAAATTTGACATACACTTCTTGGAGCTCCCTACTTGCTCCCTTTCCTTGTGTGTCCACCTTTTGATGTGCTTCCATGCTTTGTCCTTGACTTTGAGCTTCAACACTCCCCCCCCTCTCGAGTCTGTCGTCCCTGACAGACCCTTGTTGGAAGGGCTGTTCTATGTAGTGCTTTGAGAGGTGGTGTCCATCCGTTGTATGAGCTGGTTCCTTGGATTCCAGCAAGAATGTGTCTTTGTGAGCTTTCAAAAGTGCAAGTTGCTCAAAAGAGGTTGTCAAGAGTGATTTGGAGCAACTACTGGCTTCAATTTGCTTCCGAGATATGGATGTTGTTCCCATGACGTCCGCTAACTCTTCCAAAGATGATGTTGAGAGCAGTCATGCCAACTACTCATAACCCATAATGAATGATGGGTAAGTGTGTTCGTGCCTGGGTTGAAAAAAGTATGTGCCTTGTGCAAGGCCTGGTAATGTAGCCCTACGCATGCTTACTTGGAAAATGCATTGGAAGAAGTATGGTGCAAAAATTGCGGGTCTTGAGCTAAGTGCTCAAGGGTATGCTGACGAAGAGGTTTCCTAAACTATCATGGTTATGGTGTTTCCAGAGTAAAGATACTTACGATGGAGAAGGTTGATGGATGTTTGTCTCTTCATGTTGTACACTCGGCCTTTGGGATGGAACATTGTTGATGAATGTCCATGTTGATTGTCCACTGATGAGATCTTTTGAGTGGTGGATCCCCTCTCCTCTTTTCGAAGCAACATTTGTCACTAACAATGTGCATTTCTGAGCTTGGGCTCATGCACGTTCACTTCCCTATATTGACACTCAGAGGAATATTGGACACGTGCGGGTTTCTAAGAGATTACCATGCTGATTGACATAGACCATTCACCAGTGCTACTGTTCCATACTGGTTCAGGAAATACTGAGAATTGAATTGCTTTCTTGGCAAGCAAGATCGGGTAACTACACCAAGCTGAGTTTCACATATTCTCTTTAGCTCACCATATGCAGAAGTCTTCTCCTCCAGAACTACTTTTTGCAGATATCTCCTTGGATGCTCTGGTACATGAAGCAGTTAAGCATCCCTCAAGTTGCGGACCTTCAAGCTCTTCATTCCTACCATGGTAAGAGAGAATCATAGTTGTAGATGCCATGTTCATGCCAAATGCTTGTCATCTACCAGACAAGGCAGCAATAATCTCACTGCTGGCCGAGACACACTTCTGTCCAAATTGATAGATGCCTAGTAATCAACAGTTCCACCTTCACTAAGCATGACTCATTTATGTTTCATAAGCCAAACCTGGGAACAAGCTCTCGCCCACTTTTTTTTTTTTTTTTTTTTTGAGAGAAAAAGGATATCACAAAACAAGAACACAAAAGTTAGTATCAATAGAAATGTTTGACATATGTCACTGTGCGCTTGTGCATGGGATTTTCAAGTGTCTATGCACGGCCGTGTAATGTGGCCCTATATTAATGCATACTTGGAAATGCATGACCTGAATGGTGCAAACGACAGGGTTGTGCAAGGAGCACATGGTTGTTGCTCGTTCGAGGCTTTCGATGTTATTTGCGGAGATTGATGCCGACCTTGGTGGAGGTATCCATTGAGTCTCGAACTGATGTGATCCTCCTTATTGGAGTCCATTTTTTAGAACATCATTTGGCACTGTAGAGGTCACTTCAGGTGTCTTTCTCTTTGGATGCTTTCTGAACTGTGGTATCCAGTGTGGTTGACGCTTTGGTTCGGTGGAGGCTACTTGCACTTTTGGCTTCCAAACCCATATCCTTTTTGCATGTCTTCCTACTAATGTTGAAGAGCTGATTTGATCTTCCTTTGGTCTCTGTACGTGGTTCTTACCCTTTTCTCTTTTTGGCTTCTTTGTTGAAACCTTTTGCACGTGGGGGAACAAAGGTTGTTGTGGATGTAGGAGCTTCTTAGGTACCCACATCTGTAATTGCCCTTGTTGAGTTGCAGCTAACTTCTTAGGCACCCAAACTTGTTGGATACCTTGTGATTGAGCTTGTCTGAGCTGCTTCCTTCGTCTCCTGGTTAGTGTGCATGGATGGGATTTGTGGGGGCAAGGCTGGTGGTTGCTCTCCTTTGCGTACCCAGATCTGCTTCATGCCTGGAACCACTTTTTTATCGAATGGTGTCTTTCTATTTGATGTAGCAGTTGTCGTGAACGGTTGTGTTTGCTTGTGTGGTGGGCTCACAACAGTGGCTACTTGATTCTTTGAAGAGTAAGAAAGATCCACCCGCCTTCGAACCTGGTCTTCCACGATTGACTCCTTCTGCATCATAGAGCTTTTGACACATACAACATCTTCTTTCATATGATTAGTCTTGGAAGAACTAAGAGAGTGTGTGGTGCCATGATTTAGGAGCATGCAGTTCTCTAATTCTATTGTAATGCATTGTTCATGTACCCAAACTTGAAGAATTTGACTTCTAAGGTTTAAGTTAACTGCATGGTCATAGATCCAGTCTTGACCCAAGACAAGAGGTTCAGTGAGATCCTCATCTTGACACACTAGTACTTTAACTGTCATTGCCTCATCATGAATGTAGAGGGGAAGTTCCACCTCGCCCATGCAAGGGGTTTCCACGCCTCCCAATCCTATGAGATATGCTTCCACAGGATTGATAGTTAACTGCAACTCTTGACAGTAAGACAATTTAACAGCACTAGTGGCTGCACCTGAGTCAATCAAGGCTCTTATGGTCCTTGCATTCTTTCCTTGTCCTATATCTAGGGTTATGAAAGGACGTCGATCAATTATCCTATGCGAGCTTGTTCCTGCGACTTCACACATGGCCATAGGATATCCTTGATCTGCATAGTCATTCGTTCTAGGCTGATCTCTACCTTGCCTTCGTAACTTCATCCTTCTGATGCGTTCTAAAGCTTCTGCTTGAGCCTCTTCTCGAATTCGCTTTTCTTCCTCTTTGCGTTTCTTAGCAGTGTTGAGTCGGCTGAGCATTTCCTCCGTGAGGGGTTCCTGATACAACTTGACTCTGCAACCGCTAATATAGTTTGGGAGAATATCACCCTCTAACGTGGCTAATTGTACTGCTCCACTCGTGGAGATCCTATTGATGATCATAGGTCCGTAGCCTCTCTTTTCTAGCTTCCTCGCGTGTTGTTTCAGTGTATAGACTAAGACTAGATCTCCTGCTTTCAAGCCTTTATCCTTCACATGGGCATCAAAGTATGCCTTCTGTCTCTTCTTAGCTGCATATATTCCTGCAGCTGCTCTCAGTCTTGTTTCTCCTAATCGTTCAAGGTCAAAGATCCTAGAGGAGAGTTCATGACCTGTCCATTCGTGCTCTTGTGCTACTCTCAATGTAGGAATCAAGAAGTCCAAGGGTAGCACATCGTTTTGGCCAAATACCATCCGAAAGGGGGTGGCTTGGAGTACCGTTTTGTAGGCGACTCGGTATGCCCAAACAGCATGGTGCAGCTGTTTGTCCCAATCAGAGCGTTTAGTGTTCACTAATTTTGTCAGTACATTACATAGGATCTTATTAGTGCTCTCAGCTTGTCCATTAGCCTGAGGGTGATAAGGGGCAGACTTCTTGTGTATTACCAAGAATTCTTGGAGTAGATTTTCAATCACTTCGTTCAGGAAGTGTGTGCCTCTATCACTTACCAGCTCTATAGGTAGCCCATACCTTGTGAACACATTCTCAAACAAGAATTTAGCAGTCGTTTGGGCATCGTTCTTTGTTGTAGCTTTTACCTCTACCCACTTAGTTAGATAATCTGTTGCAACAATGATGTATTCCGCATGAGAACCCTTAGCTGGGGGATTAATAGGACCTACGAAGTCTATTCCCCACTTAGAAAATGCACGTCCACCCATCATAGGTTTCAGTGGCATCTCATCTTTGCGCATAGGATACTGAGTCCTCTGACAGACATCACACCGTTTCACATAGGTATGTGCATCCATGTGAAGGGTAGGCCACCAGAAGCCCACAAATAGTATTGCCTTGATCACCCGATCCGGTCCAAAGTGTCCTCCTGCTACACCTTGGTGAGCAGTTTCTAAGATCTTAAGATATTCACTTTCATGGACACATAGCCTCAGGTAACCATCTTTACCACGCTTGTATAGATTATCACCAATGAGTGCGTAATCCTGGGCTTCTTGTTCTAAACTCCTTTTCCTAGCCAGAGTCATGTCTGACGGGAATGTTTTCGTCCTCAGAAAGGATACTAGTGGTTCACTCCAATCTGGCACAATGGAGACTTGATAAAGAGTGGCGTGTTCCACTGGTGGTTTAGTGCAACAGATTGGGCATTCCTTGCACAACTTTTGGACATCTGCTTCCATAGTCGGCCAATGCACTCCGAGTCTCTTTAGGGTCTGTAAAGTTCGTTGCTTTGAGTAGTGTTGCTCTAACGTACCTACATGTGCTAATTGCAACCATTTATTGTACTCGTCTTCTTCCACACGACAAGCCAAAATCCCTTGATCTGTGTGCTTGTACATACTTCCTGCCATGATGTGGTACTTTTGGGCTTTTACAACTTCTCTATTCCGTGTGTTTACCACTGGATGATTAGGCCCGTATGTCAATACTGGTACCAATGGCTTAGCCCACTGCGGTACAACTTCCAAATTAAACAAGTAAGCATCAGGAAGGTCATCTGACACTCCTTGTGGGGCTTCTCCCGATGTGAGCCTAGAGAGGTGATCTCCTCTCAAGTGAGTCCTCCCTTTCCTTACCACAACCTCAAAATCATATTCCATTAGCAAGAGAAACCATCTCACTAATCTTCCTGTATTTCAAGGCTTGTTTACGAGGTATAGCAATGCTTGATGATCCGTAAAAAATTTAAACTTATTTGCAAGCAAATAGTGTCTAAATTTCTTAACTGCATATACCATGCCTAAACCTTCTCGCTCTGTAGTGGTGTAACTCCGTTCAGCCGCATTCAATTGTCGACTGGCATAGGCAATTGGAAGATCCATATTACCTTCACCAGTAGGTTGTGCAAGCACACATCCAATGGCATAATTGGATGCATCCACATGAACATAGAATGGCTTATTCCAATCTGGTGTGGTCAAGATTGGTGCTGAACATAATCTTCGTTTAAGCTCCTGGAAGAAATTCTCACATTCATCCGTCCACTCAAAGTTAGTCAGAAGTCCATACATGGGCTTTGCAATGACAGCATACATGTGTATAAATCGTCGGTAATAACCACAATGCCCCATGAAAGCTTGTACTTCCTTGACATTCCTTGGCCTAGGTAGCTCTGCTATGGCTCTCACTTTCTCTTCATCAGTGGATATGCCATTCTTTGACACTATGTGTCCTAGAATCTTGCCTTGCCTGACCATAAAAACGCACTTTTCTGGGTTCAGGCAGACTTGATATTCTCTACATTTGTCAAAGATTTGTCTGAGTTCAGGGATATGGGTTTGTCTAATGTTGGAATGAGCACAAAGATCATCAACATAGACTTCTAAGTTTTTCCTCAGGAACTCCTTAAACACATGGCACATCAGCCTCTGAAAGGTAGCTGGTGCATTGGTAAGCCCAAATGGCATTACTCTAAAAGCAAAAATGCCCCATTCTGTGGCAAAGGCTGTCTTATGCTGATCCTCTGGAGCTATGGCTACTTGATTGTAGCCCGAAAATCCATCAAGGAAGCTGTACACTTCCTTGCCTACCACTCTTTCTAAGAGATGTTCTGTGATGGGAAGCGGATAGTTATCTCGAATTATGGCTGCATTAACCTTTTTCAAGTTAATACACACACGCAGCTTGCCATTCTTCTTGGGCACCACTACGATGGGGGATACCCATTCAGTGTGCTCAATTTCATAGATAAATCCAGCTTCAACCAGTCTATCTATCTCTTCTTTGATCTTAGCAGCGTAATTATCGTTATATGTGTAGGGTTTTTGTTTAGAGGGTTTAGCATCTGAGGTCATGGGGATGGTGTGTGAGCATATGTCAGGGTCAACACCTTTCAAATCCTTGTAACTCCAAGCGAATACATCTCTGTATTCTCTTAGCAAGGCAATTAATGCATGCTCTTCTTCCTCTGTTAGGTCATGACCTATGTACGTACATCTCTCCTCTCCTTCTTCTAGGGCCACTACGATTTTCTTGGTAGTTTCTTTGTTATCATAGGCCTCTCCTGATTGTGCCTCTCGTTTAGGCATTCTTATCATGACTCTTCTGTCGTCTATCTCGTACTTCTTGAAATTTTCTGGGACCTCAAACAAAGATTCTACCTCTTCTGGTGAGACTTCTCTCTTCGTTCGTTTCTTTCCTTCTTCCTTTGGAGTCACGTGTGTTGTTAATCTTACATCATTTATAATCTCTCCATGCCTCTGGGGTTGAAATTCTATTTCATGGAAGTATTCTTCATCTGATGCAAATGGTGGGTCCATAATGATAGACTCTAGATCGGAGTCACTTGCATCCTCAAATGCATCAGGGCTAGGTTCGCATTCTTCTAGAACTGCCTCTCCCATGATTGGCTCTATGGAGAAGACTGAAATGTCATAGCCATCCTCATCACAGTGAGGTGTCCATTGTTCTTCATTGATGGCTACGTCCATTGTTGCTAAAATTTCTGCCCAGCCATGGGGTTCAAATTCCTCATCAGGAAAAACTACAGGTGCATAGGCTGGGTCTTGAATTGATCTATGTGTTTCTTTTGCACCTACCTCTCTGGCTTTCTCTCTCTTCTCTTCTTCTACTGCTACCTTGCACATCCATAAGTGAGTGTCTTCATGCATCCATGAGGATCCTGACCCTATGGAATGCACTGATTCTGTATCATCTTTGGCTCTATGGATGGAATTCCACTGGATAGGAGGGACATCTCTATGAGAGTAATCTTTGAGATTTACTTTGGTTGTAACACCTAAGTGTTGCAGGTACAACGAATTGGTTCCCCAATCCTGGACCACTTGCAATTGTCGCATGAAGGGTCTTCCCAAAATCATCTCATAGGCATGATTTTTGCTAAAGTCACATATGGCAAATGTATGCTCAAACTCGACACCACAAGTGGTGAGAGTTATTCCTTCTAACAATCCTAGAGGTCTCTCTATGTGACCATCGGCCATCTGCAATTTCATTCTCGTTGGCCTGAGTGCTGGCTTGCCCCAACGCTTCCAAAGGGAAGTAGTGGCAATTGCAACTCCAGCACCTGAGTCCAAAATTGCCTTGGTGGTGTAGTCCTGGTAAGTGATGGGAAGATAGGTGTTCCCTTCTTCGCCTTCACACATATCTCCTATCTTATCCAAGGGAATTTCTGGCACTGTCCTATGGGATCCTACCCGGGAACGTGGCTTTGCAACTTCAGTTACTTGACTGGCTACATATTTTCGTGCTTTTGGTCTATCCTTAGGCAGTTCTTCCAAAGTGAGATCGCGCTGCACCTTGGTGTTCTCTACTACCTCCGAGTTCCTAGGTATGACTGAGTCGTCGTTCCTTACCATGACTGTGGGTGCTCTCATACACGTGGACTTTGCTTCCCATGGGCCTGTGAAGTGGGGTAGCTCTTGTATGGAATTAGACTCAAAGTCCAATCTCTCGTGAGACTGAGTACTCTCATGTTCCCCGTAAATAGATGGGATGTCTTGTGGGAATTGGTCGTGTGCATCATCCACAAGTTCAAAGGGAGGGGCGACTTCACTTTCGTTATCCCATTTGTCTTCTTGAATCTCTCGTAGGAAGTCTGGTGCAAACCGATTCATAGAAGAAGAAGTGTCAGGCTCCGTAGAATTAGGCACATAAGCAACTTGGGAAGGAGGGTGTATTCTATTGTTGGCTCTTTCCTCACTCTCATAGATGTTTGGAGCACAAGCTTCCTGGGGAGGATTACCTTTTCTATTACTTTTCCGAACAGGCTCATGCGCTCCCTGAGAAGGACTGTAGGCAACCTGTGGAGGTACGTAAGCTTTCGCGGGAGGCTCATCTGCCTTTTGGGGGGGAAGATAAGCTTCTTGAGGAGGCACATGGGCTTCTTGAAGAGACTGGCTTATCCGTTCCCTTGCCCTTTCCTTTCTTTGAGGGGCTGGTTCCTTTTCTGATTGTGCAATTAGCCTCTCTATTCTTTCTAGCAGTCCGTCAAAGTGCAACTGTGTCTTTGCTGAGCTAGAGATATTAAAGAGGCGGCTAGCTTCGAACATGGCTTGAGCCAATTCCACCATCTTAGCACAAATTTTAGTTCGTTCAAGCTCTAGCTCGGCTCTAGGGTAGCACTTTTCATGATCGGTTATGGTTGGCCCTTCTTGGATTCTGGCCTGATATGCTTTAAGCATCATATTAAGGTCTTCGGGAGTGGGATCTGCTAGGACTAATCCTACTCTAGGGGTTGGTGGGTTTAGGTGAGGCGGGTTGGAAGGTGGCTGGTCGGAGGGAGATGGGAATGGTGGTGGTGGAGTCGTGTGAGAGGGAGTTTGAGTTGTGAGTTCAGTTATCCTGGCTTTGGTTTCTCTTATGCTTTCCTCAAGTTCACTCATCTTTTTAGCCCATTGTCTTTTCACTCTTTCCCGACTATCTTTCCAAGCTCTAGTCCTTTTCTTGGTTATGCTCTCAGTTTCACTAGCCTCTGGGACCTTTTCCTGGCTTGCCTCTTGGTTTTGCTGCAATGCCTGAGCTCTAGTGACTACCTGTACTGGTGCGGTGGAAGTGACACTTCCTGAGGAATCTACAACCAACCCAATCACATTAATGGGAGTGATTTTTGGCATATTATTAGGATTTTTAGGGCAATCTCGTAAGAGATGCTCTTTTCCACAATCTTGGCAAAAGCCTTGGATCGTCACTGACTGGGGTTGTGTAGGTGGGGGTAAAGGGCAATCACGAATGAGGTGATCTCCTTGGCATCTGTAACACGGTCCTCTTGGGAATGGAGGTCTTACTTGCCTAGGTTGAGGCCTAGGGTTGGGGTTTGCATACATGACATTTGTGTACTCTGACTCCCAACTAGGTTCATTTGGCTCTTCACTATAGTAAGACTCACCATGTTCTGGAGACTGCATGTAGTATGCCTGGGGACTATCAACATGTGTAAAATCAAAGCTATGGTCACTGGGATCATTTTCAGAAAGCAATGATGTTACCGGGACTACAGCTCTGTTCAGGTTCTCTTCTGTAGCAGTGTACTTTACCGGAATCACATTGGCTGGGGCAGGGGGTTGTTGTGCTAACACAGGTTGAGGCCTTTGTTGGGCTTGATATGGTTGCTGATAAGGTGGCTCTGGCATGCCATATGGCTGAGGAGGGTACGGGTTCTGGTATCTTCCTTGCTGCGGGTATGGCTGAGGGTAGGGTGGCCTAACTGCCTGCTTGTTGTATGGGCCATCTTGTGCGGTGTGATTGGTGTATCTTCGTTCTATGGTGCAATATTGGCTATTTGGATTGATCTGGGGTTGAGCCATAATGGGACACACGTTTGCCATATGGTCACCACCGCATGTATAGCACCTCTTCGCTAGGGTAAACCTCGGGATTTGTTTGCTAGTTACGCCTAATTTCTGAGCTACTTTCTCTGCGAGTTCCTCAATTGATGTGGATTGCGTGGAAGGGTGACTAGATGCACTATCTGAATCTTTGTAGATTTTGGAAAGCTCTAGTTCTTCCCCTAGGTTATCTTCAATATCAATGCACATGCGTACACACTCTTCTATAGTCCTAGGGTCCTTTAGATACACATAGGATCTCAATTTAGTACTTAGCAATCCATCCAGGAATAAAGCCACTTGTTTAGCTGGTGTGGGTAGCTCCGAGACAGGGCATCTTTCTAAGTATTGCCTAAATCTTCTTCCTGCAAGTCTCACGGTTTCTTGAGGGCTTTGCTTGAAACTGTGAATCAGCGAGGAGGTATTATGCCTTATGCCACTCTTAGAGAATTCAATAATGAAAGCCTCTAGGAGTTGGTCTATGCTCCTGAACTGCCTCTCATTTAGTGGCTGAAACCATGTCAGGGCAGTGTTCCTAAGGGTCAGACCAAAGGCATTGTATTGCGTGAATAGATCCTCCACTTGTTCAGCTCTCAGGACTTGCCTAAACTCAGCCACATGATCATATGGATCTCCAGTGCCATCGAAGTAGTTCTTCATGGACTTGACTAGCTGAGTCGGTCTCAAGGCTCTTGTGTGCTCTCTAGGTCGTGGTAGAGGGAAATCATCCGCGTTTCTTTGATTCCTATGAGCTCTAAGTATCTCAGGTTCTACTCTATTTGTTTTCGTCCTCGTTCTCTCTCTGCCCACTGGGTTGGCAAAGCTTACTTCTGGTCTTTCTCTACTTCTGTCTCTTTGAGTTCCATGAGCTTGGGAGGTCCCAGCTCCTTGGTGACCAAAGGACACATTAGACCTTGGTTGGGGAAAAACAAATTCACCCTTCCATGTGTAGGCATGTCTGCCATGCTCAGTGACCACGAAGATTCTCTCTGATGCATTGTCTAGGTAGGTTACTTGGCCTGGGCAATCAGGGTCTTTAAACTCATAGATTGTGAGGGCACTCACTTCCTGAGGTTGAGAAGATTTATATCTCCAAAAAGCTTCATCGATTTCTCGGTTTAAAAGCAGATCTATGCTTTTATTATCCTGTGGAATCCACTCTGGAGTCATGATTCTGGTCAAGACAGATTTACCACGGGGAGTTCTTGGCTCTCTCTCTAAGTTCCCTTGCTCTATATCACCCATGTCGGTCTCCGCAATCACATTTCCAAACTCATCAGTTCTATCAGGAAGAGTGGTGACTACATATATAGTCCCCTCTTTATCTAGGTATGCTCCATTCTCAAACTTGACTACCGGGTGGTCTAATCCATGGGGTTGATCGGGGTTCTTAATCTGGACCACCGATCTCCTCAGTCCGTCTTCGTAGATGCGAGCACCTAGACGATTCGTCCTGATGTATTCCAGCTGAGTCTTGTATGGTCCTTCTGGCTTTTCTAGATAAGCCAACCCTGAACTACCTACTGGTCTCTCCATGTGATAGGACATCTCAGAATCACTTGTTTCTGATCCGGGAGTGTATGGGTAATCACTCAACTGTTGGGCCCAAGACCTGGCAGTGTGATTGACACTAGCTTCAGAAGATCTGAGGCTTTGTCTGTCTCGGCCTAAGTGTCTGCCTGATCTAAGGTTCATATGCCTGATTTATTTACCCCCTTGGACCCAAGCACACTCTCGTTGCAAGTTAATTTATATTATGTTTATGGTCTTGTCTGAAATCGCGTCGTCAGGAGTACTTAAGTGAATTTCCGCACTTGATAAGTGATCGATTCCCGTTTACCTTTTGTCCCTTAGGGTTTTCGCACTTAAGACCTATTTATTTCTTGCACTTGGTTGATTAATACTCTTGGACTTGATTCGTGCCTAACATTGCCCTAACTAATTACCACACCTAAGTCATAGTTAGCCTAGGCTAGGAATTGACAAAGGAGGGTTGAGAGATCTTCCAACCTCAATTAGCTGGTTGACCAGACTGCTACACAAGCCCAGGAAGCCTTCTCCCAAGCTTGGTACTCACCCTTGCTAGCTTGCTTTGGATTGCCTTGAGCGCACACAAAGTTCCTGCAAAAGATCACCAGTTAGTATAGCTCTATTACCACAAGTAATTGAAAGACACACATCAATATTTTCAGTCCCCCTGGAGTAACTCACTGTACCCCCTGAATCTGAGAACCACTTAGTTCCACCTAAAGGTCAACTTAAAAATGCATGTTCTAAAACTCCGCGTATGATTCTTACAAAAACTAGTCAAGGTCCACGTAGGATTCTCAACGAGCTTTCCAACGAGACCAAAATCTCATCAATCGGAGTTCGTATGGTCAAGTTATGACCATTC
The DNA here is from genome assembly GCA_020310875.1 of Ceratopteris richardii. Taxonomy (NCBI): domain Eukaryota; kingdom Viridiplantae; phylum Streptophyta; class Polypodiopsida; order Polypodiales; family Pteridaceae; genus Ceratopteris; species Ceratopteris richardii. The sequence continues at coordinate 11,238,795 of CM035407.1, forward strand.
AGGCACTAAAGGGTCAAAACAGGCACTCAGGGTTCAGGAGATCCCTCTCTGGTTTCTAGGCCTTTTGCCCACTTCCAAGGTTCTAAAGTTATACCAAGGTGCCTAAAATTAAGCTCAACTACCCTTCCAATCACTCAAAAAATTAACCCTAAATTTTCATGCGTTAAAGGCCGTGTATCGCGATAGGTCGGGTCGAGGTGTCGCGATAGGTCGAAGTGTCGCGATAGCTCGTGAAGTGTCGCGATAGGTCGAAGTGTCGCGATAGGTCGTGAGGTGTCGCGATAGGTCGTGAGGTGTCGCGATAGGTCGTGAGGTGTCGCGATAGGTTGTGAGGTGTCGCGATAGGTCATGAGGTGTCGCGATAGGTGGGAGGTGTCGCGATAGCTCGTGAAGTGTCGCGATAGGTCGAAGTGTCGCGATAGGTCGTGAGGTGTCGCGATAGGTCGTGAGGTGTCGCGATAGGTCGTGAGGTGTCGCGATAGGTGGGAGGTGTCACGATAGCTCGAAGTGTCGCGATAGGTCGAGGTGTCGCGATAGCTCGTGAGGTGTCGCGATAGGTCGTGAGGTGTCGCGATAGGTCGTGAGGTGTCGCGATAGGTCGTGAGGTGTCGCGATAGGTCGTGAGGTGTCGCGATAGGTGGGAGGTGTCGCGATAGCTCGTGAAGTGTCGCGATAGGTCGGGGTGTCGCGATAGGTCGTGAGGTGTCGCGATAGGTCGTGAGGTGTCGCGATAGGTCGTGAGGTGTCGCGATAGGTTGTGAGGTGTCGCGATACCTCGAGGTGTCGCGATAGGTCGAAGTGTCGCTATAGGCCGTGAAGTGTCGCGATAGCTCGTGAAGTGTCGCGATAGGTCGAAGTGTCGCGATAGGTCGAAGTGTCGCGATAGGTCGTGAGGTGTCACGATAGGCCGTGAGGTGTCGCGATAGCTTGGGATATGGTGAATTTTTCTGTTCTATCTAGTGATCCTGGGAGCTCTAGGCCTGCGCAGTGTCGTGGTGCACTCAGAATCGTGATTGGGTGAAATTTTTGGAGTGTCGCGATAGCTCGAGCTCAACGCCTCGGGGACTGGGCAGACAATTTCTGTACCTGCTGAGCTTGCTAGAGATGATGATGGAGCTGCCACCTGCAAGAAACATGCAAAAAACACACAAAGACAAGCACGCACAATCGCTCTCTCTCAAACTCGCACACAACAAATGAGGGAATGATAGGGAAGAGGGGATATGTAGTGGAGAAGGAGGTGGAGGTGGAAATGGAGAATGAGGTGAAGATGAAGATGGAGATGGAAAAAAAATCAGAAATTTACCTACTACTTACCATTCCAACGCGTCCTCTCTACGTCTTACCATCACACGCTCGTCCTCAAAGCTCGATCCCCGACAACGGCGCCAAAATTTGGTGTAGCTCAGTGATGAGTAGCACCTCCTTTAATGTCAATCCGGGAAGACGTGAGGATGGTATGAAGACCACGAGCAAGTGGAAGCACAAGTGCGTGAGTGAGAAGCACACAAGCATGCACACACATACACACACACGTGCACACACGGCAAGAACAAAGAGAGTAAGACAATGGAATCACTTCTATTGCAAGAAAGTTCTCATACAAGCTCAAACTACAAGAAGCTCTCCCAAAAATGAGCTCTCTAGCTCTATTTATAGTTTTTGACTAGCTTTGGCCCTGTCCAGACCTAGTGTCCGGCCTAGTTAAAAATTAGGTTCCAGGGCTTATTTGAGGGCTCAAACGAGATCTAAAAAATATGAAAATTGGTACGATGGTACTTCTAATACTCCTCAAGCTCGAGGACTCCTCGGCTTGAACAAAATGGAGTTACTAAAAATAGATAATGGTATTTACAATGGTTTTTAGTGATGAAAATCACTATTTTTGTAGGGGATTCTTCTGAAAATTTGACATACACTTCTTGGAGCTCCCTACTTGCTCCCTTTCCTTGTGTGTCCACCTTTTGATGTGCTTCCATGCTTTGTCCTTGACTTTGAGCTTCAACATGTCTTATGGATGGTATTCCATTGTATTGGGGGTACATCTCTATGTGAATAGTCTTTAAGGTTGACTTTGGTAGTCACTCCTAAATGTTGCAAGTACAAAGAATTAGTTCCCCAATCTTGTACAATTTGCAACTGACGCATGAATGGTCGGCCCAATATCATCTCATAAGCATGATTTTTTGCAAAGTCACAAATGGCGAAAGTATGATCAAACTCTACACCACAAGTGGTGAGAGATATGCCTTCTAGTAAGCCTAATGGTTTTTCTATATGTCCGTCAGCCATTTGCAGCTTCATCCTGGTAGGTCTCAATGCTGGCTTACCCCAACGTTTCCATAAAGCGGTGGTAGCGATGGCTACGCCGGTTCCTGAATCTAAGATGGCTTTCGTGGTGTAGCCCTAATGGGTTATTGGAAGATACGTGTTGCCTTCCTCTCCTTCGCTTACATCTCCAATATTTTCTACAGGTATCTCTGGTACCTTATTTTGTGATCCTATTTGTGAGGGAGTAGTAGCAAGCTCGGGGGATTGATTTGCTACGTGTTTCCACAATTCTGGTTTTACCTTTAACAATTCCTCTAGAGTGAGATTACATTGTACTTTAGTATTCTTGATGACTTCCAGTTTCTAGGGATTACTGATTCTTCATTCCTCACTATTATCATGGGTGCTCTCATACTAATAGACTTTGCTTCCCAAGGTCCTGTGAACTGAGGTAATTCTTGTAAAGAATTAGATTCAAATCCTGTGTGTTCACTCAGTTGCTCTTCCTCTACATCATCGTAAATAGAGGGAATGTCTTGGGGAAATTGTTCCTGCAAGTCATCTATTTCTTGAATAGGAGGATGGGTTCCTTGTTCTTTTCTCCACTTCTCTTCTTGTATTTCTCTCAAAAATTCATGTGAGTATTTATGTATGGAAGACAAATTGTCTTGACTTTCTGTATTGGGTACTTGAGACAGGGATGGTGCATTCCTTTCCTGTGTCTCTAGGACACTGGGGTTCCTACACTGATCCTTTTTCTCTTTGCTTTCAATCAAGTATTCTAGCCTCTCCATTAGTCCTTGAAAGTGTAGTTCAGGTTTTGCCATGTTATTCCAATTAAGATATCTTGAGGCTTCGAACAAAGCTTGTGCTAATTCTACCATCTTCATGCAAAGTTTATTCCTCTCAATTTCTAGATCAGCTCGTGGGTAGTTTTTGCTCATTTCAGCTACTTGAGGTCCCTCTTTTAATCTAGCCTGATATGCATGAAACATCATGTCTAGATTCTCTGGTATGGGTTCCGCTAAAACTGACCCTGAATTCTGAGCTGGGTTCTCTTGATTCAATTCCTGTGAAGTCAATTCTAGGATTTTGGCTCTAGATTCCTTTAAACTTCCTTCCAACTCAGTTATCTTTTTACTCCATTTTCGCTTAATCCTTTCTCGAGAATCTTTCCAAGATTTCGTCTTTTTACTGCTAGATTCTGCAACTTCACTGGTTCCGGCTACTTTCTCTTGATTAAGCTGTTGGTTCTGTAAGAGCGCCTGGACTCTTGTTATAGCTTGGATAGGCACGTAGGTGGGGTTGGATCCATCTGCGTTGTTCACAATGCCTATCACATTGATCGGTGTCACATTCGAAGCATTAACAGGGTTCTTAGGGCAATCTTTGATTATGTGCTCTTTGCCACAATCGGCACAAAAGCCTTGGATATTATAGTACTGTGATTGTCTTGCTATCGGGGGATGTGGACAATCCTTTATGAAATGATCTCCTTGGCACCTAAAGCATGGTCCTCTAAGGCCCTGTGGTCTTTGTTGTCTCAATTGGGGCCGTGGATTTGGGTTTGTGTACATCACATTAGCATAGTCTGGCTCCCAACTAGGTTCCACTGCTGGACTATCATAATGATATGTTTCTACGTGTTCTGGTGACTCTGTGTAATATGCGGGTGGACTATCTACATGTGTAGAGTCAAAACTGTTTGAGTTCGGGTCATTCTCTGTGATCAAAGGTGAAGAAGGCACTAAGGCCCTACTTAGGTTCTCTTCTGCAGCAGCGTATTTGACTGAGATGACATTCGCTGGTGGGGGTGGCTGTTGAGCTAAGACAGGTTGAGGTCTCTGTTGAGCCTGGTATGGGTAGTTTTGAGGAGGCCTATAGTAATAAGGCTGAGCATTGTATTGGCCTTGATACCTACCTGGCTGCGGGTATGCTTGCGGGTAGTTCTGTCTCACGGTCTGTTTGTTGTATGGGCAGTCCTGAGCCGTATGATTCGTGTATCTTCTCTCAATTGTGCAGTATTGGCCACTAGGGTTGGCTTGTGGTTGTGGTGCATTGGGGCACACATTTGCCAAATGATTTCCACCACAGGTGTAACAATGCTTGTTTGTTAGCACCCTAGGTTTACTAGAAACTCCTAGTTTCTGGGCCACTTTTTCTACTAGGTCTTCTATCGAGTTAGACAATTTTGTGGATGCTAGAGATGAACAGTCGGAGTCCTTATAGACCTTTGAGAGTTCCAACTCGTCTCCTAAGTTGTCCTCAATGTCTATACAAATTCTTACACATTGCTCTAGCGTTCTGGGTTCTTTTAGGTACATGTAGGAGCGTAGTTTAGAGCTCAACAAGCCATCTAGAAACAATGACACTTGCTTGGCTTGTGAGGGTAGCTCTTGCATTGGACATCGTTCAACATATTGTCTAAACCTACGTCCTGCCAGTCTGACTGTTTCCTGAGGGGTCTGTTTAAAGCTATGAATCAACGAAGACGTGTCATGTCTAATCCCACTTTTAGAGAATTCAGTGATGAATGACTCTAAAAAGTGATGGATGTCCCTAAATTGCCTTTGTTGCAATGGTTGGAACCAAGTTAAAGCGGTATTTTTTAACGTTAGTCCAAATGCGTTGTATTGCGTGAACATGTCTTCGACTTGTTCTGCTCTTAGTACTTGCTTGAATTCTGCGACATGGTCATAGGGATCTCTTGTCCCATCAAAATAATTTTTCATGGATTTCACTAATCGAGTGGGTCTCAACATTCTTGCGTGTTCACGTGGTCTAGGTAGAGGAAAATCATCTCTACCACCTGGTATTCCATGATCTCTTTGTCTATCTGCTTTATTAGTGTCTGTGGTTGTTCTATCTCTCCCCATGGGATGAGTGAAGCTTACTTCGGGTCTTTCTTTATTCTTTTCTCTTTGATTTCCATGGGCTAAGGATGTTCCTGCCCCTTGTTGACTTGTATTCATGTTCGTTCTAGATGGAGGGAATACCAATTCACCTCTCCATGTGTATGTGTTTTTAGCGTGGTCAAGCACCACAAAGACTCTTTCTGAAGTCTCATCCATGTATACAACCTTTCCAGGTGTATCCGGGTCCTTGAACTCGTATATCGTGATGATACCTACCTCACTAAGTAGTTCTGTCTTGTATCTCCAAAAGGCTTCATCAGTTTCTTTATTTACAAACAACTCTATGCTTCTGTTGTCCTGAGGGATCCATTCCGGGATTAGTACTTGTGTCAGTACAGATTTCCCTCTAGGTGTTCTAGGTTCTTCTAATGGTTCCTTTCCTTGAGATTTAGTTTCCATCTCTAGCTGAATCACGCCAAACTCATTGGTATTGTTTGGCTGCGTACTTAAGATGTACATTGTTCCTTCTTTGTCTATGTACGCGTCTCTCTCAAATTTCACCACTGGACGTTCCAATCCAATGGGTTGATCGGGGTTGTGCATTTGCACCACTTGCCTTTGCAAACCATCCTCATAGATGCGAGCACCTAATCGGTTGGTTTGGAGAAACTCTAGTTGTGTTCTATAGGGTCCTTCTGGTTTTTCTAAGTATGCTACATTTGACCGTCCTTCTGGTCTTTCTGTGCTAAATGCCATTTCTGAATCACTAGTATCTGAGCTCTCGTAGGGATAACTAGTGTTCAATTGTTGAGCCCACGATCGTGCAGTAGTTCTTACACTTGCCTCTGATGATCTAAGGCTTCGTCGGTCTGACTTACCTATGTGTTTGCCCGATCTAAGGTTCATTAATTTTCTTCCTTGCACACTCAGTGCACACTTAGATCGTCAATGATTCTTTGTTATTACTTTCCTGATTCTTTTTAGATTCCTTTAGATTGTTGTCTTAATGTATGCGTCAGGAATTCGACTTTCCGTGGTACTTTGAGTTCTCGTTCCGTCAGAATTATGTTCTTTCCTTTAGGTTTTCGTGTCTCACACCTTTATCTTTAGTCTTGGACTTGATAAATTTAATTCTCTTGAACTTGAGGCGTTCCTATCGTCTTAAATCCACAATGCTAACGTTTATCCTAAGCTAAGAATTGACTGAGGGGGTTGAGTAATCTTCCAACCTCGAGTCAGCTTTTCTGGTTGCTCTGATGCCCAAGAAGCCGCGCTTCCCAAGCTTTATGCCCCTTCTGCCTTGCTTTGGTTGCCTTTGATTGCCCTTGCTAGACCTGGAAAAATCCAATATTAGACCAATTCACAGTTGGATGATCAAGCACTTGAGTATATACACCTTTTAAGTCCCTTCCCTTTTGCCCAACTTTTCAATGCTTGCCCCTTGGCTTTCTAGTCCCAAACTAGGTCAACCTCAAAATAGCTTATCTAAAAATAAACGTATCCTTTAAGAAAAAAAACAATTGAGGTCACGTAGTACTCGTAAAGAGCTTTCTAACGAGCTATTAAGCTCAAAAAACGGACTTCGGATGAAAAAGTTATGACCGTTCAGGCCCTGGGGGGTAAAAACTGACAAACAGGTTTTTCTCCAAATATGAGCTAAGGGGTCTCCTATGAGTCTAATCACCCAAAAATTTCCCAAAAATAGCCCCAAAATTGGCCAAAAAATGAAACCCTAAAATTTGCGATGGGGGTGCACAATCGCGATGGTGTGAGACAATCGCGATGGTGTGAGACAATCGCGATGGTGTGAGACAATCGCGATGGTCTGGGACCGTCGCGATGGCGTGAAGGTGAACAATCGCGATGGCGTGAGTGTGAACCGTCGCGATGGCTCGATTAGGTGGACAATCACGATGGCGTCAATCAACGGTCAACGTGAACAATCGCGATGGTCCAAAGTGAACCGTCGCGATGGTCACAGATGCGATGGCTTGAGCCAATCGCGATGGTCCGGGCGCGATGGCGTGAGCCAATCGCGATGGTCCAACTTGCCACGTGGCACCGTCGGCGTGATGGCGTGAGCCAATCGCGATGGTGTGGGGTCAACCGAACAGTCGCGATGGTCCGCGAACCGTCGCGATGGTCCAAATGAGCCGTCGCGATGGCGTGATACCATCGCGATGGTCCGGCCGAGCCATCGCGATGGCGTGAGCCTATCGCGATGGTGTGACACAATCGCGATGGTCTGAGACCGTCGCGATGGTCCACCAAAGTATGATTTTTTGCAATGCAAGTATGGATTCCTAGAGGCGCAAGTGTGCTCTACACGCTGGTGTGGTCGCCTTCTTCAAATTCCGAACTTTGCAGACCATCGCGATGGTCTGACACAGTCGGAAATTTCTGACAGAAACTGAGAATTTTACCTTTTCCAAGCTTTCCTGATGCACTGGAGCTCTGTACCTACAAGAAAACTCAAGAAAACAAAAGTACACACAAGCACAAAAGCTCTCTCTCACTCTCTCGCATGCACAAATGAGGGGAAATGAGGAGAATGGGTGGATATGGTGAATTTTCTGATTTTTTTGGAGATGAAGATGATGATGCGGTGATGAAGATGGAGTGTGGGGGAGGTGAAAAACACTAAAAACTAAGTAAAAACAACCACAAAAACTGAAATTTTTACCTTCCAACGCTACTTCTTGCTATACTCTTACCATCACACATTCGTCCTAAACTCGATCCCCGGCAACGGCGCCAAATTTGGTGTTGCTCTAGCACAATGGTGAGAACCACGTTAAGAAGCTCCACCTCCTTAATGTCAATCCGCGAAAGAGATAGGAGTGATATGAAGATCGTGAATGTGAGATGAAGTGAGAGTGAAGGTGAGAAGCATAGAAATGCACACACACATACACACACACTACGAAGAGACAAGCAAGACACAATGGAAGGTGAGAAAATCAACTCTATTACTCAAGAACACTATTACAAGCTCAAAAGAACTCTAACCTCAAACAAGCTAACCTCAAAAATGAGCTCTCTAGCTCTTTTTATAGTTTCTAGACTAGTTTTGACCGGTTTCACATCTAGTGACCGGCATAGTTAAAAATTAGGTCTTAGATGCTATTTGGAAGGGTAAATGGTGTCTAAAAATAACGAAAATTGATATGCTTGTTCTACCTAAGCTCCTCAAGCTCGAGGACTCCTCGGCTTGCACAAAATGGAGCTAGAAATTAAGAAAAGGGTTTTTCTATGTTACATATGTTACATTAGTGATAAAAATCATTGTTGGAGGTTTTTGAAAAGTATTTTTAAAACATGATTCTTTGAAAAAAGATTCCACTAGCTTCCTGCTCCGTATTTACATGCTTCCGCGTCTTCTATGCCTCTAGCTGCTTCCAACAAGGGGGGCGTCTGCCATATCGTCGCTCCAATCTTCTCGAGTGTGCAAGAGCTGTATGCACCGTCTCAGGTACCCCCAACGCATCAGAAATCATAACCAGGGTTGCTCAATATTGCTCATCCACACCTTCCTCTTCAAGGATTTGGTTCATGAGGGCTTTTCTTGCTGCCAGGGATAGTTTGTGCTGTTCTTGAACTCTGTTGATGGTATTATACAGCTTTTTCAATTCCTTCGTATAAGTCGGGGCACCCTCAAGTTCTTGTAGAACTTCTTGTTCATATTCCTGCTCTTCTTCCTCTGTTTGTCCTCCTCGTTCCTCCTCTTGCTCTTCTTCTTCTTCATCCTCCACTTCAACTACTCTTGGTTGGACTGGATGGGGTTGGTCTGCGACTGTTTGTTGGCCGCTTGCCTGTTCTGCCTCGACTTCCGCATTAACCGCCTCGATTATCCTGGCTACCTCCTCATCAGTTAGGTCTTCTAATGTGAATCCGTGAGGAAACTCTAGGTCGGTTGGTACATGTGGAAACACCAGATTCGGTCCATTAGTGCTGTGTCTTGGTAATCTGATAGTGAAGGGTTGTACACGCCTCGAAAGTCGTGGAGTTGTCTCAGGTGTCAGTGTCGCACCGCGTGCTTGTGCACAGGGCATCTGAACGGTGCCTCTCATTTTCTTTGATGGTCGCCCTGTGGTTGATAGTCTACGTTGAAATTCCTGTACCCTGGTCCAAATTAATGCCCTTTGAACTGGCACATCATAAGCCAAACATCTATACACAATCCTGGTGAGGGCACAACATCCATACAATACCGACTTTTGCTTTTCATACCACCGTTGATGTGCCAAGTGGATTTGGTCGATAATCCAATGCGGCATGTTGATTGTCAAGTTAAAGGCATCTGCCAAATATAGACTGAACCATATCTTCTTGGGTGGCATGGTGAACCGTTCTTGAGCTGGGAACGTGAAATGTTGCATGACCATTCGCAAGTGGATGGCGATTGTGGGTGTCATTGCTACCATGTCTTTGAGCTTAGTTAGGTTCCTGTTTTTCATGTTATCCGGGACCATCGTCTCTTTTTTGGTGGGGATATGCATGCCTTTCATGTCAAGAGCTTCCCTCACCAAGTTGTTCGTCAATTTGAAACGCTTTAATTCATTACCTCTAGTCAGTGATGGTAGAACGAAGGTACTATATCCCTTTTTCTCTTTACTAGGGGTCAGAGTGCTAATTAAGTAGGAACACCGTAGAAAATCTGGCTTGGGTAACTGAGCCTTGAAATAGTCGTAGAGTCCAGCCTTCTTCCAGATGGGTTTCAGGCCTTCATCATTTTGAAGCCTCTCAAATTCCCTGGTGAAAAATGATATCTGCCCCATCGCCCGTTGAACTCTATCTCGGCCTCCCACATGTAAGTGCCTTCACCCAGAGATCCGGCCACATCACTGAACCAATGTGAGTTTTTGCTGACCGGCATTGTGTGCCCTTGTGGAGGATTCTGAATTGGTATGGTATGTAATGCCCTCAATGCCACAGGGGGTTCCTTCAATTCCTCTTCAATGGGAAGACTTTCAATGTCCACGATTTGGGGGCTTGTGCCTGCCTGGGAGCTAGTTCCTGCCTCGGCCATGGTGAAGAGACTGGTCACCAGTTCTGTGAGAATAGACAAATGAATGTTAACATTGCAAAAGGACACCAAGCATTCATGTGTCCCCATTACAACATTAACATGATTTTAGTGAGAGGTTAGTAGGTCAATAAGTGCTTGGGGATCGTGTGTGTAGTTAGTGAATGGATATTCCTAAGAGCTAAATGGAAAGATGCGGTGTATGAGTGATGTAGTGAGTAAGTGGATATGAATTTAAAAATGAGGGTTGGGGGGTTTAGTACACGTTTTGGGCTTCCAAACAAACTGATTTGCTGTTGGTCTTGATTTTTTGGAGACTCTGGAGGGCTTTTCAGGAGTGTCTACTTGGAAATGAGGCTTTTTAAGGACCCATTTACAAGTGATTCTGATTGTGCTCATGGACCAATGTGTGTCCATGTGTGTTGTATAAGAAAGGGTATCAGATGTTCGAGTGAGTGAACCATGTTGTACAGGGTGTGGCCTCGGTGTAACTATTTGAGCCCGCAAGCAAGCCTTAGGCACCCAAATTTGTCGTGATTGTGGGATGGCCTTCATCGACTTCTTGGGTACCCAAATAGACTTTACTTTCGTAGAAGAATTTCTGAAAGAATTCTTATTAGTGTCGTGTTGTTGATTATTAATAAGAAGTTTTGCTCGTGTGGTTGGCTTGATCGCAACAAGGTGTTCGCCTTTCCGCACCCACACTTGTTTCAATGGCTGAGACATTCTGCTTCGCACGTTCTTTTGACCTCCAGCATAGGTATTACTCTGCTCCATCTGTATTTGATCTGCCTTTGGTTGCTGCATCCCTCTGGTCTCTGAAAAAGAAGGGAGTTCCGTTGCGCCCCTGACTTCTTGATTGAAATCATCATTCCTCTGCATCACACAGTTTTGGACAAGAACAACATGGTCATCTTCATGTGTACCCCTGGAAGGACTAGGGGTGTGTGCCTTGTCTAATTTCATGAGTGCTTCATTTTCTAACTCAATTGTAATGCGATTCTGATTTACCCAGACCTGAAGGAGTCCACTTCGTAGGTTTAGGTTGACTGCATGATCATAGATCCAGTCTTGACCCAAGACAAGAGGCTCCGTGAGGTCCTCATCTTGACACACTAGCACTTTAACTGTCATTACTTCGTCTTGAATGTAGAGGGGAAGTTCCACTCGCCCATGCAAGGGGTTTCCACACCTCCCAATCCTATGAGATATGCTTCTACAAGATTGACAATTAATTTCAACTTTTGACAGTAAGAAAATTTAACAGCACTAGTGGCTACACCTGAGTCAATCAAGGCTCTTACAGTCCTTGCACCCTTTCCTTGTCCTATCTCTAAGGTTACAAAAGGTCGTCTATCAATTATTCTATGAGAACTTATCCCTGAGACTTCACACATTGCCATATGATAACCTGGGTCCGCATAGTCATCTACCCTGGCCTGATCTCTACCCAGTCTTCGCAACCTCATCCTTCGGATGCGTTCCAATGCTTCCGCCTGTGCCTCTTCTCGAACTCGTTTTTCCTCTTCCTTGCGTTTTTTGGCAGTGTTGAGTCGATTTAGCATCTCCTCTGTCAGGGGTTCTTGATATAACTTGACTCTACATCCGCTTATATAGCTAAGGAGAACATCACCTTCCAGTGTAGCGAGTTGAACTGCTCCACTGGTTGAGATCCTATTTATGATCATAGGTCCATAGCCACGTTTCTCTAATTTTCTTGCATGTTGCTTCAAGGTGTAGACTAAAACTAAATCTCCTGCCTTCAAGCCTTTATCCTTAAGGTGGGCATCAAAGTATGCCTTCTGTCTTTTCTTAGCTGCATATATTCCCGCTGCCGCTCTTAGTATGGTTTCACCTAGTCGTTCCAGATCAAGAATCCTCGAAGAGAGTTCATGACCCGTCCATTCATGCTCATGTGCTACTTTCAGTGTAGGTATCAAGAAGTCCAATGGTAGCACTGCATTTTGACCGAATACCATCTGAAAGGGAGTGGCTTGGAGTACCGTTTTATAGGCAACTCTGTATGCCCAAACAACATGGTGTAGCTATTTGTCCCAATTAGAGCGTTTATTATTCACTAATTTGGTCAGCACATTGCACAGAATCTTATTTGTGCTTTCAGCTTGCCCATTAGCTTATGGGTGATAGGGAGCAGACTTCTTGTGTACTACCAAGAACTCTTGGAGAAGATTTTCAATGACTTCATTCAAGAAGTGGGTGCCTCTATCACTTACTAGCTCAATTGGCAGCCCGTATCTTGTGAACACGTTCTCAAATAAGAACTTGGTTGTCGTTTGAGCATCGTTCTTTGTCATAGCTTTTACCTCTACCCACTTGGTTAGATAGTCTGTGGCCACAATGATGTATTCAGCATGGGAACCCTTAGCTGTGGGATTGATATGACCTACAAAGTCTATTCCCCACTTAGAGAATGCACGTCCACCCATCATAGGTTTCAGTGGCATCTCATCCTTACGTATAGGATACTGAGTTCTCTGACAAACATCACACCGTTTCACATAGGTATGTGCATCCATGTGAAGGGTCAGCCACTAGAAGCCCACAAATAGAATTGCCTTGATCACCCGGTCTGGTCCAAAATGTCCTCCTGCTACTCCTTGGTGAGCAGCTTCCAAAACTTTAAGATGGTCACTCTCATGGACACATAGTCTGAGGTAACCATCTTTACCACGCTTGTATAGATTATCACCAATGAGCGAGTAATCTAGGGCTTCTTGTTCTAGACTTCTTTGTCTGGCCAGTGTCATACCTTGAGGGAATGTTTTCTTCCTCTAGAAGGCTACTAACGGTTCACTCCAATCTGGCACTATGGACACTTGATACAGAGTGGCATGTTCCACAGGTGGTTTAGTGCAACAGATTAGGCATTCTTTACACATCTTATGTACATCAACTTCCATAGTAGGCCAATGCACTCTCAGTCTCCTTAGTGTCTGTAGGGTTCGTTGTTTTGAGTAGTGTTGCTCTAATGCACCTACATGTGCCAATTGCAACCATTTAGCATACTCATCCTCTTCCACACAACAAGCTAGCATCCCTTGATCTGTTTGTTTGTACATGCTTCCTGCCATGATGTGGTACTTCTGGGCTTTTACTACCTCTCTACCTTGAGTGTTTATGACTGGATGGTTAGGCCCGTATGTCAATACTGGCACTAATGGCTTAGCCCACTGAGGTATAACTTCCAAATTAAACAAGTAAGCATCAGGAAGGTCATCTGATACTCCTTGTGCGGCTTCTCCAGATGTGAGCCTAGAGAGGTGGTCTGCTCTCAAGTGAGTCTTCCCTTTCCTCACCACAACTTCAAAGTCGTATTCCATTAGTAAGAGAAACCATCTTACTAATCTACGTGTATTGCAAGGTTTGTTTAGCAAGTACAACAGTGCTTGATGATCAATAAAAAATTTAAACTTATTTGCAAGCAAATAGTGTCTAAACTTCTTAACCGCATATACCATGCCTAATCCTTCTCGTTCGGTGGTGGTATAGTTCCGTTCAGCTGCATTCAACTGTCTACTAGCATAGGCAATTGGAAGATCCATATTACCTTCGCCCGTCGGTTGTGCGAGTACACATCCAATAGCATAATTGGATGCATCCACGTGAACATGAAATGGCTTATTCCAATCTGGGGTGGTCAAGATTGGTGCTGAATACAATCTCCTTTTGAGCTCATTGAAAGAGTCCTCACATTCATTAGTCCACTCAAAGTTGGTCAAAAGTCCATACAGTGGCTTGGCAATGATAGCGTACATGTGTATAAAGCGTCGGTAATAACCACAATGCCCCATGAAAGCTTGTACTTCCTTGACATTCTTTGACCTAGGTAGCTCGGCTATGGCTCTAACTTTCTCTTCATCAATGGATATGCCATTCTTTGACACTATGTGTCCTAGAATCTTGCCTTGCCTGACCATGAAAACACACATTTCTGGGTTCAAGCAGACCTGATACTCTCGACATTTGTCAAAGATTTGTCCGAGTTCAGGGATATGGGTTTGTCTAATGTTGGAATGAGCACAGAGGTCATCAACATAGACCTCTAAACTCTTCCTCAGGAACTCTTTAAACACGTGACACATCAATCTTTGGAAGGTTGCAGGAGCATTGGTAAGCCCAAATGGCATTACTCAAAAGGCAAATATGCCCCATTCTGTGGCAAAAGCTGTCTTATGCTGGTCTTCCGGAGCAATGGCTACCTGATTGTAGCCCGAAAATCCATCAAGGAAGCTGTACACTTCCTTTCCTGCTACTCTTTCTAGCAGATGCTCAGTGATAGGAAGCGGATAGTTGTCCCGAATAGTGGCTGCATTAACCTTCTTCAAGTTAATGCACACATGTAGCTTTCCATTCTTCTTGGGCACCACTACAATGGGGGATACCCACTCAGTGTACTCAATTTCATAAATAAATCCAGCTTCTACCAGTCTATCTATCTCCTCTTTGATCTTGGCAGCATAATTATCATTGTATGTGTATGGCTTTTGCTTAGAAGGTTTACATCTGAGGTCATGGGGATTGTGTGTGAGCATATGTCCGGGTCTACACCTTTCAAATCCTTGTAACTCCAAGCGAATACATCTCTGTATTCTCTAAGCAAGGCTATTAGCGCATGCTCATCTTCCTCTGTTAGGTCATGTCCTATGTAAGTGCGTCTCTCCTCTCCTTCTTCTAGGGCTACCACTATTTTTTTGGTGGTTTCTTTGTTATCATAGGCCTCTCCTGATTGCGCCTCTCGTTTAGGCATTCTGATCATGACTCTCCTGTCATCTATCTCATACTTTTAAAAAATTTTTGGGACCTCAAACAAAGATTCTTCCTCTTCTGGTGTGACTTCTCTCTTCTTTCTTTTCTTTCCCTAATCCTTAGGGGTCACTTGTGTGGCTAATCTCACATCATTTGTAAGCTCTCCATGTCTCTGGGGCTGAAATTCTACTTCATAGAAGTATTCTTCATCTGATGCAAAAGGTGGGTCCATAATGATTGAGTCTAGATCGGAGTAACTTGCATCCTCAAATGCATCAGGGCTAGGTTCGCACTCTTCTAAAACTGCGTCTCCCATGATTGGCTCTATGGAGAAAACTGATATGTCATAGCCATCCTCATCACAGTGTGGTGTCCATTGTTCTTCATTGATGGCTACATCCATGGTTGCTAGGATCTCTACCCAGCCGTGGGGTTCAAATTCTTCATCAGGAAATACTACAGGTGCATAGGCTGGGTCTTGAATGGATCTATGGGTTTCTTTTGCACCTATCTCTCTGGCCTTTTCTCTCTTCTCTTCTTCCACTGCCACTTTACACATCCATAGGTGAGTGTCTTCATGCATCCATGAGGATCCTGATCCCATGGAATGCACAGACTCCATATCATCTTTGGCTCTATGGATGGGGTTCCATTGGATAGGAGGGACATCTCTATGAGAGTAATCTTTGAGATTAACCTTTGTCGTGACACCTAGGTGTTGTAAATACAAGGAATTGGTTCCCCAATCTTGTACCACTTGCAACTGGCGCATAAATGGTCTTCCCAAAATCATCTCATAGGCATGGTTCTTGCTAAAATCACAGATAGCAAACGTGTGCTCAAACTCTAAACCACATGTAGTGAGAGTTATTCCTTCTAGTAAACCTAGGGGTCTCTCTATGTGACCATCAGCCATCTGCAATTTCATCCTCGTAGGCCTGAGTGATGGCTTGCCCCAACGTTTCCATAGGGAAGTGGTAGCAATTGCAACTCCTGCACCAGAGTCTAGAATTGCCTTGGTTGTGTATCCTTGATGGGTGATGGGAGATAGGTGTTTCCTTCTTCTCCTTCACTCATGTCTCCTATCTTGTATAGAGGAATTTCTGGCACTGTCCTATGAGAACCTACCTGGGAACGCGGTTTGGATATCTCTGGTACTTGTTTGGCTACATGTTTCCATAGCTTTGGCCTTACTTTGAGTAGCTCTTCTAAAGTGAGGCTGCACTACACTTTAGTATTCTTTACTACCTCCGTATTCCTAGGTATTATCGATTCTTCGTTTCTGACCATGACTGTGGGTGCTCTCATACAAGTGGACTTAGCTTCCCATGGGCCTGTGAAGTGGGTAATTCATGTAAAGAATTAGACTCAAAGTCTAATCTCTCTAGAGACTGGGTGCTCTCCTGCTCTCCATAAATGGAGGGAATATCTTGTGGGAATTGATCATGTGCATCATCCACAAGTTCAATGGGAGGAGGGACTTCACTTTCTTTAGCCCATTTGTCTTCTTGAATATCTCAGAGGAATTCTGGTGTGAACCGATTCATAGAAGAGGATGTGTCTGGCTCCGTAGAGTTAGGCACATAGGCTTCCTGGGCGGGAAGGCTTGCCCTCATACTTGCCTTGCCCTTACTTGGAGGGGTGGGTTCCTTTTCTGATTGTGCAATTAACCTCTCCAATCTTTCTAGCAGTCCATCAAAATGCAACTGCGTCTTAGCTGAACTAGAGATGTTAAAGAGGAGACTGGCTTCAAACATGGTTTGAGCCAATTCCACCATCTTAGCACATATTTTGGTTCGTTCAAGCTCTAGTTCTGCTCTCGGGTAACACTTTTCATGATCAGTTACGGTTGGCCCTTCTTGGATTCTGGTGTGATATGCCTTAAGCATCATGTTAAGGTCCTCGGGAGTGGGATCTGCTAATACTGATCCTACTCTAGGGGGTGGTGGGATTATGTGAGGTGGGTTGGAAGGTGTTGGATCGGATGGTGATGGGAATGGTGGGGGTGGGGTAGTGTGAGAGGGAGTTTGAGATGTGAGTTCAAATATCCTGGCTTTTGTTTCCCTTAGGCTTTCCTCGAGTTCACTCATCTTCTTAGCCCATTGCTTCTTCATTCTTTCTCTACTATCTCTCTAGGCTCTAGTTCTATTCTTAGTTATGCTCTCAGTTTCACTAGCCTCTGAGCTCTTTTCCTGGCCTACCCCTTGGTTTTGCTGCAATGCCTGAGCTCTAGTGACTACCTGTACTGGTGCAGTGGACGTCACACTTCCTGTAGAGTCTACTACTAACCCAATAACATTGATAGGAGTAATTTTTGGCATAGTATTGGGGTTCTTTGGACAATCTCGTAAGAGATGCTCCTTTCCACAATCTTGACAAAAGCCTTGAATTGTCACTGACTGGGGTTGTGTAGGTGGAGGTAAGGGGCAATCACAAATGAGGTGATCTCCTTGACATCTGTAGCATGGTCCTCTAGGGAATGGGGGTCTTACCTGCCTAGGTTGGGGTCTAGAGTTAGGGTTTGTGTACATTACATTTGTGTACTCTGGCTCCCAACTAGGTTCACTTGGTTCTTCAGTGTAGTAGGACTCACCATGTTTAGGAGATTGCATGTAGTAAGCATGGGGACTATCAATATGTGTAGAATCAAAGCTATGGTCACTGGGATCACTTTCTGAAAGCAGTGGTGTTACTGGCACTATAGCTCTATTCAAATTCTCTTCTGCAGCTGCATACTTTACCGGAATCACATTAGCTGGGGTTGGAGGTTGTTGAGCTAACACAGGTTGAGGCCTTTGTTGGTTTTGGTATTGTGGTTGGTAGGTTTGTTGAGGCCTAGCATACTGCTGCGGTGGGTACTGGTTCTGGTTTCTTCCTTGTTGAGGGTATGGTTGTGGGTACGTCTGCCTAACTGCTTGCTTATTGTAGGGGCAATCTTGCACGGTGTGATTTGTGTACCTCCGTTCTATGGTGCAGTACTGGCTACTAGGATTTACTTGGGGTTGAGCCATAATGGGACATATGTTTGCCATGTGGTCACCACCGCAAGTATAGCATCTCTTTACTGGGGCAAATCTTGGAATTTGTTTGCTAGAGACACCTAGTTTTTGAGCTACCTTTTCTGCGAGTTCCTCAATAGATGTAGATTGCGAGGAAGAGAGGCTAGAAGCGCTATCGAAATCTTTGTAGATTTTTGAAAGCTCTAGTTCCTCCCCTAGGTTATCCTCTATGTCAATGCACATGCGTACACACTCTTCTATGGTCCTAGGGTCCTTCAAGTACACATAGGATTGCAACTTTGTACTTAGCAATCCATCCAAGAATAAGGCCACTTGTTTGGCTGGTGTGGGCAACTCAGGACCCGGGCATCTCTCAAGATATTGCCTAAACCTTCTTCCTGCAAGTCTCATGGTCTCCTGAGGGGTCTGCTTGAAGCTATGTATCAATGAGGACGTATTATGCCTTATGCCGCTTTTAGAGAATTCAGTGATGAAAGCCTCTAAGAGTTGGTCTATGCTCCTGAATTGTCTCTCATTCAATGGTTGAAACCACGTAAGGGCTGTGTTCCTAAGGGTTAGACCAAAGGCATTATATTGCGTGAATAGGTCCTCAACTTGTTCAACTCTCAAGACTTGCCTAAACTCGGCCACATGATCATATGGGTCTCCTGTGCCATCAAAGTAGTTCTTCATGGACTTAACTAGCTGAGTCGGTCTCAATGTTCTGGTGTGTTCCCTAGGCCTTGGCAGAGGGAAATCATCAGCATTCCTTTGGTTCCTTGGGGCTCTAAGTCCCTCAGGTTTCGCTCTATTTGTTTCTGTTCTCGTTCTTTCTCTCCCCACTGGGTTGGCAAAGCTTACCTCAGGTCTATCTCTATGTCTGTCTTTTTGAGCTCCATGAGCTTGGGATGTTCCAGCTCCTGGATGACCAAAGGACACATTCGATCTTGGTTGGGGGAAAATAAATTCACCTTTCCAAGTGTAAGCATGCCTATCATTTTCTGTAACCACAAAGATCCTCTCTGAGGTGTGATCTAAGTAGGTCACTCTACCTGGGCTATCAGGATCCTTGAACTCATATATCATGATTGTTCCTAGCTCATTTGGTTGATCAGATTTATACCTCCAAAAGGCTTCATCAGTCTCTCGGTTCAGGAGTAGATCTATGCTCTTATTGTCCTGGGGAACCCACTCGGGATGGAGGATTCTAGTAAGAACAGATTTTCCTCGAGGGTTCCTAGGCTCTCCTCCTATGTTCCCTTGCTCTAGGTCACATATGTCCACCTCAAGGATCACGTTTCCGAACTCGTCTGTCCTATCTGGGTGACTGGTGACTACGTATATAGTTCCTTCTTTGTTCAAGTATGCTCCGTTTTCAAACTTGACTGCTGGATGTTCCAGTCCAATGGATTGGTCAGGGTTTTTGATTTGGACCACAGATCTTCCTAGGCCGTCCTCATAGATGCTAGCACCTAATCGGTTGGTCCTAAGGTATTCCAACTGCGTCTTGTAGGGGCCTTCCACCCTATGCAAATATGGCACACCTAAACTACCTATAGGTCTTTCCATACCGTGGGACATCTCTGGCTCACTAGTTTCAGAGCTAGGGTAGTGCGAATAATGGCTCAAGTGCTGGGCCCAAGACCTAGCAGTATGATTGACACTAGCCCCTGAAGATCTAAGACTCTGTCTATCTCTTCCTAGGTGTCATCCTGATCTAAGGTTCATATGCTTAGCTGAGCAATCCCAATTTTACCTTGTTGCTGAGTTCTTTTGTATCAGTCACTTGATTCTTTTTAGTTGATTATCGTGTTTATGATCTTGTCTGATATCACGTCGTCAGGAACACTTTAGTTAATTTCCGCACTTGAATGTTGATCGTCTCACGTTAGGTTCTTTTCCTTTAAAGTTGTCGGTCACACACAGGTTATCTCTTGACTTGAACTTGATTTCTTAGATAGTCTTGACTTGTCTCGTGCCTATCGTTGCCCTGACTTACTTCTAGCACTACTCGCACTTAGCCTAGCTAGAAATGGACAGAGGGCGTTAAGAATATTCCAACCTCTCTTGCAGATCCCGTGCTCTTTTGGTGCTCAAGAACCCAGTTCTCAAGCTTGCAGATTACCCTTGCTTTGGATGCCTTCTAGTGCTCTCAGTGGACCTGTAAAAGTCCCAAAGTTAGCTCAAGACTTAGATTCAAAGGACACAAAAAATCACTTTCATTCATGTAATTCCTATGTCAATTTGCACCAAGTTTCTCTGAGACACAATTCTAAAGCTCCCTGAGTTTTCCTCCCCCTGGATATGGTTCACTTAAAAATACTATCTCTAATAATCCTGGTATTAATTTTACCGTAACCAGTGGAAGTTTTGATAGTACTCCCCACGAGCTTTCCAACAAAACAAGAATCACAGCAAATGGATTTCGTATGAGAAAGTTAGACTAGTTCAGGGTTTTGGGACTAAAACAGGGTTCAAACAGGCTAAGAGTTCACATAATTTTTCTCAAAACACATGTGTAGGGACCTCACAAAATGCCAATTAATAGACAAGTATGCCCAAAATTATCCCCAAATCTTGGAATATCAAACCCTAAAATTTTAGCTGCAAAAGCCTGTCAATCGCGATCGACAGGTCTGTCAATCACGATTGACAAAGGTGTCCGTCGGGGCCTGCCGATCGCGATTGACAATGTCAATCGCGATCGACAGAGTCGGTCGTGGGTCCTGTCAATCGCGATCGATGGTGTCAATCGCGATCGACACGTTTTCCAGGATTTTCGCCGTAATTTCAGGCGATCGGGGATGTGTCCGTCGCGATGGACACGTGGCAACGCGAGAAATTCAGTCAATCATCAAAATTCAGTCGGTCGCGATCGACGGTATCGACAGAGGTGTCGGTCGTGGCTGTCGGTCGCGATCGATGGTGTCAATCGCGGGTGACAGGGTCAGTCGGTCGTCTCTATCGGTCGCGATCGACTGAATCTGTCGATCGTGGCTGTCGATCGCGGTCGATGGTGTCAATTGCGATTGACAAAAAAACACGGAATTTTTTAGTTTTTTCTAGTGATTTGGAATGTGCTCCTTGTGCATGTCATGGTGGTGCACTTTGTTTTACCAAAAGGCGAAATTTTCTGTCGATCGGTCTGCGACACAGAGACAATTCCGAGTTCATCCGTACCTGCGCAGTGTGCTGGAGGGGATGATACAACTGTACCTGCAAGATCACTCAGAAAACAGGCAAAAAGCAATGCACACAATTCGCTCTCTCGCTCTCTCTCACAAGTGAAATGAGGGACATGGAAGGAAGAAGGTGATATGATCAAAAACTGAAATTTTTCGCGATGGTGGAGATGGAGGTGGGAGGTGGTGAGGATGATGATGGTGATGATGATGATGAAGTAAGAAAGAGAAAAATAAAGAAGAGTAAAGAAATTACCTACTACGCCAACGTCTCAAATCTACGTCTTACCATCACACGATCGTCCTCAAAGCTCGATCCCCGGCAAGGGCGCCAAAATTTGGTGTAGCTCCGTGATGAGTAGCCCCTCCTTTAATGTCAATCTGGGAAGACGTGAGGATGGTATGATGACCTCGAGCAAGTGAAGGCACAAGTGCATGAGTGCAAAGCACACTAACATGCACACACATACACACACACGCACACACAAGGCAAGACAAAGAGTGAGAAGCAATGGAGTTCTTTAGATTACTTTCAAAAAGCTCATACAAGTTCAAATCAATTACAAGCTAACCTCAAAAATGAGCTCTCTAGCTCTATTTATAGTTTTTGACTAGGTTTTGGCCGTGTCCAGACCTAATGTCCGGCCTAGTTAAAAATTAGGTTCTACGTCCCATTTGAAGGCTCAAATGGAGTCTAAAAATTATGAAAACTGGTAGGTAGCTACTTCTAATGCTCCTCAAGCTCAAGGACTCCTTGGCTTGCACAAAATGGAGCTACAAAAATATGAAATGGTATTTACAATGGCTTTTAGTGATAAAAATCACTATTTTTGTAGGGATTTCCTCTAACGATTTGACATACACATCTTGGAGCTCCCTACTTGATCCTTCTCCTTATGTGTCCACCTCTTTGATATGCTTTAGCTTCTCGAAAAAATAATGGCCTACTTGCATGATCTTCTTTGACTACTCTGTCTGCTTGTACCTTCTCTTCGCTCCGACTCCCTCGTTGACTTCCTTGTCTTGTGAGTCCTTCAGTTCCTTGACTGCCAACAACTTCCCTGTGGAAGCAATGGGGTAAACCTGCATTAAGACCAACTAGAATGAAGCTTTAGATGGCTGATGGCAATGTGGAAAGACCTTTAGGATTGCTAGAAGGGATAACTCTAACCACTTATGGTGTAGAGTTTGAGCACACCTTTGCTATATGTGACTTTGGTAAAACTACTACCTACGAGATGATCCTAGGAAGACCCTTCCTATGACAACTGCAAGTTGTACAAGATTGGGGAACCAATTCCTTGTACTTACAGCGCTTAGGGGTCACAACCAAGGTCAATTTGAAGGATTACACCTTCAGAGATGTACCACCCCTACAATGGAATCCTATCCACAAGGAGCAAGAAGATTCAATCTCTGTGCATTCTAAAAGTTCATCTGATACATCTTGGATGCATGAAGATACTCATTTGTGGATGTGCAAGTTCGCAAAGGAAGAGGAGAAACGCCTAAAAGCGAGAGAAAAAGGAACTTCTCAAGTAGAGAGACCAATTAGAGACCCAACCTATACACCGATGATCTTTCCAGATGAGGAATTTGAGCCACATGGTTGGGCAAAAATCTTAGCTACCATGGACATTGCAGCGAATGAAGAAAAATGGACACCTCATTGTGATGAGGAGGAGGGTTATGATATCTCAGTGTTCATGTGTCAGCCCTTGCTAGAAGAATGTGACCCTAGTGACTTCATAGAAAAAGAAGGGAACGATGATGATCTAGAGTCCATTGTGATGGATAGGGGCTTTATTTCAGAGGAGCACTACCTAGAAGACATAGGAGTATTTACCCAAAAGGAAGAAGAACCTCTCACAAGCATTAAAACTGTCAATTCCAAGGATGGAAGTGAAGGAGGTCAAAAGAAAAAGAAAAGACAAGGAGTGAAACAAGAAGAGAAGGGATCATTGTTCGAAGTACCAGAGAATTTCAAGAAGTACGAAGTTGAGGACCGAAAAATTTTGGTACGAATGCCTAAGAGGGAGGCCACAACAGGAGAAGCATATGATAACAAAGAAAAAACCAAGAAAATTGTAGTTACCATTGAAGAGAACGAAGAGAGATGTACATACATAGGAGATGACCTAAGTAAAGAAGAGGAAGCAGAGTTGGTAGCCTTGTTAAGGGAATATAGGGACATGTTTGCATGGCCTAGATGTCAATCTTGAGGCCCCAAGATACCACATGGCCATGTGTCAGACATCGAGTGCAATTGCTTCTTGAATAATTGATCGACGTCCCTTTGTGAACATCACGGTAGGACAAGGGAAGCATGCATGGACTGTGAGAGCATTGGTTGACTCAGGTGCCGCAACTAGTGCAGTTAGACTTTCATACTGCCAAGACCTGCAATTGAACATCAAACCCATAGAGGCCTATCTCATAGGATTAGGAGGTGTGGAAACCCCCTGTTTGGGTGAGGTAGAGCTACCCATCTATCTTCAAGATGTTTCAATGAGAGTCCAAATGCTAGTGTGTGAAGATGAGGACCTTACAGAACCACTTGTCCTAGGTCAAGACTGGATCTATGACCATGCAGTCAACGTAAACCTTAAAAGCCAACTTCTTCAAGTGTGGGTACATGAACAATGTATTACCTTAGAACTAGACAATTGCATGCTCACAAATCTAGAGGTCACACATTCTCTTAGTTCTTCTGACACTAATCTTCACAAAGAAAATGTTGTGTGTGTCAATAACCCTACGAAGCAAAAGGACTCAATCAAGGAAGCACATGCTCAAAGGCCAGCAAACCTCTCTTCTTCTTCACATACCAATGCAAGTGTAACTCGACCAAAGAGGCAAGCAAAACAGACATCTGCTATATCAATGAGAGAGACAATATTCAACAAGAAAAAAACTCAGGGCATGAAGCAGATGTGGGTACGAAAAGGAGAACAACGACCAGCTTTGCCACAACCATTCCCATCAAAGCAAGCTAACCATGCTAAAAGAAGCACCAAGAAACGAGGACAAACTCAATCCCAAGGTCTTCGACAGTTTGGGTACCAAAGCAATCGATGACGGCCTACCATAGTAACGTACAAATTTGGGTGCCAAAGAAATTAGCTGCAACTCAACAAGGGCAATTACAAATGTGGGTACCCAAGGCACTCTTACATGCACAAAACAATATGATCTCCTTCACGAGAAAAATATCAGCAAAGAAACTGCGGAGAAGCAAGAGTCGAACCCATGGACCGAGACCAAAAGCAGATAAATTCATCTCCTCACCGGTAATAAAACGACAACCAAAAAGGGTATGGGTGTGGAAGCCAAAAGTACCAGTAGCTTCCATAGAGCCACAGAGCCAACCACCTTAAAATGGATCCCTATAAGAAGGATTACATCATTTCAAGACCCACTAGCTACCTCCAACAAAGACTGCATCAACATCCACCAGCAACATTGAAAGCCTCGACGTGCAACAACCATGTGCCTTTGGCATAATCTTGTCTTTTGCACCATTGAGGTCATGCATTTCCAAAGTATGCATTAATATAGGGCCACAATACACGGCCGTGCATAGACACAACTGAGAATCCCAGGCACATGATACACAGCTGATATATGTAAAATATTTTATTTTATTGATTCTAACACCTTTCTTCTTGTTTTATTCCATTATTCCAAAAAAAAGAGAGAGAAGAAAAGAAAAGAAAAAGAAGGTGACAGGACAGGAGTGTATGCTTGAGGAATCTCTGATGCAAACCATCAACATGGACATCCATCAACATGAAAGACAAGCCATCAGTCAATCATCACGATGGGCATACAACACGAAGAGTGAAGATTGATGGACCTTTTACCATGGTCAGAATTTCCTACTTCGGCAACACCACAACCATGATAGATTAGGAAACCTCTTGGTCAGAATACCCTTGAGCACTTAGCTCAAGACCCCATTTCTTGCACCATACTGCTTCCAATGCATTCCCCAAGTACACATACATAGGGCCACATTACCCGGCCATGCACAAGGCACATATCTTGTTAAATCCATGCACTAATGCACTTACCCATCATACATTATGGGTTACAAGTACTTGGCATGAAATCTAGGGAAGCCATCTTTGAAAACCAGAGGACATCACGGTGACAACAACAAGAGCCAGGAAGTAATCCACCATGAGAGTTGCTCATAATCAATATTGACAACCTCTTTTGCATAGCTCAACATTTTTGAAAGCTCACAAAGACAACATCAAGCAGGAATACAAGGAGGAATTCCATACAAAGACAGCAATGACAAGATGACAAACCAGACAACTGCCCAAGCTACAATTAGTAGATGGACCACTCTGGTGGATACATGATGGACACTATCTCTCCACACACTACATGGAACAACCACTACAACCAGGGTCTGTCTGGGACGACAGACTCTAGAGGGGGGGAAGTGTTGACAGTCAAGGTCACACACAAGCATGGAAGGGCATCAATGTTGGTGCAGACCAATCACCAATTGAATGATTAAAGCAGATGAAGACCCTTCTACATATGAAGAGGCAAAAGGTAAAGAAAATTGGGAGAAAGCTATGCAGGAAGAATATGATGCATTGATGGAGAATCAAACATGGGATTTGGTTCCAAAGCCAAATAGTCAGAAGATCATTGGATGCAAGTGGGTCTATAAGACAAATAGATTTGCAGATGGAAGTGTGTCTAGGTACAAAGCTAGACTTCTTGTAAAAGGGTTTTCTCAGACATATGGTGTTGACTATGATGAGACTTATAGTCCTGTGGCAAAGATGACAACCATCAGGACACTTATAGCAATTGTTGCATGCAAAGGTTGGAAATTGTGTCAATTAGATGTGAAGAGTGCTTTTTTGAATGGTTATATTTCAGATGAAGTGTTCATGGAGCAACCTCAAGGATTCAGAGATGGAAGATATCCAGATCATGTGTGTAAGCTCAAGAGAGCTTTATATGGCTTGAAGCAGGCCCCAAGGGCATGGAACTATAGACTTGTAAAGTTCTTAAAAGAACTTGGGTTTCAAGTATCAAAAGCAGATAGTAGCTTGCTTGTCAAAGCAAGTGATGATGGGTTTATTTATATGTGCATATATGTTAATGATATCATTCTTACAGGTACAGATGAGAAAGGCATACAAAGTCTAAAGAAGCAAACGGAGAAAGAGTTCAAAATCAGTGATTTGGGAGACTTGTCATACTTCTTGGGCATGGAGATTTCATACACTCAACATGGAGTGTATGTGACTCAAGAAAGGTATTTGAGAAACTTGTTAATCAAGTTTAAAATGGATGATTGCAGGGTAGCACCTACTCCAATGGAGGTGAATCACAAATTAAGCAGATTTGGAGGTGAAGAGTTCAAGGACATGAAGCAATATCAGAGTTTGGTTGGTAGTCTTATTTATGCTACATTAACTAGACCTGATTTATCATATGCAGTTGGGTTTTTGGCTCAATTCATGCATTGTCCTAGGAAAGAGCATTGGATTGCAAGTCAAAGAGTGTTGAGGTACATTAAGGGTACACTCAAAGAAGGTTTGTATTATGGTTTTACATCAGATACAAATATCAAGATCTATAGTGATGCAGATTGGGCAGGTAATCCAGATGATAGAAGGTCAACCTATGGATACATGTGTTATGTGGGAGATAAGTTAATCTCTTGGTGCTCAAAGAAGCAACATACAGTTGCTTTGTCATCTACAGAAGCAGAGTACAAAGGCATGGTTGAAGCTGCAAAAGAAGTGATTTGGCTTAAGACTCTCATGAAGAGTTTTGACATTATACAGAGCATACCTATCATTTATGGTGATAACATGAGTTCATTATATCTAGCTGCTAATCCTGTTTTTCATGCCAGGACCAAACACATTGAGATACAATATCACTTTCTAAGAGAGAAGGTGATGGATAAGGAAATTGAAGTCATACATACTTCAACAAAAGATCAGATAGCTGATATGCTTACAAAGAGTTTGGATGGACCAAAGTTACAGAAATTTAAAGACATGGCAGGCATAAAGAAGATAAGAGAAACCTCAATTGATGATTGAGGGGGAGCTGTTGGTGCAGACCAATCACCAATTGAAGATTTGAAGGACAAAGGATGGAGATGAGATCAAGTCTTGAAGCAAAGAAGATGGCTACATTCACAGGATGAATGATTTGTACACATATGTACATTAGTGAAGACATAGATCACTTAGAGTTTTGAATAGTCATAAGCTTGTATATATTTGCTTATAAATACCTTGGAAAAATGTCGGGGTAAAGGAGAGAAGACAAGGAGAGACTATGTATGAGCATAGGAATAGAGAAATGAGTGGTAATAAGTGTCATTAGACACATGAGAAGTGAGTTGAAGTCTCTCTCTCATTCAGTTGTAGTCTTCTTCAGAAATGACAGAATTTTTGCGCCCGAAGTTTTTGAGTTTTTTCCTTGTGTAGTAAATCTTTTGTGAATTCCTTTTGGAGATGTCTAAGTCCATAGTTAATCAATCTATGGCTAGAGTTTGAGAGTCTATTTGTGATCAGGCTAAGAGAATTGTGTGTAGGAACATTTACATGTGAGAAAGTACTCACTGGTTCCTGAAACAGGCACAAATTTTGATCTTAATGATTTGATCATTTGTCACTCCACAGTTTAAAGTTTTGTGCAAGTAAGTAGTTAATCTTTAAGTTGGAAGGTAAGCTACTCGTGGCTAAAAGCATTTGCTTAAACGGGTTCTATACTGAGAGAACTAAAGCTAAGAAGTTACGGGTGTCCAAATCAACTTCTCAGAAGTGCAGATTTAGACATAGCTGACTTGGTAAGTAGATTTCTCAAGATCTACTGAATCTTTTGGAGTGATTTGACTTGGAGAAGGTGCGCAATCTTTAGGCGACATCTTGTGCAAAGTTTCATAAAAAACTTTACACATTTACTCAGTCAATGAGCAAGATTTATGCAGCAGACTTTCTGAGTAATTTCCTCTTTCACAGTTTAGTCAAGAAATTGATATTTGGTCATTGATCTCTTAAATTGGTGAAGGTTTTGACTTACTCTTGATATAGAGGTGTTCTAAATTCAAGAGTAGGTTGTTCTTTTGGAGATTAACACTCTCCATCAATCAATGAAGAGGACATACAAGAAGAAGGAGCATGTAGGGAGCTCCAAGAAGTGCATGTCAAATTTTCAAAAGAAATCCCTATAAATATAGTGACTTTAGTCACTAAAAACCATTGTAAATACCATTTTCCATTTTTACAACTCCATTTTGTTCAAGCTGAGGAGTCCTCGAGTTTGAGGAGTATTAGAAGTATCATCCTACCAATTTTCATAATTTTTAGATTCCGTTTGAGTCCCCAAATAAGCCTTGGAACCTAATTTTTAACTAGGCCGGACACTAGGTTTGGATAGGGCCAAAACCACTCAAAAAACTATAAAAAGGGCTGGAGAGCTCATTTTGGGGCTAGCTTGTTGTAGATTTCAGCTTTGTAAGAGAGTTCTTTTGTAATTCAAGTCCGGTTCCACTCTTTGCTCTTACCTCGTGCGCGTGTGTGTTGTCACGAGGAAGGAGATAAGGAAGAGAGCTCACACACACACTCTCACTCTCAAGGAGAATCATACACAGAGATTGAGGCAAGGAAGAATGATCTTCGTCTTCTTCTTCTATTACATAAAAGGAATGTACAAGAATGACCTAAAAACAAGAATACAACAAGTGCAATATATAAAGACCAGTACATAAGGAAAAACCTAATGTCCGCGAATGAGTGAGCTGGCAAGAAACAAATGTGTCATCACTCTTGGTAGATAAATCTAATAAAGCTCAATGAAGTATCCCTGACATATACCGGCGTGACCACTATACATGTCAGAGAAACGAAAAACTGGTACGTGTCATCCTGGATCATCACATGTTGAGCTTGATATCTCAACACTCCCCCTCAAGCTCAATGCCATATTTTGTAATCCAAGCATCTCCCAAAACTTCTTCAACTTCTCAGCTCCAAGTTCTTTGGTGAAAATATCAGCAACCTGCTCATCTGTTCTCACATAAACAAGATCAATATCACCTGCTAATACCTTCTCTCTGATGAAGTGATAATTTACCTCGATATGCTTTGTTCTAGCATGGAAAACAGGGTTGCGTGCTAACTGTATGCTACTAAGATTATCACAATAGATAGTGATAGGCTTTTGCACGTCCACACCTAAATCTGCAAGTAACATCCCCAGCCATGATGCCTCACATGCTGCCAATGCAGCACCTCTATACTCAGCCTCTATACTCGACAAAGCAACAGTGGGTTGCTTCTTACTGCTCCATGTAATAGCTGCACCTCCAAGTGAGAAAAGAAAGCCACTAGTAGATCTTCTATCTGGAGTACTACCAGCCCAATCTGCATCGGTGTATCCATGAACCTGTAAATCTACACTAGCTTCATAAAACAATGCATAATCCAAAGTAGCACTCACATAACGTAGAGTGCGCCTCAGAGCATCCAAATGTGGAACCTGCATAAACTGACTTTCAAGTCTAACAGTATAACTTAGATCAGGCCTTGTAATTGTGAGATATATAAGACTTCCCATAATTTTCCTGTACATAGTAGCATTTTCCAATGCTTCACTTGATGTAGTATCCAATTTCAAATTCTGATCTAATGGCATAGAAATTGGCTTACAATCAACCATACCATACTTTTGTAGCATATTCAAGGCATATTGCCTTTTCGACATCCATATACCTGTTTCTGTATGTATAAACTCAATGCCCAAGAAATAGCGCAGCACACCAAGATCTTTCATGTTGAATTCCTGCATAAGAAGTTTCTTTACCTCTTTGATGCTTTCTTCATTATCACCACCTACAATCAGGTCATCAACATAAATAGCCACAATGGTGATGCCATCATCAACCTTCCTTGCGTATAGTGAGTGATCTGCATCACACATAGAGAACCCAATGCTAGTTAAGTAATTAGCAATCCTTGCATGCCATGCACGAGGGGCTTGCTTCAGCCCATACAAAGCCTTTTGCAACCTGCAAACATATTCTAGATGCTTTGAATCTTCATATCCTTGTGGCTGGTCCCTATATACTTCTTCCTGTAACTCATCATGTAAGAAAGCATTCTTCACATCCATCTGATGCAAAGTCCATCCTTTTGTTGTAGCTAATGCAACAAGTGTTCTGACAGTAGACATTTTAGCTACAGGGCTGAATGTTTCCTCACAATCAATGCCATATGTCTGTGCATGACCTTTAGCTACCAATCGTGCTTTATACGTGCTTATGCTACCATCAGCATTATGCTTTACCTAAACCCATTTGCAGCCTATGGGTTTCTTTCCTTGTGGCAATGGAACCAGCTTCCATGTATCATTTCCATAAAGTGCAGCCATCTCCTCATCCATAGCTTTTTCCCAATCTGCATTACCAATTGCATCTTCAAAACAAGAAGGTTCAACATCTTGTATTACCTTTGTCATGTAGGCACAATGGCGAGCGATGTAACTATCATATGTTAATCGTTGCACTGAATTACGCATCCTCCCAGATCTTCTTGGTCCTGGGTCACTTCTTCTTGTATCATCTGCATGTGCCCTTCTTACTCCTGGAGTCTTCACAGAGGGCAATCCAAGTTCCTCATCAAGACTCTTTTCTGAACCACTTGAATCTCCATCAACATCTTCAAAACCTGCACCTGTTTTACTACTAGCAGAAAGCTTTTCTTTACCTTTCTTGGATGTATTTGATGAATTTGCTAGACTGAAATTTCCACGCAATCTTCCATTCCATGGATTTGAGTTGGAACTATTTCTTGGTGATGCATCCAGTCCACTCAAAACTTGAGATTCTACACTTGATTTTCAGCATTTTCTTTGTCATTTGGTTCAAGATTCAGTCCTTCTTTGGCATCTGCATAGAAGCTTGACATTTCATCAAATACCACATCTCTTCTCACCTTCACCTGTCATGTGAGTGGATTATAACATTTGTACCCCTTTTGCTCAAGGGAGTATCCAATGAAGACACATTTTTCTGCTTTCGGATCAAGCTTTGTCCTCAACTCATCTGGGACATGTACATATGCGATACAACCAAAAACTTTCAGATGTGATAAGTTTGGCTTTTTACCTATAAACTTCTCTTCAGGTGTAACTTGATGTACAACAACAGTCGAAGTTCTGTTCATGATGTATACAGTAGTATGCACAGCTTCTGCCCAATAACAATGAGTCATATTCTTCTCAGCCATTAAGGCTCTTGCTATTTCTGCAATATGTCTATTTTTGCATTTAGCAACACCATTTTGTTGTGGTGTGTACCTGCATGAAAACTGACGTCGAATTCCATGATTTTTTAGAAAACTGCTGAACTCATTTGACATGTATTCACCTCCTCCATCAGATCTTAATGTCTGAATGTACTTCCCTGTCTGCTTTTCCACCATAGCTTTAAAATTCTGGAAGTGAGTGAACACCTCGCTCTTCTCTTTCATGAAATATACCCATACTTTGTGTGTATGGTCATCAATGAAGGTAACATAAAACCTGCAACCGCCTATAGATGTGGTCTTTGTTGGACCCCAAACATCTGTATGTACTACTTCTAGTACATTCTAACTAACATGCTTGTCATGTGGAAATGATGCTCTTGACTGTTTACCAAATTGACATGCTGCACATACCTTTTGCATTTCTGCAACTTTGAAATTTGGTAGTCCATGGACAATCTCCTTTGACTGCATCAGTTTCAACCTTTGCAAGTTTGCATGTCCAATCCGTTTGTGCCATATCTCTATATCTGCAATAACTCCTGCACCTTTTGCAAACATGGCTGCATTTATTTCAAGATGTTACCGTTAGTGTCCATGTGAAAGGCCAAATGGCCACCAGACACTTCTTTGTATATGTTCTTTAATAAAACCCTAAACCCCCCCAGGCTTTCTCCAAGGCTTACGACTTAAGGCGGCGACCAAGGCATAGACCTTAGCATACCTTGTCATCCGAGTCACCGAAGTCACCGTTGGCGCCGTTGGCTGCGCGCGAGGGAGGACCTCAACGATCAAGGAATATAGAGGTTCCCAGTACTTCCCGGGAGGTCACCCATCCCAGTACTGTTCCCCCCAGAGCTCGCTTAACCATGGCAATCTCTTGCCACTAAGCTACACTCTTGTGGTGT
This sequence comes from Ceratopteris richardii, assembly GCA_020310875.1. NCBI lineage: Eukaryota > Viridiplantae > Streptophyta > Polypodiopsida > Polypodiales > Pteridaceae > Ceratopteris > Ceratopteris richardii. The sequence goes on from CM035407.1 coordinate 11,271,101, forward strand.
TTGAAGAAGGGGAAAGACTAAGGTTGACATTACCTTGAACAAGTTTTGGTCCCTCAAAGCTTCATTTTTGCTTTTAAAGCCTATTTCTGAAGAAATTTTGGGGTGTTTTTGGAGCCATTTTGGAGTACTTTTGCACGTAGTTCTCTTCACACAGGTCCAAGAACATCAATTGGAGTGTTCCTTGTACTTCTCGAACAATAAATATCAACCTTTGGGGCTGTATTTTCAGCCACACTTGTAAAACTATAGGTTTCTCGAGGGGTTTTCAGTTTTGGTGGGAGCAGTCGCTGAAAATTTATGCAGGTTTTTAAAGCCTAAAACATCAGAGTTGACAGACACTTGCAGGTGTTATTGGCTAGTGTTTGGGCTGTGTATTCAGCCTTTCAGTGTCATTTTACTGCATATATTGAGCACATACACACCATGTTCGCTTCTGTGGATACCGCTTATGTACGTCCATGTGGTCATTGATATAGCAGTTACGTTCTTTGCATAAAGCCTTTTACGTTTGATAAAGAGGGTCGTGGTGAGGTTTTCTTAACTGGGAGACACCCAGATGTCGGGGTCTCTTCGGTGATGCAGGTGGAAGACTTACCCAACCTCGCCATAGGAGATGTATGATAGTTGTTCATAGGTGCTCGATAAGCCTAGTTGGCTTCTATTGGGTAACTGATTATATGCAGTGGAGTCAGTGATTCACTATGCAGGTAGACATGTCAGTACTTGCAGTTTTATGATACTTTGACACTGGTCATATGATAATTTTGCAGAGGATACTCTGGCAAAATTTTTCAGATTTCTGGTTTAGTCAACTATATAGTGGTCGATTTACTCCTTGATACACTTATTTGTTGGTGTTTGGACTCTTCTAGCTCCATTATCATTCTATTCAGTTCTCTACGATCATGGCATCAGAGGTCTCAGGCACATCCGGTGGATCAGGGTCTAGTGCTAGTGTTCCGAGGAGGAGCTATAACTTGCAGGGCAAAGACCATTTTGAGATCCGAAAATTTGATGGCACAAACTTTGCTCTATGGAAGAATCAGATTAAAGATGTGCTGATTCAAAGAAGGCAATGGAAGCCAGTAAATGGGATTTCAAAGAAGCCTGCTGACATGGATGAAGATGATTGGGATGAGTTAGATGAAATGGCCAGTCTACCATTCGCTTGCACCTAGCAGATAATGTTTACTTTACAGTATTAGACTGTGAAAGTGCAGAGGAGCTTTGGAAGAAGTTATGCAATACATATGAAAAAGAGACGGCATCAAATAAAGTATATCTGATGAGAAAATTATATGACCTTCGTGTGAAGGACACAGATAGTGTTGCTGCTCATCTAAATGAGTTTGATGCCATATTCTCCCAGTTACAAGCTCAGAAAATGGATATAGACAATGAAATGAAAGCAGTATTGTTGTTATGCACCCTGCCATCATCATGGGATACATTTTGCACAGCTATTAGCAATAGTGCACCAAGTGGCAAACTCATCTATGATGACATATGTGGAGCACTCTTGAGTGAGGAGATTCGTAGAAAATCTATGGTTGGCACTCAGAGTGGAGATGCATATAATGTTCGTGATTCTTACCAAGGAAAGAATCAACAACGTGGCAGGAGCAAGAACAAGGAAAAGAATGGTCAATGGAATAAGAGCAGAAGTAAATCAAGGAAGAGGGATATTGAATGCCATTATTGTCATAAGAAAGGACACATGAAGAAAGACTGTTATGCATTAAAGAATGCTAAAGGTAAAGGACAGAATGTTGATGGGCATGTTAAACAGTTACCTGCACCATCTACTTCGACTGTGAAGATTGAAGAAATTAATGCTATTTCTGATGATGCTGATGTGTTGACACTTGATAGTACTGTGCCATCTGAGGCACTTATGGCTGATTCTCTTTCCCACACCTGGTTGCTAGATTCTGGTGCTGCTTTCCATGTGACACCACATAGAGAATGGTTCTCTAATTATGCAGCAAAGTCTCTTGGTACCGTGAGACTTGGTGACTCTTACCAGTGTGATGTTGTGGGGATTGGAGATGTGGTTGTGCAGTTCATTGACGATTCAAAATTTACTATGCATAATGTACACCATGTACCTCAGTTATCACGCAGTTTGATGTCAGTTGGTCAACTTGATGACCTTGGTTACAAGGTGGTCTTCTATGCTCAGTCGTTTCGTATATCAAAGGGCAATATGGTTATTGCATAAGGAAGGAAAGTTGGCTCACTTTACCCTTTATTTGTATCACAAAAAGAACACTTGTTAGCTGTTACGGAACAGCCTATGGCTTGTATTTGGCATGGTCGTTTGGGCCATATATCTCGTAGTGGAATGGAAAATCTTTCTCGTTCTGGCTACTTACCTATGTTATCTTTCTCTGATTTTTCATTTTGTGAGCATTGTCAATATGGAAAGCAAACCAAAAATGTGCATAAAACGCACATTGACTCTTCAATTCAGCCTTTAGATCTTGTTCATACAGATGTGTGTGGTCCTATGCCCACTAGGTCCTTAGGTGGTTCTCTTTACTTTGTCACTTTCATAGATGATGCTACTAGAAAAGTCTGGGTATATCCTATCAAAACGAAGGATGATGTATTCCCTACTTTCAGAAAATGGCTTGCTTCAGTTGAGACTGAAAAAGGAACTAAGCTTAAGGCTTTACGTTCAGATAATGGGGGTGAGTATACCTCACATGAATTCAGCCTTTTCTATCAGTGTAGAGGGATTCGTAGAGAGTTTACAGCTCCTTATACCCCAGTACAGAATGGTGTAGCTGAGAGGATGAATAGAACTATTCAAGATAGAGTAGTCTCTATGTTGCATCATGCAAACCTCTCACAAGGTTTTTGGGCAGAAGCAGTATTGACTGCAGTTCATGTGATTAACCTTTCACCTAGTACTGCCAAAGGTCTGAAAGTGGCACAAGAGTTATGGACAGGGAAACCACCATATTATGATCATCTTCGAGTTTTTGGGTGTGAAGCATATGTTCATATACCCAAGAATCTTAGACAGAAGTTGGACCATAAGTCAAAGAAATGCATTTTTCTTGGATATGGTCGAGAAGGACAATTTGGATATCGCTTATGGGATCCTGAAACACGGTCAGTGATCAGAAGTAGTGATGTCATTTTTAATGAGTCTAAGATGCATAAACAGCTGATTAAGGAGGTTGAAGTGAGAAGAGTGGTGTTTGAGGATACTAGTCCTCCGGTTAGCATGCATAAAAATGCTGCACACAGGGATGTTCAAGAGAATGTCCATTCAGATCAGTCTGCACATGTTCCTGTTCAGCAACCATTGAGACGTTCTGCACGTGTCTCATATCCACCTGATAGATATGTTCCAGGTTTAGATTTTGTTATGCTAACAAAGAAAGGCCGGTGAGCCCTCTTGCTACAAAGAGGCTATGCAGACAGAGGATCATGTCAAGTGGGAGCGTGCCATGAAGAGTGAGTTGGATTCTATTCACAAGAATGGTAATTGGGACTTAGTACCTTTGCCAAAGGGCAGGAAAGCTTTACCATGTAAATGGGTATATAAGCTTAAATTCACCTCAGATAGTGCTTCTCCAAAATATAAAGCACGACTTGTTGCAAAGGGTTTTAAGCAACAACATGGTGTTGATTTTGAGGAAATCTTCTCTCCAGTGGTCAAGATGACTACTTTGCGCATGTTGCTTGGATTCGTTGCAATGGAGGACTTAGAGCTAGTCCAAATGGATGTGAAAACAGCTTTCTTGCATGGAGATCTTACAGATGAGATCTATATGGAACAACCAGAGGGTTATGTAGTTCTTGGCAAGGAAAGTCTAGTTTGTAAGCTCAAGAAGAGCTTGTATGGACTTAAACAGTCTCCTAGACAATGGTACCAAAAGTTTGATGCTTTTCTGAAGTCCCAAGGCTATTCTCGGAGCAATGAGGATCATTGTCTCTACACAAAGAGATGTTCTGATGGCAGCTTGATATGCTTGATACTTTACGTCGATGATATGTTGATTGCTGGGAAGTCCTCTTATGATTTGTCAATTCTCAAAAAGAAGTTGAGACAGACATTTGATATTAAGGATTTGGGGGATGCCAAACATATTCTTGGCATGCACATTACTTGTGATAGGAGTAAAAGATTCATATACTTGTCTCAAAGTGAGTACATATCCAAAGTACTTCATCGATTCAATATGCAGGGTGGAAAGGCATTGAGTACACCTTTACCCACATATGTGAAATTGAGCAAGGATGACTGCCCCAAATCAGATGAGGAAAAGGAATTCATGACCAAAATTCCCTATCAGTCTGCTGTTGGTAGTCTCATGTATGCTATGGTAGCTACGAGACCAGACATTGCATTTGCAGTGGGAGTTGTGAGCAGATATATGTCTAATCCTTGCAAGAAACATTGGGAAGCGGTCAAAATGATTTTGAGATATCTGAGTGGCAATAAGGACAAGTGTCTATGCTTAGGTAGAGGGAAAGCATCCATTATTGGTTACACAGATTCTGACTATGTTGGTTGTGTAGGCAATCGTAAGTCTACATGAGGGTACATTTTTCATTTTGCTGGAGGTGCTATCTCTTGGAGATCTCGTCTTCAAGAATGTACAGCTGTTTCCACCACAGAAGCAGAGTATGTTGCAGCAAGTGAGGCATGTAAGGAAGCATTGTGGCTTTCTCGTCTTGCTTGTGATATGGGTTTGCCTCAGCATGTACCTCACTTGCTCAGTGATAGTCAGAGTGCCATTGCTTTGGCTAAGAATCCGGTCTATCATGCAAAGACCAAGCACATTGAGGTGAGGTATCACTTCATTAGAGATTGCTTAGCCACTGAGAGCATTATTCTTGAGAAGGTTCACACTCGAGATAATGCTGCAGATGCTTTGACTAAAGCTCTACCACAGGATAGCTTTCGACACTGTTGTCACTTGATAGGGGTTACTTGATTCTTGATCTTACACAGTCACTTGAATACTGTGTAACATGCCCATCAGGTGGGAGGTATAGTTTGTATACTTACACTCAGGTATTCTTTATCATTCTTTCTTTTTTCTCCCATAGTTACTCTGGCCATATTGGCCTTTAGTGGGAGATTGTTACCGTTAGTGTCCATGTGAAAGGCCAAATGGCCACCGGACACTTCTTTGTATATGTTCTTTAATAAAACATATAGTGGCCTGGTCAGTCACAGACTGTAAGTTCGACCACATTTGTAAGACCTAAGAAGTCTGTCTTCGTGCTTCCTGTGTACTGCGTTTTCTGCATATTCTACAACCTCTGTGCGGAGTACTGTGTGTGGCGTCAGGAGGTCGGTTTTCTACTCCGAGCATATCGTCGTGGAGCTCTCGAGTAGGAGAGCGCAGTGTGGTGCATCGCCATCGAAATACATCACAGGAATCTTCACATTTAAGGTGAACATCCTACCCACTTTGTTTCCTTTGGCAACCAATCGTCCATCCTGCTTGTACTCTTCTACATATAATCCATCAGCATTGAACCTGACTTGTAATCCCTGGTCAACCATTTGTCCAACAGAAACCAGATTCTTTGTTATATTTGGAACATGCAACACATCAGCAAGATGTTTTACCTTCCCGTCCTCCATAGACAATGCTATGTTTCCTGTATGCTCAATAGGATGCGATGTATCATCACTTGTTTCAACATATCCAGGAACTGGCATTTTCTGCAAACTACTAAACCATTCTGGATGACTGTTCATGTGATTTGAAGCACGTGAATCAACATACCAGACATTATCATTCGATTTTGAAACACCAGCAGACATCGTATTCATCATGTGATGTTGAACCATAAACAGCTTCTCAGAATCATCTGCACTTGTGGATGCATAGTTGTTTTGCTGCCTTCTATTATTTTGATTCTTCAACCTGCAATCACGTTCGAAGTGTCCAGGTTTACCACAATTCCAACATCCTTTACTATCATTACCTGAATCATTTCTTTGGAAATTTCTGCGACCTCTTTGGCTCCCCCTGCCTCGAAACTGTCCTCTTCCTCCTGCATGATTTTGTTGTTGACCTTGGTCTTGGTTACTGTTTCCTCTTCCAGTTCCAAAACCTCTACCTCTGCCTCTTCCTCTGCCAGAGTAGAATACCTGCTCAGAACTGGGCTTTCCTTGGGAGTTTGAATCCTCACCAAGATTCTTTTCTTCAATAATCAGCATAGATACTAGATCAACAAAATTCGGAATATTTTCCCTGGTCTGTATGGAAGTTCTAAATTGCTTATATGCAGCTCCTAAACCATGAAGGCACTTCCACCTTATCATCATCATCTACATTCACGCCAATAGATGCAAGTGACTCACATATGCTTTTGATTTTTAGAGCATAGTCACTTACCGACATGCTCTTCTTTTCCAATGTATGTAGCTCGTTCTTGAGTTGCAATTTCCGTGCCTTTGTGTTAGTCTCATACAAAGTGACCAAACTGTTCCAAGCCTCTTTTGGAGTCTTGGCATCCTGTATGTGTCCAATCATGCTATCCTGTATGCTAACAGATAGCCAATACATTACCTTTCATGCTCCTTGATTCCATTCCTCATATGCTCTTAATTGGTCTGTAGTCCGATTCCTTTCTGGTAACTGCGGAGCATTTTCATTCTCTCCTTCGATGTACTTCCAGTAGCCTTTTCCCATCAGGAAATTCATCATTTTGAATCTCCAAGCATGGAAGTTGTTCTTGTCCAGCTTATCGCTCATAAGATGACTCATTCCATCTGCGTTTGCCATTTCTATAACAATTCACAACACCGCAACACACTACAAGCAGCAGTTCTGCTTGAACACTGTTGCACTATGATGTGACAGTTCGATCTCAGAAAAACACAGTTTTCGTGTATCAACAGTACACGGAATCACTTGAAATTCTGGATCTAGAATATATCAGTGTCGCCAAACACAACGCAAGTTACAGTTTCTGAAATTGACCTGGTTTTTCTGTGGGCCCCATCTTGCGGGCTCAAAACAGAGGTCGATATGGCTCTGAAACTTCGATCTGACAAAAACAAGTGACCCTAAAGGGATAACTCCCGAAAATATTTTGAGGTCTTCTACCTTCACACCGATTTTCGTAGCAAACGGAGGCCGTTTGTGAAATCGCGTTTTCTCCATGCCTTGCCGCGTAGTCTTCACCGTCCCCTTCTCCACGAGCTCTCTAGAGCCATGCTGGCTCTGATACCATGTCACGAGGAAGGAGATAAGGAAGAGAGCTCACACACACACTCTCACTCTCAAGGAGAAGCATACACAGAGATTGAGGCAAGGAAGAATGATCTTCTTCTTCTTCTTCTATTACATAAAAGGAATGTACAAGAATGACCTAAAAACAAGAATACAACAAGTGCAATATATAAAGAGCAGTACATAAGGAAAAACCTAATGTCCGCAAATGAGTGAGCTGGCAAGAAACAAATGTGCCATCACTCTCGGCAGATAAATCTAATAAAGCTCAATGAAGTATCCCTGATATATACCGGCGTGACCACTATACATGCTAGAGAAATGAAAAACTGGTACGTGTCATCTTGGATCATCACATGTTGAGCTTGATATCTCAACATGTGTGTATGTGTGTGCATGTTGAAGTGTTTCAACGGCGATGCACCACAGTGCGCTCTCCTTCTCGAGAGCTCCACGACGATATGCTCAGAGTAGAAAACCGAGCTCCTGAGGCCGCACATAGTACTCCGCATAGAGGCTGTAGAATACGCAGAAAACACAGTACACAGGGAGCACGAAGACAGACTTCTTAGGTCTTACAAATGCGGTCGAACTTAGAGTGCGTGACTGACCAAGCCACTATATGTTTTATTAAAGAACATATACAAAGAAGTGTCCGGTGGCCATTTGGCCTTTCACATGGACACTAACGGTAACAATCTCCCACTAAAGGCCAATATGGCCAAAGTAACTATGGGAGAAAAAATAAAGAATGATAAAGAATACCTGAGTGTAAGTATACAAACTGTACCTCCCACCTGATGGGCATGTTACATAGTATACAAGTGACTGCGTAAGATCAAGAATCAAGTAACCCCCATCAAGTGACAACAGTGTCGAAAGCTATCATGTGGTAGAGCTTTAGTCAAAGCATCTGCAGCATTATCTTGAGTGTGGACCTTCTCAAGAATAATGCTCTCAGTGGCTAAGCAATCTCTAATGAAGTGATACCTCACCTCAATGTGCTTGGTCTTTGCATGATAGACCGGATTCTTAGCCAAAGCAATGGCACTCTGACTATCACTGAGCAAGTGAGGTACATGCTGAGGTAAACCCATATCACAAGCAAGATGAGAAATCCACAATGCTTCCTTACATGCCTCACTTGCTGCAACATACTCTGCTTCTGTGGTGGAAACAACTGTACATTCTTGAAGATGAGATCTCCAAGAGATAGCACCTCCAGCAAAATGAAAAATGTACCCTGATGTAGACTTACGATTGTCTACACAACCAGCATAGTCAGAATCTGTGTAAGCAATAATGGATGCTTTCCCTCTACCTAAGCATAGACACTTGTCCTTAGTGCCACTTAGATATGTCAAAATCATTTTGACCGCTTCCCAATGTTTCTTGCCAGGATTAGACATATATCTGCTCACAACTCCCATTGCAAATGCAATGTCTGGTCTCGTAGCTACCATAGCATACATGAGACTACCAACAGCAGACTGATAGCGAATTTTGGTCATGAATCCCTTTTCCTCATCTGATTTAGGGCAGTCATCCTTGCTCAATTTCACATATGTGGGTAAAGGTGTACTCAATGCCTTTCCACCGTGCATATTGAATCGGTGAAGTACTTTGGATATGTACTCACTTTGAGACAAGTATATGCATCTTTTATGCCTATCATGAGTAATGCACATGCCAAGAATATGTTTGGCATCCCCCAAATCCTTCATATCAAATGTCTGACTTAACTTCTTTTTGAGAAGTGACAAATCATAAGAGGACTTCCTAGCAATCAACATATCATCGACGCAAAGTATTAAGCATATCAAGCTGCCATCAGAACATCTCTTTGTGTAGAGACAATGATCCTCATTGCTCCGAGAATAGCCTTGGGACTTCAGAAAAGCATCAAACTTTTGGTGCCATTGTCTAGGAGACTCTTTAAGTCCATACAAGCTCTTCTTGAGCTTACAAACTAGACTTTCCTTGCCAAGAACTACATAACCCTCTAGTTGTTCAATATAGATCTCATCTGTAAGATCTCCATGCAAGAAAGCTGTTTTCACATCCATTTGGACTAGCTCTAAGTCCTCCATTTCAACGAATCCAAGCAACATGCACAAAGTAGTCATCTTGACCACTGGAGAGAAGATTTCCTCAAAATCAACACCATGTTGTTGCTTAAAACCCTTTGCAACAAGTCGTGCTTTATATTTTGGAGAAGCACTATCTGATGTGAATTTCAGCTTATATACCCATTTACATGGTAAAGCTTTTCTGCCCTTTGGCAAAGGTACTAAGTCCCAAGTACCATTCTTGTGAATAGAATCCAACTCACTCTTCATGGCATGCTCCCACTTGACATGATCCTCTGTCTGCATAGCCTCTTTGTAGCAAGAAGGCTCACCGGCATCTGTTAGCATAACAAAATCTAAACCTGGAACATATCTATCAGGTGGATATGAGACACGTGTAGAACGTCTCAATGGTTGCTGAACAGGAACATGTGCAGACTGATCTGAATGGACATTCTCTTGAACATCCCTATGTGCAGTATTTTTATGCATGCTAGCCGGAGGACTAGTATCCTCAAACACCACTCTTCTCGCTTCAACCTCCTTAATGGGCTGTTTATGCATCTTAGACTCATTAAAAGTGACATCACTACTTCTGATCACTGACCGTGTTTCAGGATCCCATAAGCGATATCCAAATTGTCCTTCTCGACCATATCCAAGAAAAATGCATTTCTTTGACTTATGGTCCAACTTCTGTCTAAGATTCTTGGGTATATGAACATATGTTTCACACCCAAAAACTCGAAGATGATCATAATATGGTGGTTTCCCTGTCCATAACTCTTGTGCCACTTTCAGACCTTTGGCAGTACTAGGTGAAAGGTTAATCACATGAACTGCAGTCAATACTGCTTCTACCCAAAAACCTTGTGAGAGGTTTGCATGATGCAACATAGAGACTACTCTATCTTGAATAGTTCTATTCATCCTCTCAGCTACACCATTCTGTACTGGGGTATAAGGAGCTGTAAACTCTCTACGAATTCCTCTAGACTGACAGAAAAGGCTGAATTCATGTGAGGTATACTCACCCCCATTATCTGAACGTAAAGCCTTAAGCTTAGTTCCTTTTTTAGTCTCAATTGAAGCAAGCCATTTTCTGAAAGTAGGAAATACATCATCCTTTGATTTGATAGGATATACCCAGACTTTTCTAGTAGCATCATCTATGAAAGTGACAAAGTAAAGAGAACCACCTAAGGACCTAGTGGGCATAGGACCATACACATCTGTATGAATAAGATCTAAAGGCTGAATTGAAGAGTCAATGTGCGTTCTATGCACATTTCTGGTTTGCTTTCCATATTGACAATGCTCACAAAATGAAAAATCAGAGAAAGATAACACAGGTAAGTAGCCAGAACGAGAAAGATTTTCCATTCCACTACGAGATATATGGCCCAAACGACCATGCCAAATACAAGCCATAGGCTGTTCAGTAATAGCTAATAAAGTGTTCTTTTTGTGATACAAATAAAGGATAACGTGAGCCAACTTTGCTTCCTTTTGCAATAACCATATTGCCCTTTAATATACAAAAGGACTGAGCATAGAAGACCACCTTGTAACCAAGGTCATCAAGTTGACCAACTCTACGTGATAACTGAGGTACATGGCGTACATTATGCATAGTAAATTTTGAACCATCAATGAACTGCACAACCACATCTCCAATCCCCAGAACATCACACTGGTAAGAGTCACCAAGTCTCACGGTACCAAGAGACTTTGCTGCATAATTAGAGAACCATTCTCTATGTGGTGTCACATGGAAAGAAGCACCAGAATCTAGCAGCCAGGTGTGGGAAAGAGAATCAGCCATAAGTGCCTCAGATGGCACAATACTATCAAGTGTCAACACATCAACATCATCAGAAATAGCATTAATTTCTTCAATCTTCACAGTCGAAGTAGATGGTGCAAGTAATTGTTTAACATGCCCATCAACATTCTGTCCTTTACCTTTAGCATTCTTTAATGCATAACAATCTTTCTTCATGTGTCCTTTCTTATGACGATAATGGCATTCGATATCCCTCTTCCTTGATTTACTTCTACTCTTATTCCGTTGACCATTCTTTTCCTTGTTCTTGCTCCTGCCACGTTGTTGATTCTTTCCTTGGTAAGAATCACGAACATTATATGCATCTCCACTCTGAGTGCCAACCATAGATTTTCTACGAATCTCCTCACTCAAAAGTGCTCCACATATGTCGCCATAGACGAGTTTACCACCAGGTGCACTGTTGCTAATAGCCGTGCAAAATGTATCCCATGATGATGGCAGGGTGCATAACAACAATACTGCTTTCATTTCATTATCCATATCCATTTTCTGAGCCTGTAACTGGGAGAATATAGCATCAAACTCATTTAGATGAGTAGCAACACTATCTGTGTCCTTCATATGAAGGTCATATAATTTTCTCATCAGATACACTTTATTTGATGCCGTCTCTTTTTCATATGTATTGCATAACTTCTTCCAAAGCTCCTCTGCACTTTCACAGTCTAATACTGTAAAGTAAACATTATCTGCCAAGTGCAAATGAATGGTAGACCTGGCCATTTCATCTAACTCATCCCAATCATCTTCATCCATGTCAGCAGGCTTCTTTGAAATCCCATTTACTGGCTTCCATTGCCTCCTTTGAATCAGCACGTCTTTAATCTGATTCTTCCATAGAGCAAAGTTTGTGCCATCAAATTTTCGGATCTCAAAATGGTCTTTGCCCTGCAAGTTATAGCTCCTCCTCGGAACACTAGCACTAGACCCTGATCCACCGGATGTGCCTGAGACCTCTGATGCCATGATCGTAGAGAACTGAATAGAATGATAATGGAGCTAGAAGAGTCCAAACAACAACAAATAAGTGTATCAAGGAGTAAATCGACCACTGTATAGTTGACTAAACTAGAAATCTGGAAAAATTTTGCCAGAGTATCCTCTGCAAAATTAGCATATGACCAGTGTCAAAGTATCATAAAACTGCAAGTACTGACATGTCTACCTGCATAGTGAATCACTAACTCCACTGCATATAATCAGTTACCCAATAGAAGCCAACTAGGCTTATCGAGCACCTATGAACAACTACCATACATCTCCTATGGCGAGGCTGGGTATGTCTTCCACCTCCATCACCGAAGAGACCCCGACATCTGGGTGTCTCCTAGTTAAGAAAACCTCACCACGACCCTCTTTATCAAACGTAAAAGGCTTTATGCAAAGAACGTAACCGCTATATCAATGACCACATGGACGTACATAAGCGGTATCCACAGAAGCATACATGGTGTGTATGTGCTCAATATATGCAGTAAACTGACACTAAAAGGCTGAATACACAGCCCAAAAACTAGCCAAAACACCTACAAGTGTCTGTCAACTCTGATGTTTTAGGCTTTAAAAACCTGCATAAATTTGCAGCGACTGCTTCCACCAAAACTGAAAACCCCTCAAGAAACCTGTAGTTTTACGAGTGTGGCTGATAATACAGCCCCAAAGGTTGATATTTATTGTCTGAGAAGTACAAGGAACACTCTTCTTGATGTTCTTGGACCTGTGCGAAGAGAACTATGTGCGAAAGTACTCCGAAATGGCTCTAAAAAACACCCCAAAATTGCTTCAGAAATAGGCTTTGAAAGCAAAAAATGAAGCTTTGAGGGACCAAAACTTGTTCAAGGTAATGTCAACCTTAGACTTTCCCCTTCTTCAAACACCACAAGAGTGTAGCTTAGTGGCAAGAGATTGCCACCGTTAAGTGAGCTTTGGGGGGAACAGTACTAGGATGGGTGACCTCCCGGGAAGTACCGGGAACCTCTATATCCCCTGATCGTTGAGGTCCTCCCTCGCGCGCAGCCAACGGTGACTTCCGTGACTTCGGTGATGGAGAGTGTTAATCTCCAAAAGAACAAGTTAATCTTGAATTTAGACCACCTCTATATCAAGATCAACTTTAGACTCCACCAAATTTAGAGATCATTCACCAATTTATCAGAAAATTGATTATTCTGAAAAATTCAACTTCTCAGAAAAGTCTGCTGCAGATTAATCCTTAATTGACTAATCATTTGTGTAAAGTTTTTGATAAAACTTTGTAAACTACTTCGCCTTAAGGTTGCGCACCTTCTCCAACTTAAATCTCTGCAAATGGTTTAGTATACTCTGAGAAATCATACAAACAAGTTACCTATGTGTAAAACACCTTCTCTGTAGTAGCGACTTTGACACCTGCAACTTCTTAGCTACAGCTCTCACAATGTCGAACCCGTTTGATCAAGATCTTTTAGCCATAGATGGCTTACCTTCCAACTTAGATTTTAAGCTCTCACTTGTGTAAAACTTTACACCACACACTGAGTAATGTTCATTTCTCTGAACATGAAATCTGCGCCAATTTTGTCGACTCTCAGAACATCATTACATATGAATGTTCCTAAACCAAATTCTCTCAACCTGATTACAATTAGCCTCTCAAATTCTAGCCATAGATAGATTAGCTATAGACTTAGATGCGTGCAGAAGGATTTCTCAAAAGATTAAACACAGAAGGAGCAGACAGCAAAACATCGGGCGCAAGTTTTCTTGATTTCTCAGAAAATTACAATTTAGTGAAGTTGATGAAATCAACTCACTTCTCATATGTCTAATGACACTCACTTCTACTCATTTCTCTCTTCCTACTCTCTATTCTCATTCTATTCCACTTGCCCCGACTTTTTAACAAACATTTATAGGCAAATATATACAATCTTATGACTAATCAAAAGTATGAGTCAGTTAATGTACATATGTGTACATATCTTTGGATTTCTGAATATGTCCTTCCTTCAACCTTCTGAATTTGTTCTCTTCTTGACTCCTTGACTTCATTTCTTTATAATCCTTCAATTGATGATTGACATGCACCAACAGCTCCCCCTCAATCAATAGTTGAGGTTCTTCTCTATCTTCTTGATTCCTGCCATATCCTTGAATCTTTGTAGCTTTGGTCCATCTAGACTTTTTGTCATCATATCTGCAAGCTGATCTTTTGTAGGAGTGTGTATGACTTCAATCTCCCATCAACGACCTTCTCTCTCAGAAAATGATATTGTATTTCAGCATGCTTAGTTCTAGCATGAAACACAGGATTAACTGCCAAGTATAGAGAACTCATATTGTCTCCACAAACAATAGGAGTACTTTGAATCACATCAAACACCTTCATAAGTGTCTTTAGCCATATTACCTTGTTGCTCTAGCACAATGGTAAGTACCACGTTAAGAAGCTTCACCTCCTTAATTGTCAATCCGTGGGAGAGGTAGGAGTGATATGAAGATCGTGAACGTGAGATGATGTGAGAGTGAAGGTGAGAAGCACAAAGATGCACACACACATACACACACACAATGAAGAGACAAGCAAGACACCATGGAAGGTGGGAAATTAGCTCTATTACTCAAGAATACTCGTACAAGCTCAAAAGAACTCTAATCTCAAACAAGCTACAATGAACCAACCTCAAAAATGAGCTCTCTAGCTCTTTTTATAGTTTCTAGACTAGTTTTGACCGGTTTCACATCTAGTGACCGGCCTAGTTAAAAAATAGGTCCTAGAGGCTATTTGGCAGGGTAAACGATGTCTAAAAATAACGAAATTTGGTACGAGCATTCTACCTAAGCTCCTCAAGCTCGAGGACTCCTCGGCTTGCACAAAATGGAGCTATGGATTACAAAATGGGGTTTTCTATGATACATATGTTACAATTAGTGATAACAATCACTGTTGAATGTTTGGAGAATTAATAAGAAATATATTTGTTTGAAAAATTGATCCGCCTGGCTCCCTGCTCCTTCTTTACATGCTTCCGTGGCGTCTGTGCCTCTGGCTGCTTCCAACACCCCCCTCCCTCTCGCTTCTGTCGTCCCTGACAGAACCTTGTTGTGAGGTCTGCCGGATGTAGTTCTGTAGGAGGTCTTGAGCGAGGGTGTGCTCTGATATACGAATGCCTCGGGCTAGATCAGCCTCGAGTTTCTCCCAGTCGATAGGTTGTGGCTCGTCTGGTGGTGGGAGCTGATAATGTGTGGAGTACACCATTCGTTCACAGGCGAATAATTGCAATAAGTGTGTGGGCCTGCTTATAAATACCTCTGCATGGTACTCCCAAAAGCCGGTGGTGAACATTTCTTCGAATGTCTGCTTGTAACATGCCGGTAGATATTTGATCCTGCAGTGCCAGGCGTAACACACCCGTAGCGATGGCGTTGTGCTCATATCATAGACTAAATCAAAGTTGCCATGCTCAAAGCCCGGGGTGTTTACATGGGGAGCCTTGATGCGTCGGAAGACTTTAAAGACCATCTGCATCATGTCAAAGATTTTGACAGTCATGTGCGCGGCAATATCATCCATATGCTTTAACCTAGGGAGCCAGTGGCGGATCGTCGCCATCATGTAGCCTACTGTGGGTAACTCGATTGGTGGCTTGAAGTAGGGATAGTTCAACCAGTCTTGGCACTGCTTATTGTTCTGTAGCTTAATAGCGAAGGCAGTCCAAGAGCGGCGTCGTGGTACTGGTCCCCAGCATGGATTAAATTTTAAATGCAGCGGCGCTTTTACCCACGTGCTCATCATCTCTGGATAATTTTGCAATAAATCTTTGCGCCAGTTTGGTTGAAGGATTTCACCTCTCTGCGCCCTTGGTGGCAAGTCCTCTGGCTCGAATTGAGTGGCATGCGTTGGTTTCATACCTGTTTCTTTCTCTATGGCTAACTGGTATTCGGCCATTAACATGAAGTACAGTTTATATTGGAGCTCATGCCCAGATATGTATCGTCGCGGGGCCAATTGAGCAAAGAATGGTGACTGTAAAATTTTCTCTTCAATTATGGCCATGGCATGTAGCTGTGCCTCTACTCTGGCCGAGTGTGTCGTTCCGAGTTCTTCAACTGTCTTCATCCACGCGGGGGTAGGTAATTCATAGGTCATCTGGCCTTCGACCGTGACACGTCCGCCTGGGATGGGTATCGGTTCGTATGCCTCTTCAAATGTCTCCTCCACCGGGATAGTGACGGTTTCTTCCTCAGCTGGTAGCTCAGGTGGGGAGTCTGGCCTTGGTGGTGCTTCATAGACTGCAATTCTAGATTCAAGATTTGTTACCTGGGCCCGGAGTGCGTTGAGTTCCTCTAAAATTTCAGGGGCAGGGTCCGCAGGCGCTGGTAATTCTGCTGCTACTTGTACTTGTTGTGTTGCTGGCTCTCTGAGCTGTAGCAGCTTGTGATCTTCCTTTAACTTTTGATGTTCTTCGTTCATACAATCATAGTCCTCGAGCAATCGAACATGGTCGTCTAGCAACATCCGCATCGACTCGGATGGGATGGCCTTGAATCTGCTCGGACTTAGTGGTTGTTCTGGATGATCTAAAGCCGCCTCCAAGTTTTCTCTATTCTGCTCTTGGAGTCTCTGGTTCTCCTCTTTTGCTGCGGCTAAGTGTCTTCTTAGTAAGCCCATATTTCTAGTGAGCGTTGCATTGCGGACGGTCTGGGCTCGAAGTAGGTTGTCCAAATCCGCGGTGGCCTCTTTTGTTTTCTCCTCACTTTCTAGTTCTAATTTGTGATAGGCCTCTCGCAAATCTTGGTATCGGCTGTTCAGTGAGGCATTCTCAATTGATAACGAATTAAGCTGCGTTTGTAATTCATTCGTCGTTTTCTGCAGCTGTTGATAGTTGGTGCGGAGTGATGCAAACTCATCGCGGACTTGCGTCATGCATGTGAACATGTGTTGAAATGCGGTGTCTATGGTGGGCGATAGTAGTAATGAAGTACTAAATGAGGATGCAGTGGAAGTGGATGCATCGAGAATGGGAAATGGGGTTGGGACAGTGGATGCAGTGGTGATTGTGGAAAATTGTGACGTGCCTAAATATGAGGGTGCTGTGAGTGGAGTGGGTGGTGGTGAGGTGGATGGTGATATGTCCATGCCATTGGACGTGTTTAGTGTTGTGACTGTGAAAAGTGGTGTGATTGTGGGTGGTTGTGTAGGTGTGAATACGGGATTTACAAATGTAGAGTAGTTTACAGGGGGGATGGTTGGAGCACCTTGGTGAAACGGGGAAATAGGGGTTATGGTAGGTTGGGGAGGTGAGACTGGTGAGAAGGTTAGTGGGGTTAGAAAGGGGAATGGGGGTCTTAGAGGTGGGGGAAACGCTGGGAAGGATGAAGGGGTGAAGGGGTTAACATATGGATGCGGAGGGTTGGGTGTGGGCATGGTGGTATGAATGGGTAAGGAAAAGGTTGTGGCTATGTCGCCTTGGATTGGTGTGGATGTGGGGGGAACAGGTGGGTGTGCGGGGGATACAGGATGGGTTGGTGAAAGATGAGGTGAGAGGGGAGTAGAAGGGGTGGATGTTATTTCGAGGATAGTAGTGGTATGTACAATGGTAGTACGGGGTGGGGAATCTACAAGGATGGGTTCTGCGGTCAATGAACTTTCGGGGACGAGGCGTGCCTCCCTGGCTTGTGCTGAAGATTGAGCTCCTGTTGGTACGCGAATATACTCTCCGGGCTTTGAAAGTAGTCGCACTCGGCGGGGGTCAAACTGTGGTAGTTGCTTTCTTTGTAAAAACCTGAGTGCTTCATGGGAGCCTACTGATTTGACTAACTCTCTGAACCCTCTGATGTAGGCATCTTCGAATCCTCCGGAGATGAGTTCCTGTTCAATTAATGCCTGGCTCTCCTCTTCAGTTAACTTTTTCCGGGCCCAGACTTTCTCCATGGTACGATATAATTTCTTTATGGCCAGCGTGTACGCTGCGGCTTCGAAAGTCTCATCTTCATATGTGCTGGTGTCGCCGTGTGCGTCAGTTTGTTGGCCTTGGCCCTCTGTCTGTTCGTCATGTGAGCCCTGGCTGGCTTCATCGTCGCCTTCCTCGTCGTCTCTTTCGGTTCTCTCTTCTTCAGAGCTCGACACAGCTTGTCCCTGTGGCAGATCTCGTGGTGTGGTAGGGTAGCTGGGGCGTTCATATTCCTGGGAGAACAGTTGTGCTTCTGAATACTGGAATTCGTTTGAGAATGCATCAGGCATCTCAAAATCAAAGGTCGTGTTTATTGGGTCGGCCTCCATATGTGGTATCGGGAAAGAAAACGCTTCCGCACCAATAGTGGTGGGAGCTTCTGCTGTTGTGGTGGTGGGTTCTGAGGTGGCAGCTGCCTGAGGTGCAGCGGTACTAGTGGTGGCCTCCGGAACCACTGGTCTAGACAACCTTATGCGAATGGGTTGTACTGTGGGAGCCGCTTCTGTCTGTGGTCGCTCTGGAGAGGGTTGTGGTGATGGCGACTCTGGCACTTGAAGGCAAGGGATGGTGCCTCGCATGCGCTTACCTGCCCGTGTCCTACTGGGCTTCCTGGCTTTCTTCGTTGTGCCCTTGAATGCCTTCAGTTCTTCTCCTGTTAATGCACGCTCGATGGGCAAGTCATAAGCTAAGCACATATACACAATTCTAGTGAGTGCACAACATCCGTTAAGCACTTTTTTGCGTTCCCATCTGTGCTGTGCCAAATACATTTGGTCTATGATCCAGCTTGCCAGATCAACAGTTTGAGGTCCCGTGCATGCCAAATAAAATCCGAACCAGATTCGTTTATGGGGCATGGTAAATCTGTCCTGAGCTGGGAATGCGAAATGTTGCATGAATATCCTTAGTGGCTTTGACAGCTCAGGTGTAATTGCCGAAATCTCCTCCCACTTCGTGACATCCCCACGTTTCATCGGTTCTGGAATTAATCTCTCTCGATCTGTGGGTGTGTGGGTTCCATGAATCTTGATGGCTGCTCTGATTAAATCCTTGGAGAGGTAAAATCTCTTGTAAGGTGGATCATCCACTAAAGAAGGCAATATGAAGGTTCCTGGGATGTCCTTATTCTCTGATGCCAGCAAAGTAGTGATTAAGTAATAGCACCTGTAAAAATCCGGTTTGGGCAGAGGATCACTGAAATATTCTGTGAAGCCTGCTCTGGCCCAAACATGAGTTAAATCCTGGGTGCTCTGTAGGGCTTCGAACTCTCTGGAGAAAAACTGGTATTTTCCCCACGTGCGGTCATCAAATGTCAGAGAGGATTCAAAAATAAAGTCCGCGTCCGCAAGGGGTCCTGCAAGGCCCTGAAACCAATGAGAGTTCCGGTGTATCTTTTCGGTGTAGCCCATGGGTGGGTTGTCGATAGGCATGGGCCCTGGAAATCCTTGAAATTCCGGCGGTGGAGCAGTCGGGTGGGACTCTGCTCGTAGCACGTTGAGGGGCATAGCCGCTACACTGGGGCCTGCTCCTGATGTTCCTTCGTCGGTTTGCATGGTGACGGATGCGCTAATGAGAAAGATCTGCTACAAAAGATTAACACATTAGCATGGAAATTAATTATGATCCCATTAAAGTGAGACCGCAATCCCTTTCCATAACTGATGTGTAACCCGTGTAGCCAAGTGCTGTGATGTGATGGATGCAATGTTTTTTTTGCAGCACTAGTGCAGGTCTCTAGACACCTATACGTTTCAAATCATGCATACATTTCTTGATGAGATTACGAGTGATGTGTGATGATGGTGGGTGAATTTATACAAGGTTTAAAGGTTAGCGATTTAGTACAAGGTTGTATGTTAGTCGGGGGGGTAGTTTTATCAGACATGGGGTTAGGGGGAGACGGTTGGACACGTTTCGGTATCCATTTTCTAAGGATCTTGGAGTGGGTGGTGGGTTTCTGCTGAGGGGCAAAGGGTGGTGTCGGGTGTGGTGGTATCGAGGGATGAAATGAGTTGTGGGTGTTATATATTACATGGCTTATGGGTTGAGCTATGATACATAGTTTGGGCACCCAAATCTGCGTGGGCGTAGGTCTATGGGTAAGGTACTTCTTGGCGATCCACATTTGTCGAATGCGCGATCCTGTAGAAGAAGGTCGAGGGGATGGTGGATATCGATTCTGTTTCTGTTCTGCCTTTTTTTTGTCGATTTCTGCTTGGCTGGAGTTCTTTGGTGCTTTTTGTCCTTTTGGTACCCATATTTGTCTGGTGCCGCTTCCTTTGGGTGGCCTAAACTGCTTTCCTTGTTGTTTCCTCCGATGCTGCAGTCGGTCTAGGTTCCTTTGTCGTGGTTGACTCTGTTGTTGCTGGGGTTGAGAGGTCGGATGGACACTCTGCTTTGGAAAAGAAGGGAGATCCAACACTTGCGTGACTTGCCCATTAGGAAGTGATGCCTTATTTAACTTTAATCTAGGCCAGTCCGCAACAAGTTTGGAAGGATGAGCACCGCAGGGTGTCGTGCTCATTTGGCCGCTGATGCAACCCACCTAACCTCTGATTGTGCCCTTCTGCCCTTGCAGTTGGGTAACTGTCTCTTCTAGTTTGCAGGAAGTCCCAGGGAAGATCATCGGTCGTCCTTCTGATTGACAATTATCTATAACCAAGCCCGAGTGGGTTGGTGTAGACGTAACGTGACTGGTCTGCCCAAAAATCTTCCTGTCTTCCATCTCATGCGTTTCATAGGGTCTAGGGTCACAACCGTCAAGCGGAATGCCGTTAGGGAAGTCAAGCGGTATCACTCGCTTCTGCTCTAAGGTTCCAATCTGTAAGGAGCCTTGTCTAAGATTTAGGTCCACTGAGTGATCGTATAGCCAATCTTGGCCAAGGATTAGGGGTTCTATCAGGTCGTCATCATGGCACACTAGTAGCTTCGCTGTCATGGTCATATCCTTAATGAGGATAGGAAGGTCCACCTCACCCATGCAAGGGGTTTCCATGCCTCCTAGGCCTATGAGGTATGCCTCAATTGGCCGCATTTCTATTCCTGAATCCTTATAGTGGGACCATCTAATCGCACTAGTCGCAGCACCTGAGTCAATCAAAGCCCTGAGTTCTTGGCTATGGTTGCTGTGCTCTAGCCTAACTGTAATGAATGGTCTCCTGTCCACTATGCTAGGATGAGTGGTTGACTTTACTTGACACATGGCCATGGGATATCTGGGTGATGTTTCCAGATGGTTATAATGTGCTCTCCCTAGTCCTTGTCTTCTTAGCTTCATGCGCTTAATGCGTTCTATGGCTTTTGCCTGAGCTTCCGCTCGTATTCTATTTTCTTCCTCCTTACGCTTCTTTGCCAACGTGAGTCGTCTAAGCATATCCTCAGTAAGAGGTTCTTGATATAGCTTGACTCTACAGCCACTAATGTAATTAGGCATTATATCTCCTTCTAAGGTGGCTAGCTGTACTGCTCCACTTGTCGAAAGTCTGTTAATGATCATAGGTCCATAACCTCGCTTTTCTAACTTCCGTGCGTGCTGTTTCAGCGTATACACTAGAACTAAATCTCCTTCTTTTAGGCCTTTATCTTTCACATGTGCATCAAAATATGCTTTCTGTCGCTTCTTTGCTGCGTATATTCCTGCTGCTGCCCTCAGCTTTGTTTCTCCTAATCGTTCCAAGTCCACTATTCTTGCTGATAATTCATGGCCGGTCCACTGATGTTCTTGTGCAACCTTAAGTGTCGGTATCAAGAAGTCCAAAGGAAGCACAGCATTCTGACCAAAAACCATCTGAAAGGGAGTTGCATTGAGTCGGTCTTGTAGGCCACTCGATATGCCCAAACAGCGTGGTGTAACTGTTTGTCCCAATCTGAACGTTTGTTGTTCACGAGTTTCGTCAGTACGTTACAAAGTACCTTGTTAGTGCTTTCAGCCTGACCATTGGCCTGAGGATGATATGGTGCAGATTTCTTGTGAATCACCATAAAATCCTGTAACAAATATTCAAAGACTTGGTTTAGAAAGTGAGTGCCTCGATCGCTCACTATCTCTATAGGCAGTCCATATCTTGTAAAGACATTTTCAAATAAGAATTTTGCAGTCGTGTGAGCATCATTCTTTTTTGTGGCTTTTGCCTCTACCCATTTCGTCAGATAATCTGTGGCAACAATAATGTATTCCACATGTGTACCTTTTGCAGGGGGGTTGATGGGTCCTACAAAGTCTATACCCCACTTAGAAAATGCACGTCCGCCCATCATGGGTTTCAATGGCATTTCATCTCTGCGAGTAGGAAACTGAGTTCTTTGGCACACATCACATCTCTTTACATAGGTATGTGCATCCATGTGAAGAGTGGGCCACCATAATCCTGCAAAGAGGATGGCTTTGACTATCCTATCTGGTCCAAAATGACCTCCTGCAACACCTTGGTGTGCAGTCTCTAGTATGCGCAGATAATCGCTTTCATGAACGCACTGTCTCAGATATCCATCTCGTCCTCTTTTGTATAGATTATCGCCAATAAGTGAATAGTCGTGAGCTTCCTGCTCTAGACTACGTTGTCGAGCTAAGGTCATTCCTTGAGGGAATGTGTTCGTCCTCAAGTGTGTCACTAATGGTTTACTCCAGTC
This sequence comes from Ceratopteris richardii, assembly GCA_020310875.1. Lineage (NCBI taxonomy): Eukaryota > Viridiplantae > Streptophyta > Polypodiopsida > Polypodiales > Pteridaceae > Ceratopteris > Ceratopteris richardii. The sequence goes on from CM035407.1 coordinate 11,293,794, forward strand.
TGGTGTGAGGGACACGTGATATAGTGTAGCATGTTCTACTGGTGGTCTTTCACAACAAACATGGCATTCCTTACACAACTTGTAGACATCTGCTTCCATCGTAGGCCAGTATACTCCTAATCTATGCAGAGTCTGTACTGTTCGATGTTTTGAATGGTGTTGCTTTAGTGCACCTATGTGTGCTAATTGCAACCAATTCGCATGTTCTGATTCATCTACACAACAAGCAATAATCTTTTGATTGTCCTGTTTATATATGCTTCCTGCCATTATTTGATATCTCTGAGACTTGGTAATCTCTCCTTCTCTGATCTTTATCCTAGGATTCTTGGGTCCGTATGTCAGAATAGGGACTATAGGCTTAGCCCATTCTGGTGCTATCTCGAGGTTAAACAAGTATGCATCTGGTAATTCATCCGTTACTCCTTGAGGAGCTTCTCCTGAGGTTAATCTCGAAAGGTGGTCAGCTCTAAGATGCGTCTTTCCTTTCCTAACTACCACTTCAAAATCGTACTCCATGAGTAATAGAAACCAACGTATCAGTCGTCCTGTGTTACATGGTTTGTTGACTAAATATAATAGGGCTTGATGATCTGTAAAGAACTTGAACCTGTTGGCCAACAAGTAGTGCCTAAACTTCTTTACAGCGTAGATCATCCCTAATCCTTCTCGTTCCGTCGTGGTGTAATTTCTTTCTGCTGCGTTCAATTGTCTGCTCGCGTAAGCTATGGGGAGATCTATGTTACCTTCATTCGTGGGTTGTGCTAACACGCATCCTATGGCGTAATTGGATGCATCCACATGCACATGGAATGGCTTACTCCAATCTGGGGTAGTCAATATAGGTGCTGAGCACAAACGTCGTTTAAGTTCATTGAATGAATTTTCACATTCATCTGTCCACTCAAAATTGGTCAAAAGAGAGTACAGAGGCTTGGCTATGATTGCATACATGTGTATGAATCTCCTATAATAACCGCAATGGCCCATAAATGCCTGTACCTCTTTCACATTAGTTGGTCTAGGTAATTCTGCAATTACCTTCACCTTTTCCTCGTCCGTAGAGATTCCATTTTTTGACACAATGTGTCCTAGAATTTTGCCTTGTTTGACCATGAAAACACATTTTTCTGGGTTCAAACAAACCTGATATTCTCGACATTTGTCAAATACTTGTCTTAGCTCTGGGATATGTGTCTGTCTTACATTTGAATGAGCACATAAGTCATCGACATAAACTTCCAAGCTCTTGCGTAAGAATTCCTTAAAGACATGACACATGAGTCGCTGGAAAGTGGCGGGTGCATTTGTTAAGCCAAATGGCATCACACGAAATGCAAATATGCCCCATTCTGTGGCAAAAGCCGTCTTGTGTTGGTCTTCTGGAGCAATGGCTACTTGATTATAGCCTGAGAATCCATCAAGAAAGCTGTAAACTTCCTTGCCCGCAACTCTTTCCAATAGGTGTTCTGTGATAGGAAGAGGATAACTATCTCTAGTTGTGGTGGCATTAACTTTTTTAAGGTTAATACACACACGCAATTTTCCATTCTTCTTGGGCACAACCACAATGGGGGATACCCATTCGGTATGCTCAATTTCGTAAATGAATCCTGCTTCTATCAAGCGATCTATCTCCTCTTTAATCTTCGCAGCGTAGTTATCATTGTACGTGTAAGGTTTCTGTTTTGTCGGTTTTGCATCTGGAGTCATAGGGATTCTATGAGAACATATATCTGGATCTACTCCTTTCAAGTCTTTGTAACTCCAAGCAAAAACATCTCTATATTCGCGCAATAGGGCAACTAACTGTTCTTCTTCTTCAGTCGTTAAATCATGCCCTATGTACGTGCATTTTTCTTCTTCTCCTTCTATGGCCACTATTACTTTCTTGGTTTTCTCTTGGTTATCATATACTTGTCCATCATTCGCTTTTCTATTGGGCATTCGTACCATGATTCTTCTATCTTCGATTTCATATTTCTTGAAATTATCGGGTACTTCAAACAAAGATTCTTCTTTTTCTGACATGGCTTCTTTCTTCTTTCTCTTCTTGCCTTCACTCTTATCAGTCACTTGAGTGGCTAACCTTACCTCGTTCGTAATTTCCTCGTGTCTCTGAGTGTGAGTCTCTACTTCGTAGAAATATTCTTCCTCTGATGCAAAGGGTGGGTCCATGATAATTGATTCTAAATCAAAATCGCTTGCATCCTCAAATGCATCAGTGTCTGGTTCACACTCTTCTAAAATGGCATCGCCCATGATTGGCTCTATCGTGAAAACTGAAATGTCATAGCCATCCTCGTCACAGTGGGGTGTCCATTGTTCTTCATTGATGGCTACATCCATGGTTGCTAGTATTTCTGCCCAACCATGGGGTTCAAACTCCTCGTCTGGGAATACTACAGGTGCATATGCTGGATCTTGAAGGGTTCGTGGATGTTGTTCTGCACCTAAGGTCCTTGCTTCTAATCGTTCTTCCTCTTGTTTGGCTACTTTACACATCCATAAGTGGGTATCCTCATGCAACCAAGAAGGATCTGATTCTAATGAGTGCACGGATTCCGTCTCTACTGGTGTCTTATGGATGGTATTCCATTGTATTGGGGGTACATCTCTATGTGAATAGTCTTTAAGATTGACTTTAGTAGTCACTCCTAAATGTTGCAAATACAAAGAATTAGTTCCCCAATCTTGTACAATTTGCAACTGACGCATGAATGGTCGTCCCAATATCATCTCATAGGCTCGATTTTTCGCAAAGTCACAAATGGCGAAAGTATGCTCAAACTCTACACCACAAGTGGTGAGGGATATGCCTTCTAGTAAGCCTAATGGTTTTTCTATGTGTCCATCAGCCATTTGTAGCTTCATCCTAGTGGGTCTGAGTGCTGGCTTACCCCAACGTTTCCACAAAGCGGTGGTAGCGATGGCTACTCCGGCTCCTGAATCTAAGATGGCTTTCGTGGTGTAGCCCTGATGGGTTATTGGAAGATATGTGTTACCTTCCTCTCCTTCGCTTACGTCTCCAATCTTTTCCACGGGTATCTCTGGTACCTTCTTATGTGATCCTATCTGAGAGGGTGTGGTAGCTAGCTCCGGGAATTGATTTGCTACATGCTTCCACAATTCTGGTTTTACCTTTAACAATTCCTCCAGAGTGAGATTACACTGTACTTTCGTGTTCTTGATCACTTCCGTGTTCCTAGGGATCACTGATTCTTCATTCCTCACTATTATCGTGGGTGCTCTCATACTAATAGACTTTGCTTCCCAAGGTCCTGTGAACTGGGGTAATTCTTGTAAAGAATTAGATTCAAATCCTGTGGGTTCACTCAGTCGTTCCACCTCTACATCATCATATATAGAGGGGATGTCTTGGGGAAATTGTTCCTGCAAGTCGTCTATTTCTTGAATAGGAGGATGAGTTCCTTGTTCTTTTCTCCATTTCTCTTCTTGTATTTCTCTCAAAAATTCATGCGAGTACCTATGTATGGAAGACAAATTGTCTTGACTTTCTGTATTGGGTACTTGAGACAGGGATGGTGCATTCCTTTCCTGTGTCTCTAGGACAATAGGGTTCCTAGACTGATCCTTTTTCTCTTTGCTTTCTATCAAGTATTCTAGCCTCTCCATTAGTCCTTGAAAGTGTAGTTCCGGTTTTGCCATGTTATTCCAATTAAGATATCTAGAGGCTTCAAACAAAGCTTGTGCTAACTCTACCATCTTCATGCACAGTTTAGTTCTTTCTATTTCTAGATCAGCTCGAGGGTAGTTTTTACTCATTTCCGTTACTTGAGGTCCCTCTTTTATTCTAGCCTGATATGCACGAAACATCATGTCTAGCTCTTCTGGTATGGGTTCCACTAAAACCGATCCTGATTTCTGAGCTGGATTTTCTTGATTTAATTCTTGTGAGGTCAATTCTTGTATTTTGGCTCTAGATTCCCTTAGACTTCCTTCCAACTCACTTATCTTTTTACTCCATTTTCTCTTTATTCTTTCCCTAGAATCTTTCCAAGATTTCGTCTTTTTACTACTCGATTATGCAACTTCACTAGTTTCGGCTATTTTCTCTTGATTAAGCTGTTGGTTTTGTAAGAGCGCCTGGGCTCTGGTTATAGCTTGGATAGGCACGTATGTAGGGTTGGATCCATCTGCGTTGTTTACAATACCTATCACGTTGATCGGCGTCACATTCGAAGCGTTACCTGGGTTCTTAGGACAATCTTTGATTATGTGCTCTTTGCCACAATCGACACAAAAGCCTTGTATGTTATAGTACTGTGATTGCCTTGCTATTGGGGGATGTGGACAATCCTTTATGAAGTGATCTCCTTGGCACCTAAAGCATGGTCCTCTAGGGCCCTGTGGTCTTTGTTGTCTCAATTGGGGCCGTGGGTTTGGGTTTGCGTACATCACATTAGCATAGTCTGGTTCCCAACTAGGTTCCATTGGTGGACTATCATAATGATATGTCTCCACATGTTCTGGTGACTCCGTGTAATAAGCGGGTGGACTAGTTACATGGGCAGAGTCAAAACTGTTTGAGTTCGAGTCACTTTCGGTGATCAAGGGTGAAGAAGGCACTAAAGCCCTACTTAGGTTCTTTTCTGCAGCAGCGTATTTGACTGAGATGACATTCGCTGGTGGGGGTGGCTGCTGAGCTAAGACGGGTTGAGGCCTCTGTTGAGCCTGGTATGGGTAGTTCTGGGGAGGCCTATAGTAATACGGCTGAGCATTGTATTGGCCTTGATACCTACCTGGCTGCTGGTATGCTTGCGGGTAGTTCTGTCTCACAGTTTGTTTGTTGTATGGGCAGTCCTGAGCCGTATGATTCGTGTATCTTCTCTCAATTGTACAATATTGGCCACTAGGGTTGATATGAGGTTGAGGTGCATTGGGGCACACGTTTGCCAAATGATTTCCACCACAAGTGTAACAACGTACATTGGTGGGCAGCTTGGGCACCTGTTTACTAGAAACTCCTAGTTTTTGGGCCACTTTTTCTGCTAGGTCCTCTATCGAATTAGAAAATTTTGTGGATGCTAGAGAAGAACAATCCGAGTCCTTATAGACCTTTGAGAGTTCTAATTCATCTCCTAGGTTATCCTCAATGTCTATACATATTCTTATACACTCCTCTAGCGTTCTGGGTTCTTTTAGGTACACATACGAGCGTAGTTTAGCGCTCAACAAGCCATCTAAGAACAGTGATACTTGTTTGGCCTATGAGGGTAGCTCTTGCATTGGGCATCGTTCAACATATTGTCTGAATCTACGACCTGCCAGTCTTACTGTTTCCTGAGGGGTCTGTTTAAAACTATGAATCAACGAAGACGTGTCATGTCTAATCCCACTTTTAGAGAATTCAGTGATGAATGACTCTAAAAAGTGATGGATGTCTCTAAATTGCCTTTGTTGCAATGGTTGGAACCAAGTTAAAGCGGTATTCTTTAACGTTAGTCCAAATGCATTGTACTGCGTGAACATGTCCTCGACTTGTTCTGCTCTCAGTACTTGCTTGAATTCTGCGACATGGTCATAGGGATCTCCTGTCCCATCAAAATAATTTTTCATTGATTTTACCAACTGTGTGGGTCTCAATACTCTTGCGTGTTCACGTGGTCTAGGTAGAGGAAAATCATCTCTACCACCTGGTATTCCATGTTCTCTTTGTCTATCCGTCCTATTAGTGTTCGTGGTTGTTCTATCTCTCCCTATGGGGTGATTGAAGCTTACTTCCGGTCTCTCGTGATTTCCTTCTCTTTGATTTCCATGGGCTGAGGATGTTCCTGCCCCTTGTTGATTTGTATTCATGTTCGTTCTAGATGGAGGGAATATCAATTCACCTCTCCATGTGTATGTGTTTTTAGCGCGCTCAGGCACCACAAAGACTCTTTCTGAAGTCTCATCCAGGTATACAACCTTTCCAGGTGTATCTGGGTCCTTGAATTCATAAATTGTAATGATGCCTATCTCACCAGGGTGTTCCTTTCTGTACCTCCAAAAGGCTTCATCAGTCTCTTTATTTACAAACAACTCGGTACTCCTGTTATCTTGAGGGATCCATTCTGGGATGAGTACTCTTGTTAATACGGATTTCCCTCTCGGTGTTCTAGGTTCTTCTAACGGTTCTTTTCCTTGAAATTTCGCTTCTGTCTCTAATTGAATTGTGCCAAACTCATTAGTATCGTTTGGCTGCGTACTTAGAACGTACATGGTTCCTTCTTTGTCTATGTAAGCGTCTCTCTCAAATTTCACCACTGGTCTTTCCAATCCAATGGGTTGATCAGGGTTGTGCAGTTGCACCACTTGCCTTTGCAAACCATCCTCATAGATGCGAGCACCTAATCGATTGGTTCGGAGAAACTCTAATTGCGTTCTATAGGGTCCTTCTGGTTTTTCTAGGTATGCTACATGAGACCCTCCTTCTGGTCTGTCTGCGCTAAATGCCATTTCTGATTCACTAGTCTCTGAGCTCAACTCGTAGGGATAACTACTATTCAATTGCTGAGCCCAAGATCGAGCTGTGGTTCTTACACTAGCCTCCGATGATCTAAGGCTCCTTCTGTCCGACTTACCTATATGTTTGCCTGATCTAAGGTTCATTAATTTCCTTCCTTGCACGCTCAATTACACACTTAGATCGTCAATGGTCCTTTGTTGTTATTATTCTCTTGATTCTTTTTAATTTTTCTTTGGATTCTTGTCTTAATATATGCATCAGGAATTCGACTTTCCGTTATGATTTTGAGTTCTCGTTCCGTCAGACTTAGGTTCTTTTCTTTAGGTTTTCGTCACACACACCTTTACTTTAAGTCTTAAACTTGAAAGAATTAAGTATCTTGAACTTGAGGCGTTCCTCTCGACTTAAATCCACAATGCTAACGTTTAGCCTAAGCTAAAAATTGACTGAGGGGGTTGAGTAATCTTCCAACCTCGAGTCGGCTTTTCTGGTTGCTCTGATGCCCTGTTGCCCAAGAAGCCGTGCTTCCCAAGCTCTGCTGTCTTCACTGCCTTGCTTGCTTGCCCTTGATTGCCTTTGCTAGACCTGGAAAATTCCAATATTAGACCAATTCACAAGATGATCAAACACTTGAGCATATACACCTTTTTAGTCCCTCCCCTTTTTGCCCAAATTTTCAATGTGTGCCCCCTGGCTTCCTAGTCCCAAACTAGGTGAACCTCAAATTAGTTTATCTAAAAATAGATGTATCCTTTATGAAAAAAACAGTTGAGGTCACGTAGTACTCGTCACGAGCTTTCTAACGAGCTATTAAGCTCAAAAAACGGACTTCGGATGAAAAAGTTATACGCGTTCAGGCCCTGGGGGTTAAAAACTGACAATCCAATTTTTCTTCTAATATAGGCTAAGGGGTCTCCTATGAGTCTAATGGTCCAAAAATTTTTCAAAAATACCCTCAAAATTGGTCAAAAATTGGAGTCCAAAATTTGCGATGGGGGTGGGCAATCGCGATGGTCTGGGACCGTCGCGATGGTCCAAGCGAACCGTCGCGATGGCGTGGGATTTGGACAATCGCGATGGCGCGAAAAGGTGAACCGTCGCGATGGCCCGAAGTGAACGATCGCGATGGCGTGAGGTCGAACCGTCGCGATGGTCCAAAAAATGAACCGTCGCGATGGCGTGATCGGGCGGACAATCGCGATGGCGTGGTCAACGGTCCAAGGTGGACAATCGCGATGGTCCGAAGTGAACCGTCGCGATGGTCCGCGATGCGATGGCTTGAGCCAATCGCGATGGTCCGATTTTGGGCTGTCGCGATGGTCCAAAAAATTGAACCGTCGCGATGGTCTATATAGACACGTGGCACTATCGTGGCGATGGCATGAGCCAATCGCGATGGTCCGGGGTCAACTGAACAATCGCGATGGTCCAAGTGGACCGTCACGATGGCTCAAGTGAACCGTCGCGATGGTCCGAAAAAGCGAACCGTCGCGATGGTCCGGCCGAGCCGTCGCGATGGCGTGAGCCTATCGCGATGGTGCGACACAATCGCGATGGTCCGAGCCAATCGCGATGGTCCACCAAACAACGAATTTTTGAATTGCAAATGTGGTGCCGTGTGTGCGCAAGGATCGCCTACCTCGTGGTGTGGTCGCCTACCTCAAAATCCGAAAGTTGCAGACCATCGCGATGGTCCGCCACACTCGGAAATCTCTGACAGAAAGTACATTTTTTACCTTTTGGGAGCTTTCCTGATGCTCTGAAGCTCTGTACCTGCAAGAAAACTCAAGAAAACACAAGTACAAACAATCGCAAAAACTCTCTCTCGCTCTCTCGCATGCACAAATGAGGGGAAATGAGGTGAATGGGTGGATATGGTGAATTTTTCTAATTTTTTTGGAAATGGAGATGATGATGCGATGATGAAGATGGAGTATGGGGAAGGTGAAAAACACTAAAAACTAAGTAAAAACAACAACAAAAACTGAAATTTTTACCTTCCAACGCCACTTCTTGCTATACTCTTACCATCACACATTCGTCCTAGACTCGATCCCCGGCAACGGCGCCAAATTTGGTGTTGCTCTAGCACAATGGTAAGTACCACGTTAAGAAGCTTCACCTCCTTAATTGTCAATCCGTGGGAGAGGTAGGAGTGATATGAAGATCGTGAACGTGAGATGATGTGAGAGTGAAGGTGAGAAGCACAAAGATGCACACACACATACACACACACAATGAAGAGACAAGCAAGACACCATGGAAGGTGGGAAATTAGCTCTATTACTCAAGAATACTCGTACAAGCTCAAAAGAACTCTAATCTCAAACAAGCTACAATGAACCAACCTCAAAAATGAGCTCTCTAGCTCTTTTTATAGTTTCTAGACTAGTTTTGACCGGTTTCACATCTAGTGACCGGCCTAGTTAAAAAATCGGTCCTAGAGGCTATTTGGCAGGGTAAACAATGTCTAAAAATAACGAAATTTGGTACGAGCATTCTACCTAAGCTCCTCAAGCTCGAGGACTCCTCGGCTTGCACAAAATGGAGCTATGGATTACAAAATGGGGTTTTCTATGATACATATGTTACAATTAGTGATAACAATCACTGTTGAATGTTTGGAGAATTAATAAGAAATATATTTGTTTGAAAAATTGATCCGCCTGGCTCCCTGCTCCTTCTTTACATGCTTCCGTGGCGTCTGTGCCTCTGGCTGCTTCCAACATACCTCCTTTGCAGCTTCCACCATACCTTTATATTCTACTTCTGTAGATGACAAAGCAATTGTATGTTGCTTCTTAGAACACCATGAAATCAATTTGTCTCCTACATAGCACAAATATCCATGTGTTGATCTTCTATCATCCACATTACCTGCCCAATCTGCATCACTATAAATTTTCACTCTTGTATCAGAAGTAAATCCATAGTACAACCCTTCTCTGAGTGTACCCTTGATGTACCTAAGTACACTTTGTCCTGCAATCCAATGTTCCTTTCTAGGACAATGCATAAATTGTGAAAGCACACCAACTGCATATGACAAATCAGGCCTTGTTAATGTAGCATAAATCAAGCTACCAACCAAACTTTGATAGAGCTTCATGTCTCTGAATTCTTCTCCTCCAAATCTAGACAATTTATGGTTCACTTCCAAAGGTGTAGGTGCAACCCTGCAATCTTCCATTTTAAGTTTGGTTAGCAAATTTTTAAGATACCTTTCTTGGGTCACATATACTCCATGTTGAGTATAAGAAATCTCCATTCCCAAGAAAAATGATAAGTTCCCCAAATCACTGATTTTGAACTCTTTCTCCATCTGCTTCTTGATCATTTGTATTCCCTTATCATCTGTTCCTGTAAGTATTATGTCATCAACATAAATATAGACATAAGTGAATCCATCTTCACTTGCTTTGACTAGCAAGCTACTATCTGCCTTTGATGCTTGAAATCCAAGATCATTCAAGAACTTTACAAGCCTATAATTCCATGCCCTTGGGGCCTGCTTTAATCCATACAAAGCTCTCTTGAGCTTACACACATAATTTGGATTCACTTGATCTTTGAATCCATCTGGCTGCTCCATGTAGACTTCATCTGAAATGTAACCATTCAAAAAAGCATTTTTAACATCTAATTGAGATAACTTCCAACCTTTGCAAGCAGCAACTGCTATGAGGGTTCTGATTGTTGTCATCTTTGCCACAGGACTATAAGTCTCATCATAGTCCACTCCATATGTCTGTGCATACCCTTTCACAACAAGTCTAGCTTTGTATCTAGACACACTTCCATCTGCAAATCTTTTTGTTTTGTAAACCCGCTTACATCCAATAATTTTCTGGCTATTAGGTTTAGGAACCAGATCCCAAGTCTGATTCTCTATCAATGCATCATACTCCTCTTGCATGGCTTCTTCCCAATTTCTCTTGCCTTTGGCTTCATCATATGTAGATGGATCTTCATCTGCTTTTATCAAATAAGCATAATCTTTAGTAGTCAAGAATGAGGTGTCATAGCTATACCTTGTAGGTTGCCATTTGTGCCTAGATGACCTCCTAACTTCTGCACTTCTTGAAGTCTCTGGTTCATCACATTCTGGATCAAACCTTGGCCTCTCTTCAACTTCAACCTGTACTTCATTATTCTCATTTTCATCAAGTAATTGAATCTTTGCTTTACCTTTCCTTTGATCCACTACTTCTTCAACATCTGCATGTACATTATATTTACCTGCATACCAAGTACCTTGCTCATCAAATGTAACATCCTTGGATACAAGGAATTGCTTTGTGGATGGACTCCACAACCTGTATCCCATTTGTTTATCATCATAACCAATGAATACATACTTTTCTGCCTTAGGCTCTAATTTATGCCTCAATTGAGATGGCACATATGCATATGCCAAGCATCCAAATATTCTGCAATGATCCAAGGTAGGTTTCTTACCCCACCAAGCTTCATATGGTGTCATACCTTGCAAAGCTTTACAAGGCAATCTATTGACCAAATAAGTAGCTTTATTTACAGCCTCTGCCCACAAATAATTTGGGCAATTCTTCTCTTTCATCATGGACCTTGCAAACTCAACAAGAGTCCTATTTCTTCTTTCTGCTACCCCATTTTGTTGAGGAGAGTACCTGCAAGTAACTTCTCTCTTTATACCTGCATTCCACAAGTAATCATTGAATTCATTTGAAAAATACTCTCCCCCTCCATCTGACCTTAGTCTCTTTAATTTTTAACCTGTAATCCTTTCTGCATATGCATGATAGTGTTTAAATGTATTAAACACTTCTAACTTTTCTTTAATCACATAAATTGTGATCCATCTGGTAGCATCATCAACATAAATGACATAATATCTTGAACCATTTATACTAAAGTCCTTTGAAGGACCCCACACATCTGTATGCACTAACTCAAGTCTTTCTGAATACATAAACCCATGCTTGGAATAGGATTGCTTATGAGCCTTACCTAATTGACATGCCTCACATCTGTATGTCATGTGTTGACCTCCAATGTTAGGCAACCCAAGCACTGAATCATTGTTAATCATTTCTTTAATACCTCTCTCATTGAAGTGTCCAAGTCTTTTATGCCAAAGATCCAATTCTGACACCTTCTGCTCTCCATATGTGAACATAGCATGTCCAACATTTCCTTGTACCTTCAATGTGAAGAGCCTTCCTTCTTTCTTTCCTGTAACAACCTGTTTATACCCTTGACTAGGGTCTTCAACATATACTCCATCATTAGTGAATCTTACCTCATATCCTTTTTCCACAATTTGACCTACACTGATCAAATTCTTTGGAATTGTGGGAACATAAAGAACCTTACTCAGAAGAGTGCTACCATCCTTAGCTTTGACTGAACCAATTGACTTTACCTTATGCTTTGTATTATCACCTGTCTGTACTGTATGATTAATTGCATTATGATCTAGGTCAGTCATCAAAGCAATATTTCCACTTAAATGATTACTACATCCTGAATCAATGTAAAACACTCTCATGTCCTCATGTGAGGTTTCATATGTTGCATTCATAATGAGAGTCGAATCCTCCTTCTGATCTGATGCATAGTTATAGTAGGTGTTATTATAGGATTGATTTTGGAAGTTTCTTCCTCCACCTCTTCCAAAAGAATTCCTACCACCTCTACCTCTGAAGTTTCCTCTCTGAAATCTACCACCTCTTGCTCTTTGATTAAAGTTCTGATAATTACTATTATTCTGATTATTGTGCCAACAATCATGAGATAGATGATTGGTCTTACCACATATCCAACAAGCTCTTGCATTATCTTTGTTGTTTCTGCCTCTTCCTCTACTTCTGCCATTTCCTTTTCCTCTTATGAAATTTGCTTGGTTTGAAGTACCTTCTTCTTCACCTGATTGTTGCTTCCCTTTGTTAGCTTTCTTCTTGTCTTTAGAGTACATTGCATGACCTGCACTCTTATCAACATCTCCTTTGATATCATTCTTTAAAGTTAGCATATGACCTAACAATTGATTCAAATCAGGAGTAAAGTGATCTAATGAAAGTTCTGTAGACAAAATAAAAGGCTTCCACTTCTCATCTCCTCTTAGCCCTGTGAGAATTTGTCTTACCAATTTGTCTCATTCAATATCTTCATCCACTGCACCTAGAGAATCTGCAATGTCCTTCATCTTTGTCACATAATCAGAGATTGATTGTGAGGCCTTCTTCTTGAAGGTAGTAAATTCTGCCCATAGTGAAGCCTTCCTTGATTTGGTTGTGTTTTGGAAATGCTCCTCCAAAGCATTCCAAATGTCACATGCACTTTCAAGTCCTCTAATGTGAGGAAGCAAATAGTCATTGACTGCCATGTAGATTATGCTCCTTGCTTGAGCATCCTTCTTCATCCAATTCTTCAAGTCTGCAAGCTCCTCTCTAGTTGGAACACTAGAGTCTCTAAATTCTGGCTTTTCTTCATCTCTTGTGATGTATCCCATCAGATCTTTGCTCATAAGATGAGCTTCCATCCTCATAGACCAAGCTGGATAGTTATCTCTATCCAACTTTTCAATTTGGAGACTATCTCCCATCCTTGCTTCACCTGTAGTCTCAAAGCTTTAGACTTTACAAGGAATAAATGTACCTTAACTTCGAGTATTGATTCTTCTGATCCTTTTGATAATCTTTGCGTGTCTCCCTTCAATCTTTCTTCAACACTTTATCCTTCTGAACCTTTGAAATGTAGAACTTGTATGTCTGCAGCAGTCGGAGTCTCCCTTTCCTTAATTTTGACACAACCTGCTCTAATACCACTGATGGAGAGTGTTAATCTCCAAAAGAACAAGTTAATCTTGAATTTAGACCACCTCTATATCAAGATCAACTTTAGACTCCACCAAATTTAGAGATCATTCACCAATTTATCAGAAAATTGATTATTCTGAAAAATTCAACTTCTCAGAAAAGTCTGCTGCAGATTAATCCTTAATTGACTAATCATTTGTGTAAAGTTTTTGATAAAACTTTGTAGACTACTTCACCTTAAGGTTGCGCACCTTCTCCAACTTAAATCTCTGCAAATGGTTTAGTATACTCTGAGAAATCATACAAACAAGTTACCTATGTGTAAAACACCTTCTCTGTAGTAGTGACTTTGACACCTGCAACTTTTTAGCTACAGCTCTCACAATGTCAAACCCATTTGATCAAGATCTTTTAGCCATAGATGGCTTACCTTCCAACTTAGATTTTAAGCTCTCACTTGTGTAAAACTTTACACCACACACTGAGTAATGTTCATTTCTCTGAACATGAAATCTGCACCAGTTTTGTCGACTCTCAGAACATCATTACATATGAATGTTCCTAAACCAAATTCTCTCAACCTGATTACAATTAGCCTCTCAAATTCTAGCCATAGATAGATTAGCTATGGACTTAGATACGTGCAGAAGGATTTCTCAAAAGATTAAACACAGAAGGAGCAGACAGCAAAACATCGGGCGCAAGTTTTCTTGATTTCTCAGAAAATTACAATTTAGTGAAGTTGATGAAATCAACTCACTTCTCATATGTCTAATGACACTCACTTCTACTCATTTCTCTCTTCCTACTCTCTATTCTCATTCTATTCCACTTGCCCCGACTTTTTAACAAACATTTATAGGCAAATATATACAATCTTATGACTAATCAAAAGTATGAGTCAGCTAATGTACATATGTGTACATATCTTTGGATTTCTGAATATGTCCTTCCTTCAACCTTCTGAATTTGTTCTCTTCTTGACTCCTTGACTTCATTTCTTCATAATCCTTCAATTGATGATTGACATGCACCAACATTCAGTGACTCGGATGACAAGGTATGCCAAGTTCTATGCCTTGGTCGCCACCTTAGTCGGAAGCCTTGGGGGGGGGGGGGTGCTCGCTTTGCTCGCACAAAAGGAACAAAGCTTTTGCCTCAAAATGGTCTGATACCAGTGAAGTGTTTCAACGGCGATGCACCACAATGTGCTCTCCCTCTCGAGAGCTCCACGACGATATTCTCAGAGTAGAAAACCGAGCTCCTGAGGCCGCACATAGTACTCCGCAAAGAGGCTTTAGAATACGCAGAAAACACAGTACACAGGGAGCACGAAGACAGACTTCTTAGGTCTTACAAATGCGGTCGAACTTATAGTCCGTGACTGACCAGACCACTATATGTTTTATCAAAGAACATATACAAAGAAGTGTCCGGTGGCCATTTGGCCTTTCACATGGACACTAACGGTAACACATGTTTGTATGCTTTCACTCACGCACTTGTGCACTTCACTTGCTCTTGGTCTTCATACCGGTCCTCACGTCTCCGTAGATTGACATTTATGAGGTGAAACTCCTCACGTTGGTACTCACCATTGAAAAGCTAGAGTGACAGGCACAAGAGAAGGTGGAAGACAGTATTATATGATGAAAAACACAGGATATGCACGTCGAGAGCAGCTAAAGTGGTATTTGGAAAGATTATGTTTTATTATTAAGTATGACTACATATCAAGAGAAAACTTTGCGCCATTAGCTCATGTTGAATCAAATGGTAGGGTAAGTTGGGCTCACTGGCTATATGAGCACATGCATGGTGAAATTTTTATGGGAGATAGGCGCAAAACATTGTTGAACAGTCGTATGTCAGCGTATATGGCAGCACTTTTTTAGTTTGTACAACAGACAGATAATCAGGGGCTGCCAAGTCCTAAGGAAACCAAAATTCCAGGTGATGAGTCAGGACTTCGGGGTCAAGTGCAGGTAATGGAGAAAGAAGTGGAAGGATCGTTGGAGATGTGTATGGATTTGCTGAAGGCAAGATATATGGCTCAAGAATTGGTACTACTTATGCAAACGCTTTAGACTGATTATGAAAAACAGATGCTAAATGATGATAGTTTGTTGCAGGTTCCGAATAGTGCGGAGCAACCAAAAGTAATAGGTAAGGTATTTAAACTATCTAAAAAGAGAAAGAAGTGCAGTTGCAGGCAATGGAGAATAAACTGGGGGAAGAGGTTACGCAACAATCAATATTGCGAACATGTTTTGTTATATTGAGTATGAAGGAGAAAATGCAGGAAATTTTTGTTTTTTTAGACTGGCAAGAGGAACAATTGAAAAAGTATGAACATTCTAAAGAGTCTGTTAATATAGAAAGTTATCAATTCTTATAGAAGCAGGTGCAACTACTTTAGGAAGAGGTAAACAAGAAAACACAGGCGTTGGAGGAATATAGTCAACAAAGTAAAATGCAGCAGGTAATGGAGTTGTCAAAAGTGAAGCGGTCATTAGAGAAGTTTGATGAGTGGAAGAGCACTATACAGGAAAAATTTGAAAACGAGATGAATGGGCTTTCTACACTGAATGCTAATTTGCAGACAGAAGTCGTAGTACTTAGATCTCGGATGGAAGCATTATTGTCACTAGAGAAACAAACATTAGAAAATGAGGATGTGGAGTTTCATGCAATTTTAATTTCAGAGTCAGATGTTGGAGTACTGAAGCAGCATGTGTAGAGATATGTTCAGGACATATGGAAGGTGGTTCAAGGTCGTTTGCAAAGTTTGTGTATAAATCAGATTGAGCAGGTGCAGAACTGTTTTGTTTCAAAGCATGAGAAGGATTTACTGCATATGGTTGAAGAATATCAGAAGCAGATTGATGAGCATGTGCAAACAATCAAAGAACTGCAAGAGCAATTGTTGCAAAGAGATTTGGAGCAGAAAGTGGATGCAATAGTTGAGCAGCAACAATTAGTTGATTCAATGGAACTGCAGGAAGCACAGAAAGGTATTGAGCAGGATGTGAAAGTGCTGCAGAGTCAAGAAGTTGGAACAAAGGAAGCTAACAGTCCTTACAGTCGATGGAAATAATATTGTACAATCAAGGGATTTTAAATTCGGGTCTAATTTTTTGAAAAATCCCCCACCGGGTTGTGCCAAGTGTTGAGGATAGAAGAATCTTGAGGATAAATATTTAATCTAAATTTTGAAAGTCTGTTAACTCAGATATTACTTAATCGGATGTTGCTGGGTCGGAAATTTATTGAATTTATATTTTCTTGCTCGGATTTTAACAGATAGTTACTTTTTGTTAGGCACTGATGTCACAATAAAGAGAGTAGTTGTATTTCGTTCACAAGAAGAAGGGGGGTTTAGGAAGTGGAAGAAGCATCTCCAAGAGGGAGATCAAAAGAAACCAGAAGAGGCAAGAAGAAATCTATCCAAGAAGAAAAAAGAAAAAAGCGTCCTCAGAGAGAACAGCGCCAGAAGAGAAAGAGGCTTTAGAGGCATATTTACCTATTTCGTAATGTATTTTTGATAGTCAAAAGTTTTAATGAACTTTTCCGTCATGTAATACCTGATGTAGAAGAACTCTAATGGATTAATTTACTTATGTACATTCAGTGCAAGCATGAATTCTTGTCTATTTGAGTTATGTATGTTGAAGAGAGATTTTGTCGCAGGTAATAATGCTAAATCTGAAGTCTGTTGGAAGCGTATTCTTTGTGTGAAGTAGATCAGTGCTAAAGTATGAATGTTCAAAAACAAGTAGAGATGTGTTGAATACGAACCCCAACAGTGTCGTTAACCACACATCTCAAAACAACCATCAGTCCCACTAAAGCATGTATGATAGGAATTGGAGGTCAAGTTATAGAATGTGTCAGAGAACCCCTAATATCCCTTCAGTTAGGAAATTCCACTGTGGAGCAAAAAGTTTTGGTATACAAAGATAAGGACCTAATTG
Organism: Ceratopteris richardii; assembly: GCA_020310875.1. Lineage (NCBI taxonomy): Eukaryota > Viridiplantae > Streptophyta > Polypodiopsida > Polypodiales > Pteridaceae > Ceratopteris > Ceratopteris richardii. The sequence continues at coordinate 11,311,037 of CM035407.1, forward strand.
AAAATTTGATCTAAGGGCAAGATTGGATCATTGATAATGAAGTGAGCATACATCTTACACAAGGATACATATCAACCAAAGTAGGGCATAAAGAAATCTTTAGTTTGTTGAAAGAAAGTTCGTTTCAAGTCCATAAGGTCATCAAAATTAAAGAAGAGAACACAAAGGAGGAGAAAGCAAATGAATCAATGAGGAGTATGTCCCAAGAATGGCCTAATCTCGAACTGCCTGCAAATAGGAAAGTGTTGCATGATGTTGTGACCACCTCGCTTATGAGAGATGAGACTAAGAGAGAGCATGATGGCATTACCTCTCAACCTGTCTACACTATAAGAAGAAAACCCACGTGGATGTTGATTGTCTGAACATTACATCCTTGTAATACTTGGCTAAAATGGATACGAAAGGATCGAAATGACTCAACCAGACAACTCAATACAAAAGTAGGTTGGCCATTCAGTGAAAACACAAAGGGACAATCACCATGCGCAATCGCGATTGGATCCACAAAGAATTCTTTGTGTATGGCTTCCAAAGTCATTGGTACGAGCCTAGAGGACACAACAATGCATATGGATCTCCAAGAAAGTTCAACAAATGGCAAATCAAGAAATAGGGAAGCTTAGTGAGATATCATGTCTACAGTGTGAAGCAAAGAAGTGTATAAAGACTCACCAAGGGTACCAAATGAAGATGACACCTAAAACTCAGACCACAAGAAGAAAGGAGACAAGGACCTAAGAATGAGGAGCTCAACAGAAACAAGAGCCTCAAGCACAAGCCACCAAGTGGACATGGAGACCTAAAAGGTAGCAAGGACAAGAACAACAGACTCAATGAGGTTCTACTTACAGTCATGAAGATTCCATTGCACCCAGAGTATGCATGATAGGGCAACATTACAAGGCCATGCATTCGGAACATTGTCCCTCCAACAAAACTAGTGGTGCACATTTCCATCATTGGAATAGGTCTTAGCTTCTACTATCATAAGAATGACCGTACATTGTAAATAAATAAGTGCTTTGGCTAGAATTACTTTTTTGTTTTCCTTTAGGATTGAAACTCAAGAAAAGTGTGGTAAGAAACAAAAAAGAAACAACATATAACTGAACCACACATAAAACACATGCATTGGTTTCTCCTGTAAGCTAATTCTCTCCTTATTACAAGTGCAGATGGCTTCTGAAGATTCTGAGGCAACCATTGAAGAAGAAGTGCTGGAGTTTCCACTGCAAAGTGTACCAAAGTCAAGGGCCATGGGTTTCAAGAAGAACAACCACTAGAGAGCATCTATTCTTGATGACTATAAAAATCATGGACATTGACCATCAATTCCCTGCAATGTCCCAAGATTTTAAAGACTTACATGAACTCCCAACTACTGTGGATATAATGAGAAAGGTAGGAATTCATAAGTACTTCGAGCTACCCATTTATAAGCCGGATTTTCAACAATGTACTCAGGTTATGAACACTCTTCAACCGGATCTACATAAGATATTAAAGGTAGAAGAAGTGCTTCCTGCTTCAAAAAGAATACATGTACTTCCAAGGACTAAAATCGAAAACACCAAGCCCATCACAAAAGAAGAGTTAAGGGAAGCAATGGAAGATACCCATAGATATATGGAAGGACAAGTCAACTTGCGAGTACAAGGACACCACAACCATCAAATGCATACAGAAACTTTGCAAGGAAAAAGATTGATGAAATTCCATAGATACAGAGAACTGGGGTTGGTGAACTCAAGTTCATCTTCTGAAGTCCAAGAAGACCATGTACACTCCCCAATGAATGTAGATATTCGAAGCGAATCAAACAATTTTTTGAAGATGTTGACATCATCAGGTGGAAGAAAGATGCAGAAGAAGAAAGTCCATCATTTCCAAAAGAAAAGTAAGGCTTCCTTTTCTCATATTTTCCATATACTTTTTCCTATTTTATCCTCTACACCCAAAGACAAGTCTACGAGAACATCTTGTTTAAAGAAGAAGCAGTTTCTTGGTTTGCATTACACTTGGTCATGATTTAGTAGATTTGACAAAGAATCGCATTGAGAGAAAGAAAAGCATCAGATTTTGAAGACAACTTGTATGTTTTAACTCATATGTATATGCGTTATGTCTTAGTTGAAGCTTTTGAGCAGGCAGCTTATATGTTCCCTCAAAGAATTCTTGGAGTGTCAATACAGAGCTACTTGGTATATGACAAGTTGCAGAGAAGTATATTTCTTCTTGTTGGAACTGAAGGACTCACCAGGCAAGGAAGCTTACGAAGGGAGTCAGAGAGAAGAGAAAGTACAAGCAGACAGAGCAGTCAACGACGATCTGGCAAGTAGGCCAATATTTTTTTCAGGACACTTACACATATATGAGAGGTGGACGCACAAGGAGAAGGAGCAAGTAGGGAGCTCCAGGAAGTGTATGTCTAAATGTTATAAGAAATCCCTACAAAAATAGTGATTTTCATCCTAAAAACCATTGTAAATACCATTTCACACTTTTGTAGCTCCATTTTGTGCAAGCCAAGGAGTCCTTGAGCTTGAGGAGCTTTAGAAGTATCTACCTGTCAGTTTTCACATTTTTAGACTTCGTTTGAACCTCCAAATAGGGTAGAGAACCTAATTTTTAACTAGGCCGGACACTAGGTCTGGACAAGGCCGAAACCTAGTCAAAAACTATAAATAGAGCTAGAGAGCTCATTTTTGAGGGTAGCTTGTAATTGATTTGAACTTGTAAGAGCTTTTTGAAAGTAATCTAAGAACTCCATTGCTTCTCACTCTTTGTCTTACCTTGTGTGCGCGTGTGTGTGTATGTGTGTGCATGTTAGTGTGCTTCTCACTCATGCACTTGTGCCTGCACTTGCTCGAGGTCTTCATACCATCCTCACGTCTCCCCGGATTGACATTAAAGGAGGTGCTACTCATCACTGAGCTACACCAAATTTTGGCGCCGTTGCCGGGGATCGAGCTTTGAGGACGAGCGTGTGATGGTAAGTGTTGGCATACAAAGCAATAAAGGAGTCATGCACAATACGGCAACAAGGCCAGATCATTTTTTCCCATAGATTATGTACAACCCAAGTGATTTTAATCACTACACAAACATTGTAAATCCCGTTTTTGGTAGATTAGACTCCATTTTGTGCAAGCCGAGGAGTCCTCGAGCTTGAGGAGTATTAGAAGTACCATCGTACCAAATTTCATAATTTTTAGACTTCGTTTGAGCCCTCAAATAAGCCCTGGAACCTAATTTTTAACTAGGCCGGACACTAGGTCTGGACAGGGCCAAAAGCTAGTCAAAAACTATAAAAAGAGCTAGAGAGCTCATTTTTGAGGTTAGATTGTAATTGAAACGAATTTGTAAAGAGCATTTTGAAAGTAATCTAAAAGCTCCATTGATTCTCACTCTTTGTCTTACTGTGTGTGCGCGTGTGTGTGTATGTGTGTGCATGCTAGTGTGCTTCTCACTCACACACTTGTGCCGCCACTTGCTCGAGGTCTTCATACCATCCTCACGTCTTCCCGGATTGACATTAAAGGAGGTGCTACTCATCACTGAGCTACACCAAATTTTGGCGCCGTTGCCGGGGATCGAGCTTTGAGGACGAGCGTGTGATGGTAAGACGTAGAGTTGACGCGTTGGAGTTGTAGGTATTTTCTTCACTCTCATCGATTTTCTTTTACTTTCTTCACCATCTTCATCACCATCATCATCATCACCATCTCCCACGCCCATCTCCATCATCGCGAAAATTTCAGTTTTTTGACTATATCCCCACCTCCACCTCATTTCCCTCATTTCACTTGTGAGAGAGAGCGAGAGAGCGAATTTGCATGTGCTGTTTTTGCATGTTTTCTGAGCTATTTTGCAGGTTTTTGCTGTATCATCATCCCCAGCAGTGTGCGCAGGTACGACAGGCTCTGCACAGTTCCCGGGACGACAACCTCTGTCTATCGCGACAGACAGAAAATCTTAAAAATTTGTGAATGCATGATTAGCACTGTAACCTACACCTTGAGGGCACTCTAGAACACTAGAAGTTTTCCAAAAATTTGCATTTTTTCCGTCTATCGCGACAGACAGAGACCCGCGACAGACACCGTCTATCGCGACAGACACCGTCTATCGCGACAGACAGAGACCCGCGACAGACACCGTCTATCGCGACAGACACCGTCTATCGCGACAGACAGAAATTCGCGACAGACACCGTCTATCGCGACAGACACCGTCTATCGCGACAGACAGAAAATCGCGACAAACACCGTCTATCGCGACAGACACCGTCTATCGCGACAGACAGAAATTCGCGACAGACACCGTCTATCGCGACAGACACCGTCTATCGTGACAGGCAGAAATCCGCGACAGATACCGTCTATCGCGACAGACACCGTCTATCGCGACAGACAGAAATCCACGATAGACACTGTCTATCGCGACAGACACCGTCTATCGCGACAGACAGAAATCCACGATAGACACTGTCTATCGCGACAGACACCGTCTATCGCGACAGACAGCCCCCCACGATAGATTGTGTCTATCGCGACAGACACCGTCTATCGCGATAGACAGGCATTTTCGGCAAAAAAATTAAGGAGTGAATTTTTGGAAATTTAGGCTAAATTTTGGGCATATTTGCACTCTCAAGTATTCATATACTTACAAAGGCCTTAGAAAATGCATTAAAATCCCTGATAGTATCTGTTTGTCTATTTAACCCCCTAAACCCTGAACGGTCATAACTTTTTCATACGAAATCCATTTTCTGAGCTCTAGGGCTTGTCGGAAAGCTCGTGACATATACTACGCGCCCTCAACTGTTTTTTCTAAGAATAACGCGTTGATTTTCAGATAGGGTATTTGGAAGTTGGCCCACTGAGGGGTAGGAACACCAAGGGAGCTCTAGAGGAAATTTCTAGCAATACAAAAGGGGGAACAAGGGTCATTAAAAAAAAAAAAAAAAAGTGTCTGAAATAAATTGTCTGTCAATTGAACGGTCTATTTGGAGCTAATCTTGGGATTTATGCAGGCCTATTGAGAAGCAACTGAGAGTATCCAAGCAACGGTGTGGCGCACGCTTGAGAATCAACTTCTCGAGCACTAAAGAGCAAGGTTCGGCAAGAAAGGTCGGAATATTCTCAACTCCTCTTCGTAAATTCCTAGCTTAGGCTAAGAACGATTAGAAGTAGGAGTAAGTCAGGGCGACGATAGGCCACTATCAAGTTGAAGACTGCCTAAAAACTCAAGTTCAAGCTAAAAACTTAATCTCTGTACTGTCGACAACATAAAGGAAAGAACCTAACGTGGAACGATCAACCTGAAAGTGCGGAGAACATTCAAGTATTCCTGACGACGTAATAACAGATAAGACTTTAAACACGAGGAATAACTAAAAAGAATCAAGTGACTGGTACCAATTGATCGGCAACGAGGTTGTACTCTGGAAAAAATTTGGGGCTAATCAGATAGGCATATGAACCTTAGATCAGGACGACACCTAGTAAGAGAGAGACACAGCCTTAGATCTTCAGAGGCTAGTGTCAACCACACTGCAAGGTCTTGGGCCCAGCAGTTGAGTCGCCACTCTCATTACCCTAGCTCTGATACCAGTGAGTCAGAGATGTCTCAAGGCATGGACAGGCCTACGGGAAGTTCAGGTGTGCCTTACTTGTACAGGGTAGAAGGCCCTTACAAAACACAGTTGGAATACCTTAGGACCAACCGATTAGGTGCTAGCATCTATGAGGACGGCCTAGGAAGATCTGTGGTCCAGATTAAAAACCCTGACCAATCCATTGGACTAGAGCACCCAGCTGTCAAATTTGAAAATGGTGCATACCTGGACAAGGAAGGAACCATATACGTAGTCACCAGTCATCCAGATAGGACAGATGAATTTGGAAATGTAATCTCAGAAGCGGACTTAGGTGACTTGGAACAAGGAAACATGGGTGCGGAACCTAGAACCCCTCGAGGTAAATCCGTTCTCACTAGGATTATCACGCCTGAGTGGGTCCCCCAAGATAACAAGTGCATAGATTTGCTTCTCAATCGAGAAACGGACGAAGCCTTTTGGAGGTATAAACCAGATCACCCAATTGATATAGGAACAATCATGATCTATGAGTTTAAGGAGCCGGATAGCCCAGGCAGAGTGACCTACCTAGATCATGCTTCAGAACGAATCTTTGTGGTGACAGAAAATGATAGGCATGCCTACACTTGGAAGGGTGAATTTATCTTCCCCCAACCAAGATCAAATGTATCCTATGGTCAACCTGGAGCTGGAACTTCCCAAGCTCATGGTACGCAAAGAGATAGAAGTAGGGATAGACCAGAAGTAAGTTTCGCCAACCCCGTGGGCAGAGAAAGAACGAGAACAGAGACGAATAGGGTAGAACCTGAGATGCATAGAGCCCACAGGAACCAAAGAAATGTAGATGGATTCCCTCTGCCGAGGCCTAGAGAGCACACAAGAACTTTGAGACCCACCCAGCTAGTTAAGTCCATGAAGAATTACTTTGATGGCACAGGAGATCCCTATGATCATGTGGCGGAGTTCAAACAAGTCCTGAGGGCTGAACAAGTGGAAGATCTGTTCACGCAGTACAATGCCTTCGGTCTAACCCTTAGGAACACAGCACTTACATGGTTTCAGCCATTAGATGAGCGTCAGTTCAGGAGCATAGACCAACTCCTTGAGGCATTTATCGTAGAGTTCTCTAAGAGCGGCATAAGACACAATACCTCCTCATTGATTCACAGCTTCAAACAGACCCCCCAAGAGACTGTCAGATTGGCCGGAAGAAGATTTAGACAATATCTTGAAAGGTGCCCTATTTCGGAGCTACCCACATCTGCTAAACAAGTAGCCTTATTCCTTGACGGATTGCTGAGTCCAAAATTGAGATCCTACGTGTATCTGAAAGACCCTAGGACTATAGAAGAGTGTGTACGTATGTGCATTGACATTGAAGATAACCTAGGAGAAGAGCTAGAGCTGTCCAAAATTTACAAAGATTCAGATAGTGCATCTAGTCACTCTTCCACGCAATCCACATCAATTGAGGAACTCGCAGAGAAAGTGGCCCAGAAATTAGGAGTAACTAGCAAACAAATCCCAAGATTTGCCCCAGTGAAAAGATGCTATACATGCGGTGGTGACCATATGGCGAACGTCTGTCCCATTATGGCTCAACCCCAAGTAAACCCTAGTAGCCAGTACTGCACCATAGAACGGAGATACACCAACCACACCGCACAAGATTGCCCATACAACAAGCAGGCGGTTAGGCAACCCTACCCTCAGCCCTACCAACAAGGCAGATACCAGAACCAGTATCCTCCACAACCATATGGCAGGCCACAACAACATTTCCAACCTCAATATCAAAACCAACAAAGGCCTCAGCCTGTGCTAGCACAACAACCCCCAGCCCCAGCCAATGTGATTCCGGTAAAGTACACTGCTGCAGAAGAGAACCTGAATAGAGCCTTAGTCCCAGTAACATCCTTGCTTTCTGAAAGTGACCCGGGTGACCATAGCTTTGATTCTACACATGTTGATAGCCCCCAGGCCTACTACATGCAGTCTCCTGAGCATGGTGAGTCCTATTATAGCGAAGAGACAAACGAACCGAGTTGGGAATCAGATTACACGAACGTCATGTATGCAAACCCCAATCCTAGGCCTCAATCTAGGCAAGTAAGACCTCCATTCCCAAGAGGACCGTGCTACAGATGCCAAGGAGATCACCTCATTCGTGATTGTCCCTTGCCTCCGCCCACACAACCTCAGTCCTTGACTATCCAAGGCTTTTGCCAAGATTGCGGAAAAGAGCATCTCTTACGAGATTGCCCAAAGAACCCCAATAGCATGCCAAAAATCACCCCTATCAACGTTGTTGGGTTAGTGGTAGACTCCTCAGGAAGTGTCACTTCCACTGCACCAATACAGGTAGTCACTAGGGCTCAGGCATTGCAACAAAACCAAGGGGTAGGCCAGGAAAAGACCCCAGATGCTAGCGATACGGAGAGCCAAAATAAAAAGAGAACGAGAGCTTGGAAAGATAGCCGCGAACGCATGAAAAGGCAATGGGCAAAGAAGATGAGTGAACTTGAGGAAAGTCTACGAGAAACCAAGGCTAAAATCATAGAGATCACATCTCAACCGCACTCTCACACATTCCCACCGCTACCATCCCCATCACCCTCCATCCCTTCACCCTCTAAGATAGCCCACGTAACCCACCCACCACCCCAAACAGGATCGGTATAAGCTGATCCCACTCCCGAAGACATAGACATGATGCTTAAAGCATATCAGGCCAGAATCCAAGAAGAGCCAAACGTCACGGATCATGACAAGTGCTATCCTAGAGCTGACCTAGAGATAGAAAGAACCAAACTATGCGCGAAAATGGTCGCATTGGCTCAGACTATGTTTGAAGCCAGTCGCCTTTTCAATTACTCAGGCTCAGCCAAAACGCAATTACATTTGGATGGATTCCTAGAGAAGTTAGAGAGGATAATTGCAAGATCTGAAAAGGAAGAAAAAAATCAAGACCAAGAAAAAGCAAGCAAAAACAGGAATCATTCCCAATCAGAAGTGTATGTGGCCAATGCCCCTAAACCGGACAACTTCCCCTCCTTAGAAAGAATAGAGAGGCTAATAGCACAGCCAGAAAAGGAACCTACCCCTCAAAGAAAGGAAAGGGCAAGAGAACGGATAAGCCAGCCTCTTCAGAAAGGCCATGTGCCTCCTCAAGGAGCCTATCTTCCTCCCCAAAGGTCACAGGAGCCCCCCTCGAAAGCATATGTACCTCCACAAGTAACCCACATTCCTTCCCAGAGAGCGTATGAGCCTGTTCGGAAAAGTAATAGAATAAGTAATCCTCCCCAAGAAGCTTGTGCTCCAGCCATTTGCGAGAACGAGGAGAGAGTCAACAATAGAATCAGCCCTCCTTCACAGGTTGCTTATGCGCCCAATTCTACGGAGCCAGACACTTCTTCTTCTATGAATCGGTTTGCCCCAGACTTCCTACGAGAGATTCAAGAAGACAAATGGGATAACGAAAGCGAGGTCGCCCCTCCTTTTGAACTTGTGGACGATGCACACGACCAATTCCCACAAGACATCCCATCTATTTACGGGGAGCATGAGAGTGTTCAGTCTCACGAGAGATTAGACTTTGATTCGAATTCCATACAAGAGCTACCCCACTTCACAGGCCCATGGGAAGCAAAGTCCACATGTATGAGAGCACCCACAGTCATGGTAAGGAACGACGACTCAGTCATACCTAGGAACACGGAGGTAGTAAAGAACACCGAGGTGCATTGCGATCTCACTTTGGAAGAACTACCTGAGGATAGACTAAACGCGCGGAAATGTGCAGCCAGTCGAGTAACTGAAGTTGCAAAACCTCATTCCCGGGTAGGATCCCATAGGACAGTGCCAGAAATTCCCTTGGACAAGATAGGAGATATGTGTGAAGGTGAAGAAGGGAACACCTATCTTCCCATCACCTACCAGGAGTACACCACCAAGGCAATTTTGGACTCAGGTGCAGGAGTTGCAATTGCCACTACCTCCTTATGGAAGCGTTGGGGCAAGCCGGCACTCAGGCCGACGAGAATGAAATTGCAAATGGCAGATGGTCACATAGAGAGACCCCTAGGATTGCTAGAAGGAATAACTCTCACCACTTGTGGTGTCGAGTTTGAACATACCTTTGCCATATGTGACTTCAGCAAGAATCATGCCTATGAGATGATTTTGGGAAGACCATTCATGCGAAAGTTGCAAGTGGTACAGGATTGGGGGACCAATTCTTTGTACCTGCAGCACTTAGGTGTTACAACCAAAGTCAATCTCAAGGATTATTCTCATAGAGATGTCCCACCTATCCAATGGAATCCCATCCATAGAGCCAAAGATGATACAGAATCGATGCATTCCATAGGGTCTGGATCCTCATGGATGCATGAAGATACTCACTTATGGATGTGCAAGGTAGCAGTAGAAGAAGAGAAGAGAGAAAAGGCCAGAGAAATAGGTGCAAACGAAACCCATAGACCCATTCAAGACCCAGCCTATGCACCTGTAGTTTTTCCAGACGAGGAATTTGAACCCCATGGCTGGGCAGAAATTTTAGCAACAATGGATGTAGCCATCAATGAAGAACAATGGACACCTCACTGTGATGAGGATGGCTATGATATTTCAGTCTTCTCCATAGAGCCAATCATGGGAGAGGCAGTTTTAGAAGAATGCGAACCTAGCCCTGATGCATTTGAGGATGCAAGTGACTCCGATCTAGAGTCAATCATTATGGACCCTCCATTTGCATCAGATGAAGAATACTTCCATGAAGTAGAATTTCAACCGCAGAAGCATGGAGAGGTTACAAATGATGTAAGATTAGCAACACATATTACCCCGAAGGAAGAAGGAAAGAAACGAAGAAAGAAAGAAGTCTTACCAGAGGAGGAAGAATCTTTGTTTGAGGTCCCTGAAAATTTTAAGAAGTACGAGATAGATGACAGGAGAGTCATGATAAGAATGCCTAAACGAAGGCACAATCAGGAGAGGCCTATGATAACAAAGAAACCACCAAGAAAATAGTAGTGGCCATAGAAGAAGGAGAGGAGCGATGCACGTATATAGGCCATGACCTGACAGAAGAAGAAGAGCATGAATTGATTGCCTTGCTAAGAGAATACAGAGATGTATTCGCTTGGAGTTACAAGGATTTGAAAGGTGTTGACCCTGACATATGCTCACACACTATCCCCATGACCTCAGATGCCAAACCCTCTAAGCAAAAGCCTTATACATATAACGATAATTACGCTGCTAAGATCAAAGAAGAGATAGATAGGCTGGTTGAAGCTGGATTTATCTATGAAATTGAGCACACTGAATGGGTATCCCCCATCGTAGTGGTGCCCAAGAAGAATGGCAAACTGCGTGTGTGCATTAACTTGAAAAAGGTTAATGCCGCCACGATTCGAGATAACTATCCGCTTCCCATCACAGAACATCTCTTAGAAAGAGTGGCAGGCAAGGAAGTGTACAGCTTCCTCGATGGATTTTCGGGCTACAATCAAGTAGCCATAGCTCCAGAGGATCAGCATAAGACAGCCTTTGCCACAGAATGGGGCATTTTTGCTTTTAGAGTAATGCCATTTGGGCTTACCAACGCACCAGCTACCTTCCAGAGACTGATGTGCCATGTGTTTAAGGAGTTCCTAAGGAAGAGTTTAGAAGTCTATGTTGATGATCTTTGTGCTCATTCCAACGTTAGGCAAACCCATATTCCTGAACTCAGACAAATCTTTGACAAATGTAGAGAGTACCAAGTCTGCCTGAACCCAGAAAAGTGCGTTTTTATGGTAAGGCAAGGTAAGATTCTAGGACACATAGTGTCAAAGAATGGCATATCTACTGATGAGGAGAAAGTGAGAGCCATAGCAGAGCTACCTAGGCCAAAGAATGTCAAGGAAGTACAAGCTTTCATGGGGCATTGTGGCTATTATCGACGATTTATACACATGTATGCTGTCATTGCAAAGCCCATGTACGGACTTCTGACAAACTTTGAGTGGACGGATGAATGTGAGAATTCCTTCCAAGAGCTTAAACGAAGATTATGTTCAGCACCAATCTTGACCACACCAGATTGGAATAAGCCATTCCATGTTCATGTGGATGCATCCAATTATGCTATTGGATGTGTGCTTGCACAACCTACTGGTGAAGGTAATATGGATCTTCCAATCGCCTATGCCAGTAGACAATTGAATGCGGCTGAACGAAATTATACCACTACTGAACGAGAAGGATTAGGCATGGTATATGCAGTTAAAAAGTTTAGACATTATTTGCTTGCAAATAAGTTTAAATTTTTTACGGACCATCAGGCATTGTTGTACTTAGTAAACAAGCCATGCAATATGGGAAGATTAGTAAGATGGTTTCTCCTGCTAATGGAATATGATTTTGAGGTTGTGGTAAGAAAAGGTAGAACCCACTTGAGAGCAGATCATCTCTCTAGGCTCACATCGGGAGAAGCCCCACAAGGAGTGTCAGATGACCTTCCTGATGCTTACTTGTTTAATTTGGAAGTGGTGCCGCAGTGGGCCAAGCCAATAGTACCAGTATTGACATACGGGCCTAATCATCCAGTGGTGAACACACGGAATAGAGAGATCGTAAAAGCCCAAAAGTACCATATCATGGCAGGAAGCATGTACAAGCACACAGATCAAGGGATCTTGGCTTGTTGCGTAGAAGAGGATGAGTACGCTAAATGGTTGCAATTAGCACATGTAGGTGCGTTAGAGCAACACCATTCAAAGCAACGAACTTTACAGACTCTAAAGAGATTCGGAGTGCACTGGCCAACTATGGAAGCAGATGTCCAAAAGTTGTGCAAGGAATGCCCAATCTGTTGCACTAAACCACCAGTGGAACATGCCACTCTTTATCACGTATCCATTGTGCCAGATTGGAGTGAACCTCTAGTATCATTCTTGAGAACAAACACATTCCCTCCAGACATGACTCTAGCTAGGAAAAGGAGCTTAGAACAAGAAGCTTTGGATTACTCACTCATAGGTGATAATCTATATAAGCGCGGTAAAGATGGTTACCTGAGGTTATGTGTCCATGAAAGTGAATATCTCAAAATCTTGGAGACTGCTCACCAAGGTGTAGCAGGAGGACACTTTGGACCAGATCGGGTAATCAAGGCAATATTGTTTGCGGGCTTCTGGTGGCCTACCCTTCACATGGATGCACATACTTATGTGAAACGGTGTGATGTCTGTCAGAGGACTCAGTATCCTATACGCAAAGATGAGATGCCACTGAAACCTATGATGGGTGGACGTGCATTCTCTAAGTGGGGAATAGACTTCGTAGGTCCTATTAATCCCCCAGCGAAAGGTTCTCATGCGGAATACATCATTGTTGCAACAGATTATCTCACCAAGTGGGTAGAGGTAAAGGCTACAACCAAGAACGATGCTCAAACAACTGCCAAATTCTTGTTTGAGAATGTATTCACGAGATATGGACTACCTATAGAGCTTGTAAGTGATAGAGGCACTCATTTCTTGAACGAAGTGATTGAGAATCTACTCCACGAATTCTTGGTAATACACAAGAAGTCTGCCCCTTATCACCCTCAAGCTAATGGACAAGCTGAGAGCACTAATAAGATTTTATGCAATGTACTGACAAAGTTAGTGAACACTAAACGCTCTGACTGGGACAAACAGCTACACCATGCTGTTTGGGCATACCGAGTTGCCTACAAAACGGTACTCCAAGCCACCCCTTTCAGATGGTATTTGGCCAAAACGCTGTGTTACCCTTGGACTTCCTGATCCCTACATTGAGAGTAGCATGAGAGCACGAATGGACAGGTCATGAGCTCTCCTCTAGGATCTTTGACCTTGAACGATTAGGAGAAACAAGACTGAGAGCCGCTGCAGGAATATATGCAGCCAAGAAGAGACAGAAGGCATACTTTGATGCCCACGTAAAGGATAAGGGTTTGAAAGCAGGAGATCTAGTTTTAGTCTATACACTGAAACAACACGCAAGGAAGCTAGAAAAGAGAGGCTACGGACCAATGATCATCAATAGGATCTCCACGAGTGGAGCAGTACAATTAGCCACATTAGAGGGTGATGTTCTCCCTAACTATATTAGCGGTTGTAGAGTCAAGTTGTATCAGGAACCCCTCACGGAGGAAATGCTCAGCCGACTCAATACTGCTAAGAAACGCAAAGAGGAAGAAAAGCGCATTCGAGAAGAGGCTCAAGCAGAAGCTTTAGAACGTATCAGAAGGATGAAGTTACGAAGGCAAGACCGAGATCAGACTAGAGCAAATGACTATGCAGATCAAGGATGTCCCATGGCCATGTGTGAAGTTGCAGGAACAAGCTCGCATAGAATAATCGATAGACGTCCTTTCATAACCCTAGAGATAGGACAAGGAAAGAGTGCAAGGACCGTGAGAGCCTTGATTGACTCAGGTGCAGCCACTAGTGCTGTTAGAGTGTCTTACTGTCAAGAGTTGCAGTTAACTGTCAATCCTGTGGAAGCATATCTCATAGGATTGGGAGGCGTGGAAACCCCTTGCATGGGCGAGGTGGAACTTCCCCTCTACATTCACGATGAGGCAATGACAGTTAAAGTACTAGTGTGTCAGGATGAGGATCTCACTGAACCTCTCATCTTGGGTCAGGATTGGATCTATGACCGAGCAGTCAATCTAAACCTAAGAAGTGGACTTCTCCAGGTTTGGGTCAGTCATAGTCGAGTTACAGTAGAATTAGACAATGGAGCACTCAAGGAACTAGGAAAGGCACAGACTCCTGGTCCTTCCAGGGGTACACATAAAGATGACCATGCTGTTCTTGTTCAAAACCCTGTGTTGCAGAGGAATGACATTTGCAAAAAAGGAGTCAGGGATGCAACGGAACTCCCTTCTTTTCCAAAGGTCAGAAGGAGGCAGCAACCAAAGGCGGATCACAGGCAGAAGAAGCAGAGTACTACCTATGTCCGAGATCAAAAGTACCTGCGCAGCAGAATGCCCCAGAAACTCAACCAGGTGTGGGTGCGGAAAGGCGAACGACCGGTTGCACCACCGTCAACCACACGGGCAAAGCCTCTTATTAGTAACCAACAACACGACGCTAATAAGAAGTCTTTCAGAAATTCTTCTGCTAAAGTAAAATCTATTTGGGTGCCCAAGAAGTCGATGAAGGCAAGCCCACAATCTAGACAAATTTGGGTGCCTAAGGCTTGCTTGAGGGCACAAGTAGTTACGCCAAGGCCACGACCTATGCAGCATAACCCTTCTACGAGTACAACCAGAATTCCCTCGTGCTCAACACTTAGGAACACACCAAGACCCATGAGCATGCATGTAATCACTTATAAGTGGGTCCCTAAAAGGCCCCATTCCCAAACAGCGACACCGACACAGCTCTCTAGAGTCTCTACGAAACCGAAAGCAAAGCCCATCCACTGCATTTGGCAGCCTAAGACCTGTAATAAACCCCCCGACCCCGATTTGTAAATTCACCCCACTTACTAACGGCATTAGTCTCCTAGGAATACACAAACGTTAACGACACTCACTGTCTTCGTGCACTTACTAACCACTAACTCATCATCTGCCTCATGTTAATGTTGTAACGGGGACAGCAACGGATTTATTCTGTCCATTACGATGTTAACACATGCTTCTATATTCTCACAGAATCAGAAGGCAAGCAGTAAAATGGCAGAAGCGACAGGTTCGGGCTCACAAGTAGGGATACTTACTGCAGGAATTGATGTGGATAGCCTACCTGTGGACGTGCCCCCGACGGAACGACCAGTGGAGATGCAACACCTTCAGCAACTCCCGGTGCCAGATCCACCTACAAGCATCACGGAAAGAGTTCATGCCAATTCTCATTGGTTCAATGGCATGCCCGGTCCATTAGGTGAGGCCAAGTATATCTGGGAGTCTAAATGCGAATATGACAGATCATGGGTGCGATTCCAATTTTTCTCCAAGGAGTTCGAGACTTTACAGAACACCGAAGATCTACAAACCATATGGCAACGAGCAGGATTGGCGGAATATTTTGAAGCCCCACTACCTAAACCCGATCTCCTCCGATGTTACTATTTGGTCTCCACATTACAAGCTAATGAAGATAAGGACCAACCCGGATCATTTGTTCTCCCCTCACTGCTGGGCAACAACGAGTTGAAGAGGTTTGAACTTACTGTGGAGCTGGTGAGTGATGCTTTAAATATGCATGGCACGCATGTACCCTCAGAAAAGGATGCTCTCGTTCCCACCAACATGAAGGACAGGAAACTAGTGAAGCTGAAAGACATGGCAGCACTCACCCCAAATGTGTCCATCCCTCTCCGAATGTGCATGCAACATTTCGCCTTCCCCGGTCAAGACCGATTCACGCAACCACACAAGAAGATCTGGTTTGCTCTCTACTTAGCGGAAGCAGGTGCGTTACCTATTAAACTACCAGTGTGGATTATAGATCAGTTGTATGAAGCAAACAAACGGGCATCTAGGAAATTAGTGGTGAACGGATGCTGTGCACTCACACGCATCATTTATCGATGCTTGGCATATGATGTCCCCATTGAGCGTGCCTTAACTTGGGCACAATTACAAATGTTTAAAAGGCTCAAGACATCCACACATCAGTCCAAGCGCATGAGGGGCGCGATCCCTTGTGTCCAGACAAGGGAAGTCCTGACTACTCCTGAGGCATCACCATTAAGAGAGGGCACGGTACCTCCCTTTACCATTAGGATACCCCGGTCGGAATCCGACACTACGACACAACCTACCCCATCGGCTCCTCCTGTCACACCTGAGTTCGAATTTGCTGCCACTGGAGAGGCTGAAGGACTGGACCCCCAGGATTTCGAAGCATTCCTACAAAGCACACAATTCTCTGATGTGGAGTTTTATTCAGAGGCAGAGGAGCAGGGCACATCCTCACGAAGAAGAAGAAAGTCTACAGACGGTAGACATGTCCATTGGAGTGACACTCAAGAAAGTCAACAACACGGACACCCGGAAGAAGAAGAAGCATATGAAGAAGAGACCACTGAAGCCCCAGCATATACAGCAGAACTCCGAAGGCTGTATCAGATTATGGAAAGAGTGCGATCGCAGCAGTTACTCACTGAACAGAGCAGCAGAGTACTTATGACTCAGTTGTTGGAAGAAGCGGGAGTTGACTCAGAGTACAGGGAAGGTCTCTTATTGATGGCAGAAACATATGGAGTTGTAGAAGCTGTGCGCACTGCCATTCAGAGGCCTTCAGTTCAATATGACCCACGAAGGTTCCAGACACGACCTCGCTCAGGTAAAAAGATCCAAATTCCCGTTACAGTTGCAGAAGAGCCCACTACTACACCAACCTCCCAAACAGCTAGTCAACAGCACCCCGCCACCCATGAGGAGTCCACCGAACCACTACCATCCACTCCCCCACCATCACCTCCTAGAAGAGAAACAGTGGAAACCACATCGACTGCTCAACCCACCGACCCCACCTTCACCTTCCGTACTCCGATCTCCAGTGCCACCCTATTCTCTACCACTGATAACCCGGTCTTTGACGCAAACCCCATCACTACACCACCCACCGAAACCATTCCCGAGCCTGCCCTAGGACAACCATCCCCAATGCCTTCAGCCACCGGTCATCCTGACCCCAGATCCACATTCATGGGCTTCCCTGCTACCACGCAACCCTTTCAGCCCTCCTCAAATTTACGGCCCCAACCCCCGATATCCCTCTCTCCATTTCTACAATCCCTCCAGGACATCTTTGCTAGGGCTTTTCAACCAGGCCCTCAACCATTCCCTGTCTTTTCAGCTCCCCACCCCACGTCACATCTATTCACCACTTCCACACACACACCACCTACCATACCAATATATATGGCAGGCCCCACACTAACACCCACTCCTGAAGGTATGGACATTTCACCACCCACGGCACCTCCACCCACGGTTTCACCTCCTCCCATTCCCCCTCCACCAATTTCACCCACACACACAACTTTCGTAGACACATCATTCACTGTCTCCCTTCCCCAATTCCCTTCCCATGCATCTTCCACAGTAAACACCCCCCACTCATCTATAGGTAATGCATTGGACACCATGTTGGCTTGTATATCAAATTTAAGAACAGATTACATTCAGCTCCAGCAACAAAACGCACGCCTGCAAGAGCACTCAGCGACACTACAGCTCCGCCTTGCGGTACTAGAAGAGGAGAATGCTCGCCTCCACACACAGTTCCAAACCCTCCAAGACGCCCATAATATATTGGAAGTACAGCTACAGAAGGTAGATCAGGAAGCAGTGCAGGTGGTAGAAAGTCACCTACGGACACAACTGGAACGCAACTCAAAACTTCAGCGAAATATGGCGCTACTTAAACGCCATCTTGCGGCTGCTCAGGAAGAGAACAGACGTCTGCAAATACAAAATCAAGAGAACCTGGAGGCAGCTATTGAGAGCACACCGGGGGCACCCATCAGCCCATCCAAGTTTCAAGCAGTGACCCCCGATAATATCAAGATTATATTGGAAGATTATGCCATGCTACTCGAAGCACATGATAAGCTATCGGAGGAGCTAGGACAACTGAAGCAGGAACACCAACAAGGCCCAACAGCTGCCCCTCCAACCACCCCCTCTGCAGCTTCGCTTCCCTCCGACGCAGAGGCCATAAAAGATCTCCAGCAATAGGTAACTGAATTGCAGACACGCCTACTACAATATGAGAGGCCATCTTCCCCTCTGGAGGCTCCCACGGACGAAGAAGTTGTGCAAATTCCTGTGGAACAAACGTTTGATGAAGAATATGATCCGCAACCATTCCCAAGAGGCCAACAAACAGAAGAAGCGCAGGACACGTTCGAGGCACCACGGCCGCCATGGTTACGACAAGTGGAGGAAATAGGGACCTCGCATGCAGAGCGCACCGTAGTGCAAAATCAGGCTATGAGGGTCATAGAGGAGACTGTTTTACAATCAGATTACTTCAAGAACTTGTCATCGAGACGCCTGATTCTCTCATCGGAACTCCAGTACAGGCCATATTATATTATCTTGGCTGATTATAATGCAGAAATACAAAGAGTCACGGGTCAGATTCCTACTTTTGCGACCCAATTTCAACCCGAAGACCTTCCTCCAGAGGTGCGAAAAGGCAAGATTCGTCAACCAACATGGCGGCAGAAACTTTTAGAGACTTATCCAGAAATGCTACGCACATGGAACAACGCGCCATTGCACCTCCTGTACAACCCATGCTACGGTCCAGTCCCCCGCCGCAGGTCGTGGAAGGCATTTAATATCAAGGTACAGAACAATGCGCAATGCAAGGAATGGCTGAACTACCCGTACATAGCGCCACCACAAGGACCACCATCGGTAGCATATATGATGGGGACCATTCGCCACTGGATGCCGCGCTTGAAGCCCATGCAAGATGTAGCAGCGCAAATGATGCTTAAAATCTTAGATATGATGCAAGTGGTGCTGAAGACCTTTAGAAATGCAGCCGCACCACAGGTACGCCTTCCAGGGTTTAGCAATGGAAATTACGACTTGGTGTATGACATGAGCACCACCCCCAGTATCCGTGTGGCTTACGCTTGGCATGCACGCATCAAATACCTCCCCGCCTGCTACAAACAGACCTTCGAAGAAATGTTCAGATCAGGGTTCTGGGAGTACCACTCGGAGATTTTCGCGCCAAAGCCGACACATCTGCTTCAACTGTTTGCTTGTGAACAAGCAATGTATTCAGAGTACTACACCACCCCGCAACCAGAGACCCCCGGTGCAATAAATTGGGAGGCATTGGAAGCCGATCTAGCAAGAGGCTTAAGGATAGGAGAACATGAACTGGCCACCAATGTCATCCAATATTACATCGACCACCCGAGGGAACAAAGGTCTGTCAGGGGCGACAGACGCTAGGAAGGGGGGAGTGTTGGCATACAAAGCAATAAAGGAGTCATGCACAATACGGCAACAAGGCCAGATCATTTTTTCCCATAGATTATGTACAACCCAAGTGATTTTAATCAGTACACAAACATTGTAAATCCCGTTTTTGGTAGATTAGACTCCATTTTGTGCAAGCCGAGGAGTCCTCGAGCTTGAGGAGTATTAGAAGTACCATCGTACCAAATTTCATAATTTTTAGACTTCGTTTGAGCCCTCAAATAAGCCCTGGAACCTAATTTTTAACTAGGCCGGACACTAGGTCTGGACAGGGCCAAAAGCTAGTCAAAAACTATAAAAAGAGCTAGAGAGCTCATTTTTGAGGTTAGATTGTAATTGAAACGAATTTGTAAAGAGCATTTTGAAAGTAATCTAAAAGCTCCATTGATTCTCACTCTTTGTCTTACTGTGTGTGCGCGTGTGTGTGTATGTGTGTGCATGCTAGTGTGCTTCTCACTCACACACTTGTGCCGCCACTTGCTTGAGGTCTTCATACCATCCTCACGTCTTCCCGGATTGACATTAAAGGAGGTGCTACTCATCACTGAGCTACAGTAAGACATAGATGTGAGACTTTGGCATTGTAGGTAATTTCTTCACTTTTCTTATTTTTCTCCTTCTTACCTCACCACCATCATCACCATCTCCCACCTCCATCTCCATCATCGCGAAAATTTTCAGCTTTGGATTATATCACCTTCTCCACCTCATTTCCCTCATTCCACTTGTGAGAGAGAGCGAGAGAGCGATATTGTGTGCATTGTTTTTGCTTGGTTCTTGAGCTTTCC
Source organism: Ceratopteris richardii (assembly GCA_020310875.1). NCBI lineage: Eukaryota > Viridiplantae > Streptophyta > Polypodiopsida > Polypodiales > Pteridaceae > Ceratopteris > Ceratopteris richardii. The sequence goes on from CM035407.1 coordinate 11,331,420, forward strand.
TGCAGGTATTGGCAGCATTATCATCTCCAGCACTCCGCGCAGGTACGAAACGTCACGAAACTGTCTCTGTGTCGCAGACCTCTGTCGATCGCGATCGACAAAAAAATCGCCCATTTGGTAAAACAAAGTGCACCACCATAATCTACATGATGAGCACAGTCCAAATCACTAAAAACAGTTAAAACATTCCGTGTTTCTCTGTCAATCGCGACCGACACCGTCGATCGCGATCGACAGCCGTGACCGACAGACCCTGTCAATCGCGACCGACAGACCCTGTCAATCGCGACCGACAGACCCTGTCAATCGCGACCAACAGACCCTGTCAATCGCGACCGACAGACCCTATCAATCGCGACCGATAGACCGACAGACCGACAGACCCTGTCAATCGCGACCGACAAACCCTGTCAATCGCGATTGACACCGTCGATTGTGACCGATAGAATTTCCACGATTGATTGACTTTTACGCGTAGCCACGTGTCCATCGCGACGGACACATCCCCGATTGACTGAAATCACGGCGAAAAACCCGGAAAGAGTGTCGATCGCGATTGACACCATCGATCGCGATTGACAGGACTCACGACCGACTCTGTCGATCGCGATTGACACTGTCAATCGTGACTGACGTGTCGATCGCGACCAACAGGCCCCGACGGACACCTCTGTCAATCGCGATTGACAGACTTGTCGATCGCGATTGACAGGCTTTTCGGCCAAAAATTAGGGTTAATCTTTTCAAGCCCTTGGGGAATTTTGGGCATAATTAGAGAATCATTAGTGATTTGTGAGGTCCCTACACATGTGATTTCGAGAAAACTCCTGTGATCTGTCAGCCTGTTTGAATCCTGTTTTAGTCCCAAAACCCTGAACTGGCATAACTTTCTCATACGAAATCCGTTTGCTGTGATTCTTGTCTTGTTGCAAAGTGATGGGGGAAGTATCTCAACCCCTAAGCAATGACAAAGCGCGAATGACCTCCACAGGTATCCTTCTTTGACCTTTGCACACCAAAAGTGCTCTTACTCAGAGCTTATGCAGAGAACTCCAATGAGCTTTTGTAGACCTGTAGTAGACACCAATATCTTTCCAACAAGACAGATTTTACTTCAAATGGATGCTTACACAAAGAGAAACAATGTCTACAACATGAGCTAGTTGAATGCTCACAACTGCTAGTCAAGCAGAGAACTCACTTCACTCCAGCAAGCTTTTCTCAGAGATTATACAAAGAATGAATCTCAAACTTGGGTCAACTTTAGAGCACTCTAATAGCTACCCAATGACACCAAAATCATAGCAAATGGATAAATAGAGAAGGAGAACCAGCCCTTACAACAGAGAGCAAAATATTTCCAACAGAGCCTACACACAGAGAGAGATAGATCATTTGTGAGCATAAAATAGACTCTAATAGCTATCCAATGAGACAAGAATTACATCAAATGGATACAATATGAGGGAGAACCAATTCTAACAAAGTAGAGAGTTGCAACACTGCCTGCGCACACACATAGATATGCCTACTAAAAGAAAACAAACAAGCAAGCAAGGGGCTTGCTTATCACAACTCCAGCACTTAGTGCTCACTTTACATGAGCTAAAACTCCAAGAAGATGGCCCAAAAGAAGTCGGGATACATGCTCCTTTTATAGTGAGAAGTGTGCCCCTAAAATCTAGGAACTACCTTTCCAAATCAGCCTCCTAACTTGGAGGACTTAGTTGAGATGACTTGGGGAGTGGTTGAGTGACTTTTCTTGATGGAATCTCGTGGCTTTTGGCTTCCTTTGATAGCTCCACATGTCCATAAAAGATTCCCCACGAATTTGTAGCTTGAAGCTTGACTTTTAACACTCCCCCTCAAGCTTCAATTCTTCGTCCTCATCCAAGCTCCTTCATGTTGATGCATTGCTTGAATTTTGAAATCTTCATCCCATCCAAAGCCTTTGTAAACATGTCTGCAACTTGGTCCTTGGTACCAATATGATGTACTGAAACTTCCTCGGATATCACCTTTTCCCTTATGAAGTGATAGTGCACTTCAATATGCTTGGTTCTAGCATGATAGATAGGATTCGATGCTAGATGAATGCTACTCATATTGTCACAAAAAATTGGATATGTGTCAACCTGCAAATTAAGCTCCATAAATAACTTCTTAATCCACATTAGCTCACATGTGACTTGAGCCAAAGCTCTATACTCAGCCTCCGTGGAAGATAATGCCACCGTGGGTTGCTTCTTTGAAATCCATGAGATGATCTTGCTACCTAGCATGACTAGGTAACCACTTGTACTTCTTCTATCCTCCTTCGAACCGGCCCAATCGACATCAGAATAAGCTTTAACCTGCATATTATCATCAAATGAATAGAACAATCCTTCATTTATAGTGGCCTTGAGATATCGTAACATTCTTCTTGCAGCTTGCAAGTGTGTAGTCCTTGGACTATGCATAAATTGTGATAACACTCCAACTCCATATGCTATGTCGGGCCTAGTTATTGTGGCATAATTGAAAGATCCTACAATAGATCGATACAAGGTTACATCCTCTAATGGCTCTCCATCAATGGAGCTTAGCTTTACATTAACTTCCATGGGATTTGAAATAGGCTTGCAATGTAGCATCCCAAACCTCTCAAGTAGGTCTAGAATATATTTCCTTTGTATGAGCATAATACCTTCTTCTTTGTATACAACTTCAATGCCAAGAAAATACCTAAGATCTCCAAGATCAGAGATCCTTAACTCCTTTCCAAGCTTTGCCTTGATCTCCTCAATGCCCTTTGTATCATTACCTGTAATGATAAGATCATCTACATACACGCACATGTAGACTACAAGTTCTCCTCTTTGTTTGATGAAGAGAGATGGATCCGCCTTGCATTGATTGTAACCACATTTGATCAAATAGTCCACCAATCTTTGGTTCCAAGCCCTTGGAGCTTGCTTTAGGCCATAAAGTGCCTTCTTCAACCTACAAACATGATGTGGAAACTCTTTATGAACAAAACCTAGTGGTTGCTCCATGTATACCTCTTCTTCCAAGTCTCCATTGAGAAAGGCATTCTTGATATCCAATTAGAAAAGCTTCCATTCTTTGCTAGCAGCCATTGCAATGAGTGTCCTAATGGTGCTCATCTTTGCCACGGGGCTGAATGTCTCTTCAAAGTCCACTCCATAGGTTTGTGCAAAACCCTTGGCCACCAATCTTGCTTTGAACCTAGAAATAGATCCATCTGAATTCCTCTTTACTTTATACACCCACTTATTACCTATTACCGTCATGTTATCCTTCTTGGGCACTAGAGTCCATGTTTGATTCTCCTCAAGTGCGTCGATCTCTTCTTGCATTGCCTCTTTCCATTCGGTGTACCTGCTTGCATCTTCATAGCAATCGGGCTCATGATCTTCTACTACTTTGTTCATATATGCATAATGAGTTGCCATGTATGAATCATAAGTAAACCTTTGAGTTGGATACTTAACTCTAGAAGACTTCCTTTCTTCACCTTTTGGAGGAATAAACCTCCTTTGCCTTGGGAACTTGATCTCTTTCTTGGACATGGCTTCTTTCTCCATCATGTGTCCTTCATCATCTTCAACTTCATTACCTTCTTCATCCAACTCCACCAGTGTTGCTTTGCCTTTGTTGATTGATTGTGCTTCATAGCTTGATGAAGATCTCCCCCTCCATGGTGAGTCCATGCTTGAACTATCTTCATTGATGGAACACCTTGGGCCTCTTAGCTCTAGGTCGATTTGTTCTTCATCATGTCCATGCTTTTCTTCTTCATAGTCCTGCATACAATCATACTTCTTATACCAAGGGAGTAGCTCATCAAATGCTACATCCCTTGATATCCTCAAGCCCTTTGTGTTTGGGTTGAAGCACCTGTAACCTTTATGATCATTTGACTATCCTAGAAACACACACTTTTCTGCCTTTGGTTGTAGCTTGTGCCTCAATTCACTTGGCACATGTACATAACAAGTACATCCAAATATCTTCAAGTGGGAAAGATCAGGTTTCTTACCATAATAGGCTTGATATGGTGTCAAGCCATGGATCCTTGAGGTAGGAGCCCTATTCATAAGATACACGGCGGTATTTGCTGCATCACTCCAAAACATGTTAGGTACATTTATCTCATTAAGCATTGCTCTAGCGATCTCGGCAATGTATCTATTCTTTCTCTCTGAACTCCATTTTGTTGGGGTGTGTACCTGCATGTTACTTGCCTCTTGATGCCTTGATCCATTAAAAAATCAAAAAACTCATTGGAGAAATATTCTCCCCCTCCATCGGACCTTAGCTTCTTGATATATGTACCTGTTTCCTTCTCTACCATTGCCTTGAATGCTTTGAAACATGTAAACACATCTGATTTGTTTTTGATGAAATAAACCCAAACCATCCTTGTGCAATCATCTATAAAAGTGACAAAGTACTTGTTACCTCCAATGGATTGCTCTTTGGTTGGCCCCCACACATCTGTATGTATCAACTCCAATGGATGTTGGCTTATGTAGCCACTCTTCTTAAATGGAAGTCTTGCTTGCTTCCCTAGTTGACAAGATTCACATAAATGCTTCATACCTTGTCCTTGGAAGTTGGGAAGACCTTCAACCAGCCTCTTGAATTGCATTTCCTTCATTCTTTGTATGTTGATGTGACCTATCCTCTTGTGCCACAAGTCCAACTCCGAATCCTCTTGTTTCCATATGTGAAGTAGACATGTTGAGTGGAATGAGAATTTACCTCCAAGGTGAAGAGTCTCCCTTGCTTCTTTCCTCTTGCTATGACCTTGTAACCTTGCTTAGGGTTCTCCACAAAGCATCCACCTTTTTTGAACCTTACTTGATAGCCTCTTTCAACCATTTGCCCAACGGACACCAAGTTCTTTGTGATAGTAGGTACATGCAAGACATCCTTGAGACATCTTCCTTCCTCCTTGTCATCCAAAGCTACATATCCAACATGGGAGATCTCATGGGCTCTATCATCACCTGTTTCTACATGTCCTTTACCTTTGGGAACATGTAGATTAGTAAACCAAGAAGCATTGCAACTCATATGGTTGCTACATCCATTATCAATATACCAAGTGTTATCTACTTTGCTTGAATTCCCATTCATGTGCATCATCAAGAGATTGTCATTTTCTGAACTTGTAGAAGCATAATTACCTTGGTCTTTGTATGAAGAACTTTGATTATAGCTCCTTTGGTTTCCTCCTTGGTAGCAATCTCTAGCATAGTGGCCAAACTTGCCACATATGTAACATCCTTCACCATCTTGATTCTTGTTTTGTTGATGTCGTCCTCCTCTTCCTCTTGTTCTTCCTCTCCCTCTTTGTGATGAGGTGCCTTGGTCATGTCCTTGATTGCTTGAGTGGCCTTGCCTTCCTCCAAACCTTCCTTTGCCCCTTCCTTGTCCTCGTCTTCCTTTGCCCCTTTGATTACCTGCATAGAAAACTTGTGCATCCTTGCTTTTAGTTGAACTTCCACCTATGTTCATTTCTTCGGTGACCATGAGAGCAACCAATTGCTCAAAATCGGGAAGATTATCCCTTACATATACTGAAGTGGTAAAGGGTTTCCACTTCTCATCATCTCTCAAACCATTGAGAGTATAAGCCACAAGATCGTCATCGTCTACGTGGCTTCCAATGGATCCCAATGCATCTGATAACTCCTTGACCTTAAGTATGTAGTCATTTATGCTACTCCTTGAGCTCTTCCTAAGGTTGTTGAGCTCATTCTTGAGTTGGATCTTCCTTGCTTTGGTGCTTGTTGAATAAAGCCTTTCAAGTGTCTCCCATACCTTCATGCTTGAATCCAAGTCTTGGATATGGCCGATCATGCTATTGCTAATGTGTTGGGAAAGGATAAAGATAACCCTTTTGTCTCTTTCATTCCATTCCCTAAAGGCCCTTCTCTGGTCATTGGTTGGATTCTCATCCAACCTAGGTCTTGGTTCACTTCCACTAATCAACCCCCAAAGGCCCTTGCCCATAAGATAGTTGGAGACCCTAAATCTCCATGGTTGATAGTTCCCTTTGTCTAGCTTTTCAATTTGAGTGTTGAAGTCTCCCATATCTAATCTTTGATACTTGACCTAGCCCTTGGCTAATGCTCCAATGTGTGTAAAATGAAAATGAGGCTCTGAGGTTACCTCAATCCAAAGCTTTCCTTAGATGGACACCTTGTGCTCTTTGAAACTTTGAGTAGAATAGCTCCCCCTTGATGTGAGCTACCTCCAAGAAGCTTTTGTTGATGCAAATCTTCAACCACCAACTCCAAGAGGTCTTCTTTCTTGTATGTGATGCCTCCAAGATGCCCAAATTCTCTGATACCACTGATGGGGGAAGTATCTCAACCCCTAAGCAACGACGAAGCGCGAATGACGTCCACAGGTATCCTTCTTTGACCTCTGCACACCAAAAGTGCTCTTACTCAGAGCTTATGCAGAGAACTCCAATGAGCTTTTGTAGACCTGTAGTAGACACCAAGAGCTTTCCAACAAGACAAATTTTACTTCAAATGGATGCTTACACAAAGAGAAACAATGTCTACAACATGAGCTAGTTGAATGCTCACAATTGCTAGTCAAGCAGAGAACTCACTTCACTCCAGCAAGCTTTTCTCAGAGATTATATAGAGAATGAATCTCAAACTTGGGTCAACTTTAGAGCACTCTAATAGCTACCCAATGACACCAAAATCATAGCAAATGGATAAATAGAGAAGGAGAACCAGCCCTTACAACAGAGAGCAAAATATTTCCAACAAAGCCTACACACAGAGAGAGATATCAATCACACAACTTCACTAAAATGAATGTTGCTCCCAGATTACTCAGATTGCTCCAGAGCATTTGTGAGCATAAAGACAAGAATTACATCAAATGGATACAATATGAGGGATAACCAATGCTAACAACTCAGGGGTAGAGAGTTGCAACACTGCCTGCGCACACACATAGATATGCCTACTAAAAGAAAACAAACAAGCAAGCAAGGGGCTAGCTTAAGCAAGGGGCTTGCTTATCACAACTCCAGCACTTAGTGCTCACTTTACATGAGCTAAAACTCCAAGAAGATGGCCCAAAAGAAGTCGGGATACATGCTCCTTTTATAGTGAGAAGTGTGCCCCTAAAATATAGGAACTACCTTTCCAAATCAGCCTCCTAACTTGGAGGACTTAGTTGAGATGACTTGGGGAGTGGTTGAGTGACTTTTCTTGATGGAATCTCGTGGCTTTTGGCTTCCTTTGATTGCTCCACATGTCCATAAAAGATTCCCCACGAATTTGTAGCTTGAAGCTTGACTTTTAACAGAAAGCTCGTGAGGAGTACAACCAAAACTTCGACTAGTTATGTGAAAATTTATATCAGGTTTATTAGATAGGGTTTTTTGAAGTTGACCATACCCCGAGGTAGGAAAACTGAGGGATCCTTGGGATTGTTTTCCATAAAGGCAAAGGATAATTTGGTCTATGAGTTACATGCATGAAAGTGGTCTATTGTGTCATTTGATTCTAAGTCTTGAGCTGACCGTGGGACTTTTACAGGTCTAGTAAGAGCACTTGAGGGCATTCAAGCAAGAGTAAGTGCAAGCTTGGGAATACGCATCCTAGGCACACCAGGGTAACAACACAAGGAAAGAAACTCAAGGTTGGAAAATCCTCAACTCCCTCTGTCAATTCCTAGCTTAGGCTAAGAACGACTAGTGATAGGAGTAGGCCAAGGCGGCGATAGGCATCAATCAAGTTGAAGACTACCTATGCACTCAAGTTCAAGATTAAACATAATCTCTTCGTGATGCGATAACCTTAAAGGAAAGAATCTACCGAGGAACGATCAACTTACAGTGCGGAAATACACTCAAGTATACCTGATGACGTGATATCAAACAAGAGTATAAACGCGGTAATCCACTAAAAAAGAATCAAGTAACTGATACAAAAAAACTCAGCAACGAGGTTGTACTTGGGCAAATTTGGGCTATTCAATTAGGCTTATGAACCTTAGATCAGGGCGACATCTAGGGAGAGATAGACAAAGTCTTAGGTCTTCAGAGGCTAGTGTCAACCACACTGCTAGGTCTTGGGCCTAGTAGTTGAGCCACCACTCATACTACCCTAGCTCTGAGACCAGTGAATCAGAGATGTCTCAAGGCATGGACCGACCTACGGGAAGTTCAGGAGTGCCATACTTGCACAGGGTAGAAGGCCCGTACAAGACACAGTTGGAATACCTTAGGACCAACCGATTAGGTGCTAGCATCTATGAGGACGATCTAGGAAGATCCGTGGTCCAGATTAAAAACCCTGACCAATCCATATGACTAGAACACCCAGCTGTCAAGTTTGAAAACGGAGCATACTTGGACAAAGAAGGAACCATATACGTAGTCACCAGTCACCCATATAGGACAGACGAATTCGGGAATGTGATCCCTGAGACGGACATAGATGACCTAGAACAAGGAAACATGGGTGCAGAGCCCAGGACTCCTCGAGGGAAATCTGTTCTTACTAGAATCCTCAATCCCGAGTGGGTTCCCCAAGACAACAAGAGTATAGATCTGCTTCTGAACCGAGAGACTGACGAAGCCTTTTGGAGGTATAAATCTGATCGACCAAATGATATAGGAACAATCATGATCTATGAGTTTAAAGATCCAGATAGTCGAGGCAGAGTGACCTACTTAGATCACGCTTCAGAGAGGATCTTTGTGGTTACAGAACATGATAGACATGCTTACACTTGGAAGGGTGAATTTGTTTTCCCCCAACCAAGATCAGATGTGTCCTATGGTCACCCTGGAGCGGGAACATCCCAAGCTCATGGAACTCAAAGAGACAGAAGTAGAGATAGGCCAGAAGTAAGCTTTGCCAACCCAGGGGGCAGAGAAAGAACGAGGACAGAAACAAACAGAGTAGAACATGAGGTACTTAGAGCTCCCAGGAATCAAAGAAATGCGGATGAGTTCCCTCTACCACGACCTAGAGAGCACACAAGGACTCTGAGACCGACTCAGCTAGTTAAGTCCATGAAGAACTACTTCGATGGCACTGGAGATCCATACGATCATGTGGCTGAGTTTAGGCAAGTCTTGAGAGCTGAACAAGTGGAAGATCTGTTCACGCAATACAATGCCTTTGGTCTAATCCTTAGGAACACTGCCCTGACATGGTTTCAGCCACTAAACGAGAGGTAGTTCAGGAGCATAGACCAACTTCTAGAGGCATTCATTATCGAATTCTCTAAAAGTGGCATAAGACATAACACTTCCTCGCTGATTCACAGTTTCAAGCAAACCCCTCAAGAGACCGTGAGACTTGCTCGCAGAAGATTTAGGCAATACCTAGAGAGGTGCCCGATGCCGGAGTTACCCACACCAGCCAAGCAAGTGGCCTTGTTCTTAGATGGATTGTTGAGCACCAAGCTCAGGTCATATGTGTATCTGAAGGACCCCAGAACGATAGAAGAGTGTGTGCGCATGTGCATAGACATTGAGGACAATCTAGGTGAGGAGTTAGAACTATCAAAAATCTATAAGGATTTTGACAGCTCTAGTAGCCTCACAACTGGTCAATCCACATCCATTGAGGAACTTGCAGAGAAGGTAGCTCAGAAACTAGGTGTCTCTAGCAAACAAATTCCGAGGTTTGCCCCAATTAAACGGTGCTACACTTGTGGAGGTGACCATATGGCAAATGTATGTCCCATTATGGCCCAACCCCAGGCGAATCCTAGTAGCCAGTACTGCACCATAGAGCGAAGGTACACCAACCACACTGCACAGGACTGCCCATATAACAAACAAACTGTCAGGCAAAACTACCCTCAGCCATATCCACAACAGGGTAGATACCAGAATCAGTACCCACCACAACAATACAACCGACCACAACAAACTTATTAGCCACCTTATCAAGGGCAACAGAGACCTCAACCAGTCCTAGTACAGCAACCCCCTGCTCCAACCAATGTGATCCTAGTAAAATATGCATCTGCTGAAGAAAATCCGAACAGAGCCATAGTCCCAGTCACCCCATTGCTATCAGACAGTGATCCAAGTGACCATAGTTTTGACTCCACACATATTGATAGCCCATAGGCTTACTACATGCAGTCACCCGAGCATAACGAGTCATACTATTATGAGGACCCAAGTGAAAATAGTGGGGAGCCTGAGTATGCCAATGTCATGTACACAAACCCCAACTCTAGACCTCAACCTAGGCAGGTACGACCCCCACTTCCTAGAGGACCATGCTTCAGATGTCAGGGAGATCACCTTATACGTGATTGTCCACTACCTGCCCCTACACAACCCCAACCAGTGACAATTCAGGATTTCTGTCAAGACTGTGGAAAAGAGCATCTCCTACGAGATTGCCCAAAGAACCCTAATAACATGCCTAAAATCACTCTTATCAATGTCGTTGGGTTAGTAGTAGACTCCACAGGGAGTGTAACTTCCACTGCACCTGTGCAAGTGATCACGAGAGCCCAAGCACTGCAGCAAAACCAAGGTGTTGGTCAGGAAAAGAGCCCCGAGGTGAGTGAAACAAAGAGCATAACCAAAAAGAGGACTAGAGCCTGGAAGGATAGTCGTGAAAGAATGAAAAGGCAATGGGCAAAAAAGATGAGCGAACTTGAAGAAAGCTTGAGAGAAACCAAAGCAAAGATAAGTGAACTTGCATCTCAAAACCACTCTCACACCACCCCTCCACCACCTCTCCCTTTACCCGCCAATCCATCTTCTTCCATTCCCCAACCTTTCCACACACCACCCTTAACCCACCCACCACCCAGAGTAGGATCCGTCCTAGCCGATCCCACTCCCGAGGACCTAAACATGATGCTTAGAGCATATCAGGCCAGAATCCAAGAAGGGCCAAATGTAACTGATCATGAAAAGTGTTACCCTAGAGCAGAACTAGAGCTAGAACGAACCAAAATTTGTGCTAAGATGGTGGAATTGGCCCAGACTATGTTTGAAGCCAGTCGCCTCTTTAACATCTCTAGTTCAGCTAAGACGCAATTACACTTTGATGGACTGCTAGAACGAATAGAGAGGCTAATTGCACAATCAAAAAAGGAACCCGCCTCTCAAAATAAAGGCAAGGCAAGTGAGAACGTGAGCCTACCTCCCCACGAAGCCTACGTGCCTAACTCTACGGAGCCAGACACATCATCTTCTATGAATCGGTTCACACCAGAATTCCTACGAGAGATTCAAGAAGACAAATGGGCTAAAGAAAGTGAAGTCCCTCCTCCCATTGAACTTGTGGATGATGCACACGATCAATTCCCACAGGACATCCCATCCATTTATGAGGAGCATGAGAGCACCCGCTCTCAAGAGAGATTAGACTTTGAGTCTAATTCTCTACAAGAATTACCACATTTCACAGGCCCATGGGAAACCAAGTCTACTTGTCTGAGAGCGCCCACAGTCATGATAAGAAATGAAGATTCTATCATACCTAGGAATACAGAGGTAGTAAAGAACACTAAAGTGCAGTGCAATCTCACTTTAGAAGAACTACTCAAAGTTAAGGCAGAAGTGTGGAAACATGTAGCCAAACAAGTGCCAGACATAGCAAAATCGCGCTCCCAAGCAGGATCTCATAGAACAGTGCCTGAAATACCATTAGATAAGATAGGAGACATGAGTGAAGGAGAAGAAGGAAATACCTATCTCCCAGTTACCCATCAGGGATACACAACCAAGGCAATTTTGGACTTAGGAGGAGTTGCAATTGCTACAACTTCCCTCTGGAAGCGTTGGGGCAAGCCAGCACTCCGACCGACGCGAATGAAATTGCAGATGGCCGATGGCCATATTGAGAGGCCCTTGGGATTGCTAGAAGGCATAACTCTCACTACATGTGGTGTTGAGTTCGAGCATACATTTGCTATATGTGATTTTAGCAAAAATCATGCCTATGAGATGATCCTGGGAAGACCATTTATGCAACAACTGCAAGTGGTACAGGACTAGGGAACCAATTCCTTGTACCTGCAACACTTAGGTGTTACGACCAAAGTGAATCTCAAAGATTACTCTCATAGAGATGTCCCTCCTATCCAATGGAACCCCATCCATAGAGCCAAAGATGATACGGAATCGGTGCATTCCATAGGATCAGGATCCTCATGGATGCATGAAGACACCCACTTATGGATGTGTAAAATAGCAGTAGAAGAAGAGAAGAGAGAAAAAGCCAGAGAGATAGGTGCAAAAGAAACCCATAGATCAATTCAAGACCCAGCCTATGCACCTGTAGTATTTCTTGATGAAGAATTTGAACCCCACGGCTGGGCAGAAATCTTAGCAACAATGGATGTAGCCATCAATGAGGAACAATGGACACCCCACTGTGATGAGGATGGCTATGACATTTCAGTTTTCTCCATAGAGCCAATCATGGGAGAGGCAGTGTTAGAAGAGTGCGAACCTAGCCCTGATGCAATTGAGGATGCAAATGACTCCGATTTAGAGTCAATCATTATGGACCCACCTTTTGCATCAGATGAAGAATACTTCTATAAAGTAGAATTTCAACCCCAGAGGCATGGAGAGCTTACGAATGACGTAAGGCTAGCCACACAAGTGACCCTGAAGGAAGAAGGAAAGAAAAGAAAGAAGAGAGAAGTCACACCAGAAAAGGAAGAATCTTTGTTTGAGGTCCTGGAAAATTTTAAGAAGTATGAGATAGACGACAGGAGAGTCATGATAAGAATGCCTAAAGGAGAGGCACAATTAGGAGAGGCCTATGATAACAAAGAAACCACCAAAAAAATAGTAGTGGCCCTAGAAGAAGGAGAGGAGAGATGCACGTACATAGGCCATGACCTAACAGAGGAAGAAGAGCATGCGTTAATAGCCTTGCTAAGAGAATACAGAGATGTATTCGCTTGGAGTTACAAGGATTTGAAGGGTGTTGACCCAGACATATGCTCACACACCATCCCCATGACCTCAGATGCCAAACCCTCTAAGCAAAAGCCATATACATATAACGATAATTACGCTGCCAAGATCAAAGAGGAGATAGATAGACTGGTTGAAGCTGGATTTATCTATGAAATTGAGCACACCGAGTGGGTATCCCCCATCGTAGTGGTGCCCAAGAAAAATGGAAAGCTGCGTGTATGCATTAACTTAAAGAAGGTTAATGCAGCCACCATTCGTGATAACTATCCGCTTCCTATCACAGAGCATCTCTTAGAATGAGTGGCAGGCAAGGAAGTGTACAACTTCCTTGATGGATTTCTGAGCTACAATCAAGTAGCCATAGCTCCGGAAGATCAGCATGGCATTTGCCACTGAATGGGGCATTTTTGCCTTTAGAGTAATGCCATTTGGGCTTACCAATGCACCAGCCACCTTCCAGAGGCTGATGTGCCATGTATTTAAAGAGTTCCTGAGGAAGAACTTAGAAGTCTATGTTGATGATCTTTATGCTCATTCCAACATTAGACAAACCCATATTCCTGAACTCAGACAAATCTTTGACAAATGTAGAGAATATCAAGTCTGCCTGAACCCAAAAAAGTGCGTTTTTATGGTCAGGCAAGGCAAGATTCTAGGACACATAGTGTCAAAGAATGGGATATCCACTGATGAAGAGAAAGTGAGAGCCATAGCCGAGTTACCTAGGCCAAAGAATGTCAAGGAAGTACAAGCTTTCATGGGGCATTGTGGTTATTACCGACGGTTTATACACATGTATGCCATCATTGCAAAGCCTCTGTATGGACTTTTGACTAACTTTGAGTGGACGGATGAATGTGAGAATTCCTTCAATGAGCTTAAACGGCGATTATGTTCAGCACCAATTTTGACCACACCAGATTGGAATAAGCCTTTCCATGTTCATGTGGATGCATCCAATTATGCTATTGGATGTGTACTCGCACAACCTACCGGCGAAGGTAATATGGATCTTCCAATTGCCTATGCTAGTAGACAATTGAATGCAGCTGAACGAAATTATACCACTACGGAGAGAGAAGGATTAGGCATGGTATATGCAGTTAAAAAGTTTAGACATTATTTGCTTGCAAATAAGTTTAAATTCTTTACTGACATCAGGCACTACTATATCTCGTAAACAAGCCATGCAATACAGGAAAATTAGTAAGATGGTTTCTCTTGCTAATGGAATATGATTTCGAAGTTGTGGTAAGGAAAGGGAAGACTCATTTGAGAGCAGATCATCTATCTAGGCTCACATCTGGAGAAGCCCTACAAGGAGTGTCAGATGACCTTCCTGATGCTTACTTGTTTAATTTGGAAGTGGTGCCACAGTGGGCTAAGCCATTAGTGCCAGTATTGACATACGGGCCTAACCACCCAGTAATAAACACACAGGATAGAGAGGTAGTAAAAGCCCAAAAGTATCACATCATGCCAGGTAGTATGTACAAGCACACCGATCAAGGGATCTTGGCTTGTTGTGTGGAAGAGGATGAGTACGCTAAATGGTTGCAATTAGCACATGTAGGTGCATTAGAGCAACACTACTCAAAACAACGAACCCTACAGACACTAAGGAGACTCGGAGTGCATTGGCCTACTATGGAGGCTGATGTCCAAAAGTTGTGCAAGGAATGCCCAATCTGTTGCACTAAACCACCTGTGGAACATGCCACTCTTTATCAAGTGTCCATAGTGCCAGATTGGAGTGAACCACTAGTACCCTTCCTGAAAACGAAAACATTCCCTCCAGACATGACTCTGGCGAGGAAAAGGAGTTTAGAACAAGAAGCCCAGGATTACTCACTCATTGGTGATAATCTATACAAGCGTGGTAAAGATGGTTACCTGAGACTATGTGTCCATGAAAGTGAATATCTCAAGATCTTGGAAACTGCTCACCAAGGTGTAGCAGGAGGACACTTTGGATCAGATCGGGTGATAAAAGCAATACTATTTGCGGTCTTCTGGTGGCCTACCCTTCACATGGATGCACATACCTATGTGAAATGGTGTGATGTTTGTCAGAGAACTCAGTATCCTATACGCAAAGATGAGATGCCACTGAAACCCATGATGGGTGGACGTGCATTCTCTAAGTGGGGAATAGACTTTGTAGGTCCTATTAATCCCCCAGCCAAAGGTTCGCATGCTGAGTACATCATTGTTGCGACAGACTATCTGACAAAGTGGGTAGAGGTAAAACCACAACGAAGAACGATGCTCAAACAACAGCTAAGTTTTTATTTGAGAATGTGTTCACTAGATACGGGTTACCTATAGAGCTGGTTAGTGATAGAGGCACTCACTTCTTGAATGAAGTTATTGAAAATCTGCTCCAAGAATTCTTGGTAGTACATAAGAAGTCTGCCCCCTATCACCCTCAAGCTAATGGCCACGCTGAGAGCACCAACAAGATCTTATGCAATGTATTGACGAAATTAGTGAACAATAAACGCTCTGATTGGGACAAACAGCTACACCATGCTGTTTGGGCATACCGAGTTGCCTACAAAACGATACTCCAAGCCACCCCCTTTCAGATGGTATTTGGCCAAAATGCAGTGCTACCATTGGACTTCTTAATACCTACACTGAAAATAGCACAAGAGCATGAATGGACGGGTCATGAACTCTCTTCGAGACTTTTTGACCTTGAACGATTAGGGGAAACAAGACTGAGAGCGGCTGCAGGGATATATGTAGCCAAGAAACGATAGAAGACATACTTTGATGCCCACGTTAAGGATAAAGGTTTGAAGGCAGGCGACCTAGTACTAGTATACACTTTGAAACAACATGCAAGGAAGCTAGAAAAGAGAGGCTATGGACCTATGATCATAAATAGGATCTCCACAAGTGGAGCAGTACAACTAGCCACTTTAGAGGGTGATGTTCTCCCGAGCTACATTAGCGGATGCAGAGTCAAGTTGTATTAGGAACCTCTCACAAAGGAAATGCTAATTCGACTCAATACTGCTAAGAAACGCAAAGAAGAAGAAAAGCGAATTCGAGAAGAAGCCCAAGCAGAAGCTTTAGAGCGCATACGGAGAATGAAACTAAGAAGACAAGGCGGAGAGCTAGGCTAGATGCATATGCAGATCAAGGATATAACGTGGCTATGTGTGAAGTTTCAGGTATCAGCTCTCCTAGGATAATTGATCGACGCCCTTTTATAACCTTAGATATAGGACAAGGAAAGGGTGCAAGGACTGTAAGAGCCTTGATTGACTCAGGTGCAGCCACTAGTGTTGTTAAATGGTCTTACTGTCAAGAGTTGAAATTAATTGTCAATCCTATAGAAGCATATCTCATAGGATTGGGAGGTGTGGAAACCCCTTGCATGGGCGAGGTGGAACTTCCCCTCTATATTCAAGACGAAGCAATGACGGTCAAAGTACTAGTGTGTCAAGATGAGGACCTCACTGAGCCTCTTGTCTTGGGTCAGGACTGGATCTATGATCATGTAGTCAGCCTAAACCTAAGAAGTGGACTTCTTTAGGTATGGGTAAATCATAGTCGAATTACAGTCGAATTGGAAAATGAGGCACTCAAGGAACTAGGTAAGGCACGAACTCCTGGTCCTTCCAGGGGCGCACATGAAGTTGACAATGCTATTCTTGTCCAAAAGTGTATGATGCAGAAAGAGGATTGTCTCAACAACGGAGTCAAGGATAAGAAGGCACTCCCTTCTATTCCAAAGGCAAGAGGGATGCATCAACCAAAGGCAGATCAAATAAAGAAGAAGCAGAACACTACCTATACTGGAGGCCAAAAAAAGGAGCAATGCAAATTGTTTCAGCTGAGGAAACAAGTATGGAAGCGAAAAGGCGAACACCCTGTTCCGACCAGGCCAACCCCACGGCCAAAACCTCTTATTAGGAGTCAACAACACGACACTAATAAGAAGTCCTTCATTAATTCTTCTGCGAAGGTGAAGTCTATTTGGGTACCCAAGAAGTCAATGAAGGTCAGCCCGCAAGACAAATCTGGGTGCCTAAGGCTTGCTTGCGGGCTCAAATAGCTACACCAAGGCCACACCCGGTACAACATGTTTCACTCACTCGAACATCTGATGCCCAGTCTTACACATCACGCACGGACACATATTCTTCCATGAGCACAAGTAGAATCACTCGTAAATGGGTCCCTAAAAAGCCCCATTCTCAAGTAGATACCCCTATCCAACTCTTCAGAGTATCCACAAAATCAATATCAAAACCCATCCACTGTGTTTGGCAACCTAAAACTTGTAATAAACCCCCAGACCCCAGTTGTAAATCCATGCCCACCTACTAACTACGTCACTCTCACACCACATCATTCCACCTAGCTCCTAGGTCTAACCAATCCCTAACTACACACACAAGCACCGAGCACTTACTAACCCACTAATCTCTCCCGAACCTCATGTTAATGTTGTAATGGGGACAAAAACGGTTCTATCTTGTCCTTTACAATGTTAACACATGTTTCTATATTCTCACAGAATCAGGAGGCAAGAAGTAACATGGCTGATCCGGCAGGAACTAGCTCCCAGGCAGGCACCAGCCCCCAAGTCGTGGACATTGAAAGTCTTCTCGTTGAGGAGGAATTGAAGGAACGCCCAGTGGCATTGAGGGCACTACACGCAATACCGGTCCAGAATCCTCCACAGGGGCACACAATGCCGGTCAGCAAAAACTCACATTGGTTCAGTGATGTGGCAGGACCCCTAGGTGAAGGCACTTATATGTGGGAGGCCGAAATAGAATTCAATGGGCACTAGGGCAGATATCACTTTTTCACTAGGGAATTTGAGAGACTGCAGAATAATGAAGGACTGAAACCTATATGGAAGAAGGCAGGACTCTACGAGTACTTCAAATTCCAATTGCCAAAGCCGGATTTTCTAAGATGCTCTTATTTTATTAGCACCCTCACTCCGAGCAAAGACAAAAAGGGATACAACTCTTTGTCCTCCCATCTCTCACAAGGGGCAATGAGCTCAAGCGTTTCAGATTGACTATCAACTTGGTAAGGGAAGCTCTAGACATGAAAGGTATGCACATTCCTACGGAGAAAGAGACTATGGTCCCCGACAATATGAAGAACAAGAATCTGACAAAGTTAAAAGACATGGTGGCAATGACGCCTACAATCGCTATTCATTTGCGAATGGTCATGCAGCACTTTGCATTTCCCGCCCAAGAGAGGTTCACAATGCCACCTAAAAAGATATGGTTTAGTTTATACTTGGCTGATGCCTTTGATTTGACAATCAACATGCCCCACTGGATTATCGACCAAATCCACTTGGCTCATCAAAGGTGGTATAAAAAACAAAAGTCTGTACTGTACGGATGCTGTGCTCTGACCAGGATTGTGTATAGATGTCTCGCGTATGATGTACCAGTGCAAAGGGCACTCATTTGGACCAGGGTACAGGAGTTTCAGCACCGATTATCCTCCGCAGGACCACCATCCAAGAAAATGAGAGGTGCCGTTCAGATGCCCTGCGCACAAGCCCGCGGCACCACATTGACTCTAGAGACCACTCCACGACTTCCAAGGGGGGTGCAACCCTTCACTATAAGATTACCAAGGCACAGCACTGACGGACCTAATTTGGTGTTCCCACCCGTACCAAACGACCTAGAGTTTCCTCACGGATTCACTTTAGAAGACCTAACTGATGAGGAGGTAGCCAGAATCATCGACGCTGTTAATGCAGAAGTTGAGGCAGAACAAGCTAGTGGGCAACAAACGGCTATAGACCAACCCCATACCAGACAACCAGATGTCGTTGATGTAGAGGGTGAAGAAGAAGGAGAACAAGAGGAGGAACACGAGGAGCAATCAAATGAAGAAGAGCAGGAATATGATCAGGAAGCTCTACAGGTACTTGAAGGGGCCCCAGCTTATACGAAAGCATTGAAAAAGCTCTATGACACCATGAACAGAGTTCAAGAGCAACATAGATTGTCCCTAGCAGCAGGCAAGGCCCTTATGAATCAGATCCTTGAGGAGGAAGGCGTCGACGAGCAATACCGTGCCACCCTTGACATGATATCTGAGGCATTAGGAGTCCCTGAAACGGTGCATACTGCCCTTGCACAAGCACGAAGAACGGAACGAAGATATGGCAGACGCCCCCCTCGAGCAGGAAAGCAGATGAATGTACTAGTATGAGAACCACAAGGCACATCCACAACCACGGGCACCGCACACACTGTCCACGATACTGAGGAAACCCATGTATCAAGTGAACCTACGTCACCCCCTTTGCCACCCCTGCCTCCAACTCCACCACATTCACCTCCCACAACTAGTGTAACCACGATCGTCACCGCCTCCGCGTCCACTACCCATACCGAAGCACCGACCGTCACACAACCCGCACACCCTACCTCCACTTCCTTTGTCTATACGGCCACTAAAACAGTAGTTCTAACCGCTGCCACAGAAAATCTCAACCCCTCGATCACACTCCCCGGCAGTTCGTATTCACAATTGCACACACCACTGTACACTTTCACCACTATCACCGCACCCACAATTCCAATATTCACAATCACTCCCACTACCGCATCCACCGTTGATTTTATGGACATCTCACCCACCTCAACACCCCTCCCTCCCCCCATACCCCCAACATCTCCCATCCCCCCACCTCCCACATCACCATTTTCCAGCACCGTATCCACACTTCCATTTCCCTTCCCCTTTCCCTTCCCCTCTGCATTCAACACCCTACCCGCATCCACCCCTATCAATAATGTATTTAATAATATGTATCAGTGTATGTCGCAACTGCAATAGCACTACCAACATCTTGATAACCAACACACACGACTCTTTTGAAGCCATGAGGAACTTCAACTCCGATTCATTGATCTCGAAAGGGAAAAGCGGCTACTACAACAACATGCCACTTTACAAGAACAACATGAACAGTTAGTAGCCAATCCACCCCAGTCAGATGCAGAGGAAAGACAACATATGGATGAATTGCTACACTCCCAGATAACGGAGAATCTCAAACTCAGATGCAACCTGGCCCTCCTACGAAAACACATGTCTACAGCTCTCGAAGAGAATAAACGGCTGCAGAAACAAAATGAAGAGAACTTGGAAGCAGCCATGGAGGGTTCCCCGCAGGAAATCGACCCAGAAAAATTCAAGGCCATTCCCTTAGAGAATATGAAAACTGTGTTAGAAACCCATGCCGACCTCCTGGAGGCCCATGCAGCGTTTGAACGAGAAAGGGATGATCTACTTAAGCAACTGGCAACTCAGCAGGAGTCACCAAGCAAAGCCATAGCCACAGACGACACATCCGAAGAAGTCACAAAACTCAGGGCAGAACTCGAAGAATTACGCACCAAAGTCATGCAATACGAACGTCAGCCCTCTTCCCTTGTCGAGCCCGAGCCTGAAGATCTAGTGCCAATCGAGATAGAGGAAACTTTCGAAGACCCGTATGTTCCCATGCCTGCACCAGGGGGCAAGCAAACAGACGAGGGCATGGACACCATTGAAATAGAGGCTCCTGAATGGATGCAGAAGTTGGAAAAAGTGGCCACAACCCATGATGATAGGGTGGCAGTCCAGATAGCATCTATGTCACGCTTGGAAGAGGTAGTCATAAAATCGGACTATTTTAGGAATCTCTCTCATCATAGGTGGATCGGCACATCCGACGATTTGTATGTTCCCTTCTGTGTCTTAATGGCGGACTACAATGCCGAAATCAAGCAACATACCTCAAAGGAACCAACCTCCACCACACAATTCGCACCGGAAGACATCCCAGCGAGTGCCAAGCAGGGCAATATTCATCAACCGATGTGGAGGATTCGTCTACTGGAAACCTACCCAGAAATGGTCAGAACATGGAATAACATGCCCTTGTACATCAAATACAACCCATGCTACTGCCCTGTGTTTCGAAGAAGGTCATGGCCAGAATACACAAAAATAGTGCTGACAAACAAAGGATGTGAGAAATGGCTCAATTATGTTTACTTAGCACCACCCAAAGGCCAACCTACCATAGGATACATGATCTCGACGATTCGGCATTGGGGGGTCAGGTTTAAAAATGTGCCAGACGTCATGGCCCAAATGTGCTTGAAAATTTTTGAGCTCATGTTGGTCACATTCAAGACTTTCAAAAATGTCAAGGAACCTCATCTGTCAGCCCTTGGATTTAATGAAGGAAATCAGGACCTCGTCTACGACATGAGCGCAACCCCATCTATTAATGTTGTATATGCATGGCACGCGCGTATCAAGTATCTACCAACATGCTTCAAATAGACGTTTGAAGAAATGTTTGTCACGGGATTCTGGGAATATCACTCAGAGATATTCATTCCCTGACCATCACATTTATTGCAGTTATTTGCAGTGGAACAAGCTCTCCATTCTGAAAAGTTACGTATACCACATCCAGAGGTTCTCGGGCCAGTAGATTGGGACGCTCTACTCACGGACTTGGCCAAAGGGTTGCGGATTGCAGAACATCACTTAGCACAAGATGTTGTTGAGTACTACATCCAACGACCCACCCAACAAGGGTCTCTCAGGGACGACAGACGCGAGAGAGGGGGGGGGTGTTGGAACTGAAGGACTCACCAGGCAAGGAAGCTTACGAAGGGAGTCAGAGAGAAGAGAAAGTACAAGCAGATAGAGCACTCAACGACGATCTGGCAAGTAGGCCAATATTTTTTTCAGGACACTTACACATATATGAGAGGTGGACACACAAGGAGAAGGAGCAAGTAGGGAGCTCCAGGAAGTGTATGTCTAAATGTTATAAGAAATCCCTACAAAAATAGTGATTTTCATCACTAAAAACCATTGTAAATACCATTTCACATTTTTCTAGCTCCATTTTGTGCAAGCCAAGGAGTCCTTGAGCTTGAGGAGCTTTAGAAGTATCTACCTGTCAGTTTTCACATTTTTTAGACTTCGTTTGAACCTCCAAATAGGGTAGAGAACCTAATTTTTAACTAGGCCGGACACTAGGTCTGGACAAGGCCAAAACCTAGTCAAAAACTATAAATAGAGCTAGAGAGCTCATTTTTGAGGGTAGCTTGTAATTGATTTGAACTTGTAAGAGCTTTTTGAAAGTAATCTAAGAACTCCATTGCTTCTCACTCTTTGTCTTACCTTGTGTGCACGTGTGTGTGTATGTGTGTGCATGTTAGTGTGCTTCTCACTCATGCACTTGTGCCTGCACTTGCTCGAGGTCTTCATACCATCCTCACGTCTCCCCAGATTGACATTAAAGGAGGTGCTACTCATCACTGAGCTACACTTCTTTATCTAACTCTTAAGGTAAAAGAGTTTTTTGTAGCAGATGTTGAAGACTTGGGTTGAGGTTTTATGTTTGGAAAAGGTTATCTCATATTCAGTATTTTCAGAAAACTTCAGAAAATTCAGAACTGCGGATATAGAAGTCAATGGAGAATCTACTTTCTATGATTGTCTAGACTTTTGGATACCTGTTTGTATTCAAAAAGGTGTTCCTTTAGATCCTATTACTTGATTGAGAAGTGGAGAGCAGTTACTATCACATTTCACTCGGGTAAAATATGGAAGTTATGAAGTATCAACTTGCAACTTTTGGAGTTCTCAAGGTGAGAAGTTTGTCCACTTATGTTTCAAGTAGGAGCTACGGATTCTTGGGAAGGATTTGTTTGCAGAAAAGTTTTACAACTTTTTAAGAAGCATGGACACATAGAGACATTTAGGTAGCAAATCAAACATTTAGACATGAAGGTTTCATAAGAGCAGATTCTACACAAGAGAGATCATTAATCTTGAATAGATCTTGTATGATCTTTTTATGAGTCAGTTGTCTATCCTTTGTTTGTGAAAATTCTTAACATTGGAAGAAGTAAGTCAAAGATTCAGGTTCTATCAAATTTGTCGTGCAGAAAGATAGAAGATACTTGTTATGTTACAGAAGGTTATGAATCCTAAAATGCTTTCAGCAAGGTTTTGTTATGTTAGGATCAGCTAACCTTATTCTACAATTTGGAAAGCTGAGGAATGACTCGGAAAGCTATTGGCATGTGTACGGTGCTAATAAAAAGGGTTCAGAGATTTTGTTTCAGATACAGGTATTGATCACTGAAGATCAAATTTATGAAGAAGGACGTCCAAGATTTCATAAAGTCTGACATAATTTGAAGAATACTGGATACTAGTGTTAAATCATCCAGGGGGTGATGAAACATGAAGACTTATTTTCAGCCATATATAAAAGAATGCAGAGTCATACCTTCAGGTATTCCTATTTCAGGTATTCCTATATTTCCTTTGTCAGGTTCTCTTTATGTTCCAACTTTAAAAGAAGGAAGAAGAAGAATGTTTGGAGAAAGTTCCTATTAGGATGTTCCTGTTCAGGAGAAGGTTCCAAAATTCTATTGAAGAGAAGCTTGATATTTCAGAAGTGCACACATATATGTTTATACCAGGTTCTGAAGGAAAGAGGTATGAAGGATTTAAAGGATGAAGACATGATGACATCATAGATTTTTTGACTCATATTTCAATTGATTTCAATTGAGTTGAGTTGATTTGACTTGAGTATAGTCAGAGATGAACCAGCAGTGTTCATAATACACTAAGTTGTGAGTTGTCAGTCACAGGTTCCACGATTCAGTTCTTGATTTTGTTTAGTGTATCTACATGACACAGCAGAAGTATGTTGAGAAACCTTTTTGTAAGGTAAATGCAAATATATGGATCCTAGTGTAAGTTTTTAGGTTTTTGAAGACAAGAGATAGCAGGTTCGAAGACAGTTCATGCTATATTTGTTGTCAAGCAGTGATTTCTTGATGAGTTCACTATTGGATATCTAGTTTGCATATTTTCTCAAGTATTATGGTTCATATTCAAGAAGTTCAAAATTTTGAAGAAAAGTCAAATTCAGTTTTGAAGAAGACTTTTGAAGAACAAGTTCTGAAGTGCGGGAGTACAAGCTTGAAGCTTGTGGTAATTTGCAGCTTTGATAGTTTGCATAGTGTATGTACACGCAAATGGTGCTGGGCATCTTGGATACAACAAAGGCCTTCTAACGAATGGGCGTGGGTTCGAAACCCACCGCCAAAAACGTGGAGAAGAAATAAAAAACTATCTTTTGTTTTTGTCCAAATAGCGAACAGTGAAGGATGTGATTTTCGAATATTTAGGATAATGGATTTTCGAAGAAGCGATCGCATAGCGTTTTTATTCGATAAGTTCTTTTGGAGATGCTTTTCAGAGTACACAAACTACTATATAAGAATAAGGTTGGATCACTATCAATTTATCCTTCACCTAGTATTCAACACAAGCTTGGAGCTTGGACCTCAATAGAGTTGGTGTTTCTTCTAGCACATGGGGCAGCCATGGTGCTAACTTGAAGCATGTTGTGGAGCAGCTATGAAGTTCTTCTTAATGATTCTTCTTGGAGAAGATGAAGGGTATGCTCACACTCTAGCTCATGGAGAGGAGGTTATCTCTTGTTCATGGCAAGAAGACTTGGTCATTAGCAGCTTGATGGTGAGGATCGGTCGTCTACATGTTGTAGTTGAAGATTGTCTTCTACATGAAGATTTCGGGCTACGTCAAAGACATTGGATGGTGTTTAACATAAGATTTACATCTTATGTTAAGTATTCAGGTACATATTCTCTTTATGCACACAAGTACTACTTGGAGTTTATGGAGGCAGTAGCATCCATATCAGGAGGAGTCCTATTCGGCATAGGTACAAGAGAATCAAGACGTATATGATTTATGCATATTTGGATGAGGTGTTTGAGAAGGTGTGTTCACATGAGTTTGAGGATTTCCGGCAGCAAACTTGTTAGCATTCATTGCTACTTTTTAAGTATGTGATCTTTTCACACACATATCTAACTTAGGGTCTTCCACAGCCCAAGGTTAGATGAGGGTTTGTTGATTATCAGTTTCACACTGATCCTTCCTCTTTCAGTCACTCATATTCACTTTTCTATAACCTATCAGGTCACACATCTCATGTATATTCAGATTTCTGCCCATACATCTAAATATGTTTGTTACATTTGTACATTCACTCATTCATCTATTTCTCATCACATAGAGTGGTTGAGAGTTTTGCTCCCACATTGTACATTGAACATTGGTATATATGATACTATGAGTAAGCAATGGCTTACGTAACACCTTACACGTGTCGTCTATTCTTTCTCTATCTTTATCTCATCATCTGTATGATTAAGTTGTGGTATGTTCATGTTTTGTCAATATTGAAGAATGCTAGAATTAATGTTGTATTAACTATGGAACCATGGACCTGTGACATGAGCCAAGGGCCTACCTCAGTTCCAACAAAACCTGCTTGTAAAACTTTCTTTCTTGTAATGTCCCCAGACAAATGACCTCCTGCTGGACCTGAATGTGCCTCTTGTAACACTGTTGGTTGCTCAAATTCTAGTACACACCTCCTAATAACCTGATCCATCCCTTTTTTATATAATGCACTGGCTATGATCAAATATGGTCTGCTTTTAAGTGAAAATTTCTTTCTCTGATCAGGTGAAAAATTTTGTGGTAATGACCCATCCATTAAAAATACCAATAACTGATCATACCAAGAATCTGGTTCAACAACCGGTGCATTGAACAATTCCGCATCAGGGAATTCATCATTGACACCTGAAGGTGCCTCTCCTGATTCCAACCGACTGAAATAGTCGGCCATTGCATGCTCTTTGCATAGAGTATGAATAATCACAAAATCAAACTCTTACAATAAAAGCATCCACCTGGCTAGTCTCTTCCTGTCAATAAAGGCTTCTTAATCAAATATATCAAAGCCTGGTGATCCACATGAGAAACCACTTTATTTCCCAACAAATAATGTCGAAACTTGTTGAGAGAATATACCATTGCTAAAGCTTCCCTTTCAATCACCGGATAATTCCTTTTGGTTAAACACAATACCCTACTAGCATACTACACTGGTCTATACCATCCTTTCTCCTTTTGTTGCATCAAAACTGCTCCAACAACCACATCAGATGCATCAACAAATATGTGGAAAGGCAATGAACAATCTAGTGGTTGCAAAATTGGTGCCACAAACACCATCTTCTCCAAGAGTTGAGACGCTTTTTCTTGAGCATCTTCCCATACGAATGGAACATCCTTTTTTATCAAATGTGTAAGTGGTAAAGAGATATTAGCCAAATATCGTAAGTATCTAGAGTGCCACTTAATCTGACCCACGAACCGCATTATTTCCTGTTGGTGTAAATCACAAGCCTACACATTTGGCTTGGAAGACATCATGAAGACTCCACATGCATGAAGAACCATAGGAACACATGCTAGTGGTTTATTACCACTTTACCTCATTGTAAAAGTCTAATTGGACTTAGAATCTTTTGTAATCACCTACCTAAGTGATTCGTGGAAAAGTAGATCACCTGATTGAGAGAATATCTCCAAACTTTTAGATGCTTGATCATAGGAAGCCATTTGAATTTGAATTCAAATCCTAAGTCATTTCGTATAAAATTGGATGTGAAAAAGTCGCGGGTAGATCACTCCATTCCCGAGGCTCATTCTGTTGAGCTTGAGTGTGTGTAAGGACTATACCATAGCCTACACCTCTCTACACCATTTGGCAATGCTAGACATGCCAATGGGATTGTACACAATTGATAATCAATAGATACATTTACATCATTCATCTCTGTATTCACTGCTTGTCTACTACAAAGTCTGTTAACTTGTCAAGGGCATATCTCGATCAATACTACTCCAAATTCAGTGATTCAAAGCTTGTTGGATTCAGATCAAAAGTCATCTACATGCTGACAAAGTTTGAAGTGATTTAATTCAGTCAATTCAGAGAAATCGTCGTCGAGGTGCTCACTGGTCTATCTCTGCTACAGTCCTAAAAAGTCGGGGGTATAGCTAATTTTACTAAATCAATTTCTTTGAGTATAGTTTGTCCTTTTACATCATTCCACTTGCAAATGGTAGCTTACTAAGCTAATTGAATACCCCTAGAAGGAATTTTATCAATTGCTACTATGTTGGTCACACTGAGCAAAACATTGAGCAGGTGTCAAGACCAAAATAGGAGGTTTTCTTGAGTTTGTGACTTCCAAAGTTATTTGTTTTGATTCAATCATTGCACACATCATTTCCAAAGGACATAGGCTATTTCTTGGTGTCATTGGGAAGCTAAGGAAGTCTACTAATCAAGTCTGAAGCTAAAGAGGGCTGGTAAAAAGCAGGTTTTAGCAGTACCTACTCAATCTCTTGGATCATCCATCCATTTCTCCCAACAGTGGTATCAGAGCAAATAAGGTAAAATGGGAGATGGTTTTCCTTCATTCATTGATAAATTGGACAGGAACAACTATCAAGCTTGGTCTCTAAGGATGAAGACCTACTTACAAGGAAGGAGTCTCTATGGATACATCTCAGGAGATGAGGAATTGCCCTCATTCAAAGCAAGAGGTTTGCCAACCAAGGAGGATCAAGAAAAACTCAACACATGGTGTGCAAGGGATGCATTGGCAAGGTCTTATTTACTCAACTCTATATCTGACTTTCTTTTACCTCATATCAGAAATTGTAAGACTTCCCAAGAGACTTGGGAAACCTTGTCATCATATTTTTCCTCTAATACAAGGGCTAGGAAAAATCAGTTGTGGATTGAATTAACAACGCTAAGGAAGAAACCTAAACAAGCTATTTCAGAATTTGTGACCAAGATCAAAGATGTTGCAGATCAGTTAGCAAGCATAGGAGAAGAAATTGAAGAAGAACAAATTGTAAGGCAGGTAATTAATGGAATCAAGGCTGATGACAAGTGGGAAAGCTTCACCACTGCAATGGATCTCTACATGGACATGCACACTCCAGATCTTACAACTCTCATGGGTCAACTATTTACACATGAAGCAAAGCTTACCAAGAGTGGAGATACTACCAAAGGTAACAACTCTTCTGCCCTATACACTGATAAGAAATCTAAGGATAAAGGCAAGAGTAAGAAGGTGGATAATGAATGCTCTACTTCCCAAGCCAACTATGCAAGCCAACTATGCAGGGAGAGGTAGATCTTCAAGAGGTAGGGGCAGAGGAGGTAAGCAAGGTAGGGGGAGACCCTATAACTCATTACCATGTAACATTTGTGGTTTGTCAAACCACACCACAGATGAGTGTTACAGGAATTAAAAAAATCAGAGAGGAAGAGGCTACCAAAGAGGTGGATACTCTCAGTCTAGAGGAAGGTTCAACCATCACCAAGGCCACAACAACAATTATAACAACAACTACAAAAACAATTACAATGGCAACTACCAAGGAGGATTCAGAAACAGAAAGGACTACAACAACTACACAGAGGAGCAGGATGACTCTCTCTTGATCATGAACATGACTTCAAAGCTAGGTACAAATGATGATCACTTATTTTATATTGATTCAGGGTGTTCAAATCATGTGGCTGGTAATGTGGCACTACTCTCTGATCTTGAGGAACCAAAAGGTAAACACCAAGTCCAAACACGTGATGATACAAAGCATTCTGTAGTTAAAGTTGGAAATGTGAAAACTTGTGGTGGTAATCAGAATTTTTTGAGCAGAGTACTTTATGTACCTACAATTACAAAGAACTTAATGAGTGTTGGTCAGATTGTAGAGAAAGGGTTGCAGGTCAGATTCAATCAGTATGGAGCATTTGTGGAGGACCCAAGACATGGATTCAAAAGGATAGCTAAAGGAGAAAAATCAGGTAGACTTTTCACTTTTGAGTTGGAAGATACAAAGAACATTGCATTATACAGTTATAAAGATCAAACACTTTCATAGCTTGAGATTTGGCACAAGAGATTAGGGCACATAGGAGAAAGGACCTTGAAGCAAATGTGCAGGGACCAATGTGTGTTTGGGATACCTAATGTATCCAAGCAACATATGCTTTACAAGTGTGGTGCTTGTCAATTTGGTAAGTCTCACAGATTACCCTTCTCCAAGAAAGGATATATGCATGAAGACTATCTAGAGCTTGTACACACAGATGTATGGGGACCTAGCAAAGACCCATGAGTCTCAGGTTCAAGGTACTATGTGTCTTTTATTGATGACTATAGCAGATGGACTGTATTATACTTTATGAAGCACAAGGATGAAGTATTTAATTGTTTTAAGAAATATCTTGCATTAGTTGAAAATCAGACAATAAGGAATTTAAAGAGGCTAAGGTCAGATGGAGGAGGTGAGTACTTCTCCAATGAATTTGAGGACTTCTTGCAGGACAGAGGCATCAAAAGGGAAATAACCACAAGGTACTCTCCTGAACAGAATGGGGTAGCTGAAAGAAGAAATAGGTTAATAGTTGAGACAGCTAGATCTATGCTTAATGAGAAGAAATTACCTAACTATCTATGGGTAGAGAGTGTCTCTACTGCCACCTATCTCATAAACAGGTTACCATGAAAGTCACTTGATGGTATGACACCGTATGAAGCATGGCATGGTAAGAGACCATCATTGGATCACTGCAAAATTTTTGGATGTGTAGCATATGTACACATTCCTTCACAGGTAAGAGGAAAACTAGATCCAAAGGCTGAAAAATGTATTTTCATTGGATATGATTTAAATAAAAAAGATTACAGGTCTTATAACCCTACCAACAAGGGATTTATGGTAAGCAGAGATGTGATCTTTGATGAGAATGATTCTTGGTATGAGAATGAATGCAGAAAGGTCAAACTACCCTATGATTTGGAAGAGGAATTTCCAAAACTTACAAAGGAGGAACCAACTGAGAAAGAAGACTCAAGTTCAGATGATGAAGATACAATCAACCTTGAAGAGTTCAAGGCATGGAAGTCCAAAGGCAAAATGAAGATGAAGAAGCTTGAGGACATACCATAATCTTCAACTCAATCAATCAGAAGGTCTCAAAGAGAGAGCAAAAAACCTATCAGATATGGGTATGATACATCTCTTGTTACTAAACATTCAATTTATCTTGCAAAGGATTTGCTAAATGAAGAACCAGGATCATATGAAGAAGCAATCACAAAATCAGAATGGAAGGAAGCTATGGATGAGGAGATTGAAGCACTCAAGGAGAGTGATACATGGGAGTTAGTACCCAAGAAGGACTCCATGAAGGTAATAGGATCCAGGTGGATCTATAAATTGAAAAGAAATTCTGATGGCACAATTAACATGTACAAGGGCAGATTAGTAGCCAAGGGTTTTGCACAAACCCAAGGCATTGACTATGAAGAAACATTTTCTCCTGTGGCCAAGATGCCAACAATCAGAGTGTTGGTGAGTGTGGCTGCATCAAAGAATTGGAACATGTACCAATTGGATGTCAAGAATGCTTTCTTGAATGGATGGATTTAAGAAGAGGTTTATATGTCACAACCTCCTGGCTATGAAGACCCTAAGAAGGTAACTTATGTTTGCAAATTAAAGAAGGCTTTATATGGATTGAAGCAGGCACCTAGGGCATGGAATTACAGGCTAACTACATACCTCCAAGATCGAGGTTTTGTCATGAGTAAGGCTGACACTCTTCTGTTCATTAAGAGAAGTAATTCAAAGGTAATCTATCTTTGTGTTTATGTTGATGACATCATCATTACAGGCAATGATGTAAATGGAATCAGAAGCATCAAAAGCTAGATGATGAAGGAGTTCAAGATCAATGATCTTGGGCTATTGAAGTATTTTTTGGGACTTGAATTAGTTTACA
Source organism: Ceratopteris richardii (assembly GCA_020310875.1). NCBI lineage: Eukaryota > Viridiplantae > Streptophyta > Polypodiopsida > Polypodiales > Pteridaceae > Ceratopteris > Ceratopteris richardii. Next base: position 11,362,193 of record CM035407.1, read on the forward strand.
CTAATTCAGGAATATACATTACTCAGAAGAAGTATGTGCAGTACATGTTGAAGAAATTTCACTTGCAGGATGCTAAAGCAGCAAGCACTCCAATGTTAGAGTATGATCAATGTCTACCCCTCATGATTGTATGCACATTTTGTAAGGCCCCCTTTATGAGGAGAAGCCAAGCGTGCATTACCCAATTGATGGGAATCCCAACTTGAATGTTGGATGAAGGTCATATTGGACCATGTAAGATATTATAAGGAAAGGGAGTTACCAGGGTCCCCAATTGTGGGGTCCGGGGCAGCGGTGAGCAGCCCCGGCTGGGGGGTCCAAGGGGGCCAGCGGGCCCCCTGGCTGGGGGGTCCCAGGGGGCCAGCGGGCCCCCTGGTGGGGGTCCGGGGGCAGCGCCCCCGGCACGACGGTAAAGGGAATATTCCATGGAATATTCCCTGTCGGAGTCAGAAATCATTTATATTTGTTAGGTCGGTTCAACCAGTCTAAGCCGTGTATGGCAATTACGCGGGCGGTGGCCGCCCACGCTCTACCGCCCATGTATAGCCGCCCATGGCAGGCCACCCATGATCCTATATATACATGACTTCTGCACTACCTAAGACATTGAGTTGAGCCAGCATACCTCTACCTTGTATCTCCCTATCTAGAGTTGTCTAGATCACCATTTAAGCTCTACCTTGAGAGCGCACGGGTGGACAACGCCATCATCTTTGTACTTGCTGCTAGTAGAAAATTGATGAGATTCTCCTATATCTGTTATCTTCTCTGCTATTGCTCCTGTGTTATATTGCGTAACTATTGTCTTACATGGTATCAGAGCTGTAAGGTTCGAATAGCTTGAGAAGTATCATTATTTTAGCCTACTAGCAGACTAGAATATCAGTAGATTATTCGAGTGATTACATGATGGCTTCATCGTTGAACACTAGTCTTGGTGCTTCACCTAATGTTAATGCTGCACCTATTCGAATTCGTCCACCTGCATTCACTGAAGGGAAGCTGGATGGAACCAACTATACACTCTGGAAGTTCAAAATTTCTGCAATTTTGGACTCCTATGAATTACTTGACACTGTCATGGGACCGATGGGATTGGATCCAGAGCCTATACCAGTTGAAGATCCAGCAAATTCAAGATTGATGATTCAGCTAGATCCAGATCTTCTACGAGCTTGGAAGAGGCGGAATGCTGATGCATTATGTGCGATTGTCACTAGTGTAAGTGATTCTGTGCTTACTTTAGTTCAACATACTACTAAAGCACATGAGGCTTGGGGCATATTGGCTCGACAATATGAGACCAAGAACCACACTAGGATACAAAATTTAGAAAATCAGTTGGCAAATGAAAAACATTCTGATTCTGAAAAGGCTGAAGATTTTATCAAACGGATAAAGCATCTTCAAGATCAATTGGCTGCAGTTGGTGTTGTTATAACACCAGAAGAGCTGGCTCGAAGATCTGTACGTGTTCTTCCAGCAAAGTATGATGGATTAGTAACAGCCCTTAACACTCAGGTAAGGCCAACTCCTCTTACATTTGAAGAGTTTTGTGCCATGCTTTTAGAAGAAGAGATGCGGCTGAAGAATCGGCAAAGTACAACTGATGCTGCATTCTCAGCAAATGCAAAAGGTAAAGGCTCTTCAGAGGGATCAAAGAAGAAGCCAAAGAAGAAAAAGTTCACAGGAAGTTGCTTCTATTGTGAAAAGAAAGGCCATGCCATCAAGGATTGCAGAAAGAAGCAAGCTGATGAACGGAATGGGACTGTAAAATCATCATGGAAGAACAAAGAGTCTGCAAACAACACAGAGCTGGAACTTTGGGTAGCTATTGAAGAGGTATGTTCATCTGCTCAAGCTCGTGTTGATGAGCCATGGATTTTAGATAGTGGAGCTTCTCGCCATATGACTAGTAAAAAGGATTGGTATAGTTCCCTAGTGCCTCTGCGGGAATCCATCAATGTAGTGGTGGGAAACGACTCCAAGTGTCCAGCTGAAGGAACTGGAACCATCTCTTTTATCACTTCTCCAGGTGTTGAGAAAACGTTATCCGATGTTCTCTATGTACCTACACTCAAAAGAAATTTGTTGTCAGTTTCTGCAATAACAGATCGTGGACTCGAAGTTCACTTCAATAAGAGTGGTGCGGAAATCATGGATTCATCAGGTAATGTTGTAGGTAAAGGCACACGACGGGATAACTTGTATGAGTTAAGTGCTTTAACTGCTACAGAAGATAAAGATGTAAGCAGGTTATGGCACCAACGATTTGGGCATCTCGGATTTGCAGTTTTGAAGGAGATGCAACGAACAGGGATGGTTGCTCATATGCCTGCATTTTCAGAGTTGCAGGAACCTTGTGAAGCTTGTATGATGGGCAAGCAACAACGAAAGGCATTTCCAAGAGAGACCAGCAATCGATCTCAAGCTCCTCTAGAGTTGGTACATGCTGATCTCTGCGGTAAAATGTCTACACCTGCTTTAGGAGGATCTTTCTACTTCTTGCTGTTAGTCGACGATTATAGTAGAAAGATGTGGGTTTATTTCATTCGAGAGAAGGCTGATGCTTTTGAAAAATTTAAAACGTGGCATAAGTATGTAGAAAATGAATCAGGAAGGAAATTAAAAAAATTTAGAACAGATAGAGGAGGTGAATTCTTGTCAACAGAATTCAACAATTACTGTAAGGAGCATGGTGTGAAAAGGCAACTTACCACAGCTCATACACCCCAACAAAATGGCGTTGTTGAGCGCAGGAACAGGACAGTAGTTGAAATGGCTCGTTGTATGTTGAAGGCTCAAGACATGCCTGATTCATTCTGAGCAGAAGCAGTCAATACAGCAGTGTACATCCTCAATCGAAGCTACACAAAAGCACTGCAGGGGATGACTCCTCAAGAAGCATATTCTGGTAAAAAGCCTTCAGTTTTGCATTTCAGAATTTTTGGTTGTTTCTGTTATGCACATATTCTTGATTCAACAAGATCAAAGTTGGATTCAAAAAGCAAAAAGTGTGTCTTCCTAGGATATAGTGAAGAGTCTAAAGCATACAGGTTATGGGATCCTGAGGCAAGGAAGATTTTTGTCAGCCGAGATGTGGTGTTTGATGAACGACCACACTTAGTAGAAGATAAAGGTAAATCTACTATCTCATCAAGCGGAGAAATATCTCACCTTGTGCCTATCAAAAGACAGGTTAAAGTTGAGGAGGAGGAAACATCTGATGGAGAAATTTCCTCAATAAAAAGCCAACCAATTGTAGCTGCACAGCGTAAGCCACTACCGAAGTGGGCACAACAGCTCTTTGATGATCACAATCCACATGTAGATGCACCAGAATCATCATCGGATGGATTACGAAGATCAAAGAGAATAGAGGAGCAAAGAAGAGCCTCACAACACATTGTTAACATGGCTCTAATGGCAGATATCATGGGTTCGATAAAGGAACCTACCACCATTGAAGAAGCCATTGATGATCCAGATTGGAGAGCGGCAATGCAGTCTGAGTATGATAGTATACTCAAAAATGATACATGGGATCTAGTCGACTTGCCGCCAAAGAAGAAGGTAATAGGTACTAAATGGATTTGGAAAGCTAAGTATAAAGCTGATGGAACATTAGAAAAGTATAAGGCACGATTAGTTGCACAGGGTTTTTCACAGATTGAAGGATTTGATGTTCAAGAAACTTTTGCACCAATAGCACGCATGACAACTATTCGGACGGTACTTGTAGTAGCTGCACAAAAGTCTTGGCCTATTTTCCAGATGGATGTCAAATCTGCATTTTTGAATGGTCACCTCAAGGAGGAGGTATATGTATCTCAACCACCAGGTTTTGAGGTGCCCAATTCAGAAAATAAAGTTTGCAGGTTGAAGAAAGCTTTGTATGGACTTAAGCAAGCTCCACGGGCTTCGTACCAACGAATTGATCATTTTTTCAAAAATATGGGTTTTGAAAGAAGTACTTCTGATGCTAACTTGTATGTAACGAAAAGGGATAGCAAGCTAGTTGTTGTCATTGTATATGTAGATGATTTGATCATTACAGGAGATCATCAGGAACTCATCAATCAAACTCGGATCAGCTTGGGAACTGAGTTTGAAATGACAGACTTAGGTCTACTCCATTTTTGTCTGGGAATTGAAGTATGGCAAAGGAAGGATGGCATTTTCATCTCACAACAAAAATATTCCAAAGAAATTCTCAAGGCATTTGGAATGATGGACTGCAAACCAACTAGAACACCTATGGAGGTAAATCATAAGCTATCTATGGATGATAACATGCCTGATGTAGATGCTAAGAAGTATAGGAAGCTCGTTGGAAGTCTTATTTTTCTGTGCAACACTAGACCAGACATTTGCTATGCTGTTGGAGTGTTAAGCAAGTTTTCCAACAAACCTAAGGAGAGTCACTGGAATGCTGGAATGCGAATTCTAAGGTACATTGCAGGAACCTTGGATTTTGGTATTTTGTATACCACAGGTGATACACTCCAAGGATATTGTGATTCAGATTGGGCTGGAGATTGTGATTCTAGAAAATCAGTTTCTGGATATTGTTTCTCACTTGGTTCAGGAATATTTTCTTGGGTAAGTAGGAAGCAACCAACTCTCGCACTCTCCTCCACTGAAGCAGAGTACAAAGCAGCTTGTTTTGCTTCTTGTGAGGCAGTCTGGTTAAGGAGAATTCTTGCAGATATAGGCTTTCCATCAAATATGCCAATTGTACTCAAGTGTGATAATCAAAGTTGTATGGCTATTGCAAAGAACCCAGTATTTCATGCTCGCACCAAGCACATAGAAGTACAGTACCATTACATTCGTGAGCTAATTGAAGATGAAATTGTGGAGCTAGAATATTGCCCAACAGAGGCAAATTGTGCTGACATATTCACTAAAGCACTTGGAAGAGAGCAGCTCAACAAGCATCTTCAACAGATGGGCATAGGACCGAGACCTACTTGATTTATCATCGGTAAACATTGAGGGGGGGTGTTAGAGTATGATCAATGTCTACCCCTCATGATTGTATGCACATTTTGTAAGGCCCCCTTTATGAGGAGAAGCCAAGCGTGCATTACCCAATTGATGGGAATCCCAACTTGAATGTTGGATGAAGGTCATATTGGACCATGTAAGATATTATAAGGAAAGGGAGTTACCAGGGTCCCCAATTGTGGGGTCCGGGGCAGCGGTGAGCAGCCCTGGCTGGGGGGTCCAAGGGGGCCAGCGGGCCCCCTGGCTGGGGGGTCCCAGGGGGCCAGCGGGCCCCCTGGTGGGGGTCCGGGGGCAGCGCCCCCGGCGCGACGGTAAAGGGAATATTCCATGGAATATTCCCTGTCGGAGTCAGAAATCATTTATATTTGTTAGGTCGGTTCAACCAGTCTAAGCCGTGTATGGCAATTACGCGGGCGGTGGCCGCCCACGCTCTACCGCCCATGTATAGCCGCCCATGGCAGGCCACCCATGATCCTATATATACATGACTTCTGCACTACCTAAGACATTGAGTTGAGCCAGCATACCTCTACCTTGTATCTCCCTATCTAGAGTTGTCTAGATCACCATTTAAGCTCTACCTTGAGAGCGCACGGGTGGACAACGCCATCATCTTTGTACTTGCTGCTAGTAGAAAATTGATGAGATTCTCCTATATCTGTTATCTTCTCTGCTATTGCTCCTGTGTTATATTGCGTAACTATTGTCTTACATCCAATGGAGGTGAACTTAAAGCTAAGTGCCCATGAAGGTGATGAAGTCCAAGACATTACAGGTTATCAAAGTATGGTAGGTAGCTTGAACTATGCTACCTTAACTAGAATTGACATTGCATATAGAGTTAGTGTGCTAAGTCAATTTATGCACAAGCCAAGGATACCTCACTTAGAGGCTGCCAAAAGAATCTTGAAGTATCTCAAGGGTACACAGAACCATGGTTTGTACTTTCCTTACACTTCAGATATTGACATAAAAGTTTATTTAGATGCAGATTGGGCAGGATGCAAGGATGATAGGAGAAGCACTTCAGGATACATTTCTTTTGCAGGTGACAAACCAATTTCATGGTCTACAAAGAAGCAACCGACTGTTGCATTGTCTTCTATAGAAGCAGAGTATAGAGGGCTAGCTAATGCCACTCAAGAAGCAATTTGGATTAAGCTTTTGTATTCAGAATTGGGCTTATATACTAGGCCTCCAATTATCTTTGGAGATAATACAAGTTCTCTTCACCTTGCAGCTAATCCTATCTATCATGCCAGGACCAAACACATAGAATTTCATTATCATTATGTGAGAGAGAAGTTGCTAAGCAAGGACATTCAGCTGACCTATGTGTCAACCAACATGCAATGTGCAGATTTGCTGACTAAAGCTTTGGATGGGACCAAACTTTGCAGGTTCAAATCTATGATTGGATTGCAGGATGTACTTACAGATTGAAGATGAAGACTTAAGCCAAAATGTTTGGCTTGAGGGGGAGCTATTGGTGTAAATCACAAGCCTACACATTTGGCTTGGAAGAGATCATGAAGACTCCACATGCATGAAGAACCATAGGAACACATGCTAGTGGTTTATTACCACTTTACCTCATTGTAGAAGTCTAATTGGACTTAGAATCTTTTGTAAGCACCTACCTAAGTGATTCGTGGAAAAGTAGATCACTTGATTGAGAGAATATCTCCAAACTTTTAGATGCTTGATCATAGGAAGCCAAAGATTTGAATTTGAATTCAAATCCTAAGTCATTTCCTATAAAATTGGATGTGAAAAAGTCGCGGGTAGATCACTCCATTCCCGAGGCTCATTCTGTTGAGCTTGAGTGTGTGTAAGGACTATACCATAGCCTACACCTCTCTACACCATTTGGCAATGCTAGACATGCCAATGGGATTGTACACAATTGTTAATCAATAGATACATTTACATCATTCATCTCTGTATTCACTGCTTGTCTACTACAAAGTCTGTTAACTTGTCAAGGGCATATCTCGGTCAATACTACTCCAAATTCAGTGATTCAAAGCTTGTTGGATTCAGATCAAAAGTCATCTACATGCTGACAAAGTTTGAAGTGATTTCATTCAGCCAATTCAGAGAAATCCTCGTCGAGGTGCTCACTGGTCTATCTCTGCTACAGTCCTAAAAAGTTGGGGGTATAGCTAATTTTACTAAATCAATTTCTCTGAGTATAGTTTGTCCTTTTAAAATTCCACTTGCAAATGGTAGCTTACTAAGCTAATTAGAAGGAATTTTATCAATTGCTACTGTGCTGGTCACATTGAGCAAAACATTGAGTAGGTATCAAGACCAAAATAGAAGGTTTTCTTGAGTTTGTGACTTCCAAAGTTATCTGTTTTGATTCAATCATTGCACACATCATTTCCAAAGGACATAGGCTATTTCTTGGTGTCATTGGGAAGCTAAGGAAGTCTAATAATCAAGTCTGAAGCTAAAGAGGGCTGGTACAAAGCAGGTTTTAGCAGTACCTACTCAATCTCTTGGATCATCCATCCATTTCTCCCAACATTTCCTTCACATTCGTAGGTGCCTTTGCCGTCCTAATAGCTTCAATCTTCTTAACATCTATGGCCATGCCTTGTTCAGAAATGACATGTCCCAATAAAATACACTTTTAAACGGATTTAACACCATCCTAATCTATCGACATCTGTCAAAACATAATTTCAGATGCTGCAAATGTTGAACCTTCACTGAGAAATCATCCAGAAACACCTGCATAAGCTCTTGTAGGTAAGGTTCGAATGCTTTATGTGCCACATAATTAAATGATGGTGGTCCATTCTTCAACCCAAAACTCATAACTGTGAACACGTAAGCACCAAATTCTGTAATAAATGCCATTTTATATTGATCCTCTTCAGCCACACTAATTTGATTGTACCCTGAAAATCCATCCAAGAAACTGTACATTTTGTGTCCTGCTACTGCGTCCAATATGGCATCACAAAACGGCATAGGAAAAGGATCAGTAATTGTTGCCACATTTAACTTTTTATAATCCACACAAATTCTGAGTTTCCTATTCTTTTTGGGGATTACAATAATAGGAGAAAGCCAAGTCACTTGATTAACAGGTTTAATGAATCCAACAACCAATAGTTTATCAATTTCTTCTTTCACTTTTTTAGCAAAATTTGGATTCATCCTATACCGCTGTTGCACAACCGACACTGCATCCATCTTCAAATTATCCGATGTTGATGCAAATCCGGATCTATGCCCTTTACCTAAGAATAATCCCACGCAAATATGTCTACATAATCTTTCAACAAACAAATAAGATCCTCCATAAATTGACCATCGACTGCTTTACTAATTCTCACCATCTGAGGTTCAATTTCGGTCCCTTAATTGACTTCCTGAAGCTCTTCCTCCTTTACCCTTGCCAACCATGCATACTTTTGGTCATATATCTGTTCAGCCAGACTTATTACTTCTTTTTCTTGTTGTTCTAACTTTTGCTGCACTAGAGTTGCCATATTTTTCTCAAACATCCTTTGTATTTGTACTCCTTCAACCTGTTCACCTAGAACTGGCCCATCTACTTTTTGCACAATTGGATCATCCTTACTCAATACTCCTGCGACATCAACCTCCAATACTGGTACTATCGTTGGATTTTCTTGCAAATTTTTTTCCTCTTCTAACTCATCCGCCAAATTAATAGTCTGAGCCATAAGTGGTTTATCCTACACTGACATATTCCTTCTTCCTCGCATAGGGATTGTCACCTGCTTTTTCACTTTTATGATCATTACCAAATTCAGACCCCAATCTTGCTTGACTTTAGCAACCCTGAACCAAGGTCTTCCTAACAACATTTCATATGGATAAGCTGACTCAGACATCCTAATGACCACAAAATTTACCATAAATGACATTCCAAAAATAATGATCTACTGCTCCTTCAGAATGCCAATAGGCTGACCTCGAGTTTGATCCGCCATCTTCACTTGAAATGGTGCTGGAGCCAATGCCCCTTCTCCCATTTCTTTAAAATATGCTCAAGTAATATATTCACCCCTGAGACCCCATCAAGCAACACTTCATCAAATCGTCTTTGCCCATACTGTACCTGAATTACTGGCACGACAAAATCTACATCCGTTGGATCAATATTATTGGCTGATGATGAGGATACTGACCTAAGTGCTGGCTCTAAACGCTGACCAATCAGCTTCTTCAATAATTTCTCTTGAAACGCTGGTACCAAGGATAATAATTGTTCTAAAGACAATTGTAATGGTGAGTTAATGATTACCTCAACCCAATCTTTATCAGCATCTTGTTTGATTGGATTCTTGTTTTTAGTTGTTATTGATGGTACCATGCCTTCATCCTGCTCTTCCTCGGTCGGATCTATAAATTTCACCTGTTTATGCTGCTCTTGCTGAACTTGTTTTTGCACTTTGTCCCTAACCTGTCGTTGTTCTTGCCAATTAATAGGACCTTTGTTCTTGGACCTTGTGACCGCCAACACATCCACTTCTTTTCCTTTCCCACACTGCTTACAATCACAGCACCACTGAGAGTCATGGTTTACCATTTCCGATGTACTAGGAGCTGTCTCCTTTCGACACTCCGGTTCTTGTAACTCAATAACTATAGCATTGGCTTGAGCAGCCTACTGTCCCTATTGTAGTTGTTGTCCCTGTTGATTAGGCTGATTATACCGAATTACTGGTATTCCCCTTTCTTCTCTATGTTTTACCCATAATGGACAATTGGGTCCTATCCAATGATCATGCGCTAAACAATATACACAAGGCATCACTCTTTGTGGTCGCCCCTGCTGATGACCTTGCTCGTTATGTCCTTGCTGATTCCCTTGATCTCCCCATAGAGATCTTGCTTGCTGCTGCCTCTGAAAATTGCCTCTCCCTTGCACAGGCATAGCCTGATTGGCTGCCATATCAGTATTATTCGTATTCTCTTGCCGTGAACTTTGCCCTCTATTCTTGGGGTTGTACCAACATTGATTTGTTGTATGTCCATCTTTATCACAAATATCACAAAATCTCCTTTCTTTTGGAGCTACAATGGAATATCCATGTCTTTTTAACTTACTAATCCATGCTTCCTCTTTACTTTGCTTAGCCTTATGCTTGCGATGATTGCTCCCTACTACTTCTTCATCTTGGGTATCAGAGTGAGAACCAGTTGAACCTTTATTTGACTCCAATTCTGAATCAGAGTCAGCCTCTGAACTAGAATCATAATGCCTCTTTTTAGCCCGACCAAATCTTCTTTCCACGCATGCAACTGCTACCACTAATACATCAAAGCCATTCGCAATATCCACACTTGCAACTGCATGTCTAATGGTACTTCGTAATCCTTTTAGAAAATAACCTGCCAACATCTCGTCAGTAGGTCTTTCATTACCTTGCAATCGTTCCATTAAGGTTCTGAATTTCTGAGCATAATCTTCTACTAACATGGTTTTTTTCCTAATAGCTCTCAATTTTTGTAACACATCAGAAGGAGTCTTCTATTTTCTAAATCGTTGCAAAAATGCTATTTTTAATGCATCATATGTAGCAAAATGAGCAATACCATATTGACTGAACCAGCTCATTGCTCGTCCTTCCAATGTGGCAACAAATTGCTAAAGTTTAATGTCATCACCATATATAGCTGGGTATCCATTAGCTGTCCATTTTATTTCAAATTGAGCCACATGGCAATCAGCATCTTCTTTAGAGCCTCCTTTGAAATGAGCTTCTTTCCTTTGGGATTGGGAGGTGGTTGCGCCATTGGCTGTGGTTGAGGTGTACGCCTAGTTCTTTGACCGATCGCCCCTGCAAGTGGGTCGAGCTGGAGTCGTCTTCTTACTCCTACAGTTGCTTCTGTTAGGAATAGCGCTCCAAGTATACCGCCCACTAACCTTACCTCTACTGCACCTGTTTCTCCCTATTCCTCTTCTGTTTCCAGATTAGCTTCCTCCTTAAACTGCCGAGGATGACTCCATGTTAGCTGCCTTTGCCTGCGCTCTTGTAAAATACACTTTACCAAATCCTTTCCTTCTTTCCTTCATGCATTTCTTGCTTCATTAGCAGCACAGTAGGATCACCAAATGTGTTGGGGTTCGTATTCAACACATCTCTACTTGTTTCTGAACATTCATACTTTAGCATTGATCTACTTCACACAAAGAATATGCTTCCAACAGACTTTAGATTTAGCACTGTTACACTACAACAAAATCTCTCTTCAACGTACATAACTCAAATAGACAAGAATTCATGCTTGTGCTAAATGTACATAAGTAAATTACTCCATTAGAGTTCTTCTACATCAAGTATTACATGATGGAAAAGTTCATTAAAACTTCTGCCTATCAAAAATACATTACGAAATAGGTAAATATGACTCTAAAGCCTCTTTCTCTTCTGGCGTTGTTCTCTCTGAGGACGCTTCTTTCTTTTTTCTTCTTGGAAAGATTTCTTCTTGCCTCTTCTGGTTTCTTTCGCTCTCCCTCTTGGAGACGCTTCTTCCACTTCCTAAACCCCCCTTCTTCTCATGAACGAAATACAACTACTCTCTTTATTGCGACATCAGCGCCTAACAAAAAGTAACTATCTGCTAAAATCCAAGCAAGAAAATAAAAATCCAGCAAATTTCTGACTCACCAACATCCGATTAAGTAATATCCGAGTTAGCAGACTTTCAGAATTCAGATTAACTATTTATCCTCAAGATTCTTCTATCCTCAACAGACACATATACATCTTAGGGCCACTCCTTAGTCAATCAGAGCATCCACTAGTTGATACTCCGTGTTCCCGATTCCTAGTCTTAAGTATGGTTGGGATATGCTAGAGCTCGTATTACTTGTATTTTTGACTCGATAATTGTCCATGGGTATAGGTTCTTCTCCCTGTAGATAGCATTCATCCATTTTCCATATCCACTCTTTCCATCTCTTGATATGCTCTAAGGCTTCTTAGCATGCTTTTTCTCTAATCATTTCTTCTTCCTTCTTTCGGTTTTGTGCTCCTACAAGTCATGCTAGCATTTGATTTGTTAATGGTTCCATATATCATTTCACTCTACATCCGCTTATGTAGTTGGGAAGTACATCTCTGTCTAATGTGGCTAGATTTACTGCTCCGCTTGTTGAGATTCGATTTATCAATAATGGTCTGTATCCGTGTTGCTACAATTTCTTGGCATGTTGCGTTAATGTATATACAAGAACTAATTCTCCTTCCTTTGAGCCTTTTTCTTTGATATGTGCATCATAATATGCTTTCTTTCTCTGTTTAGCAGTGTAAATTCCTGCAACGCTTGTAGTCTTGTTTCGTGTAATTTCTCAATTTGATATAATTTCTTGGATAGTTCATGGTATCTCCACTCATATTATTGTACTATACATAGATTAGGTACCAAAAAGTCAATGGGTAAAATCGCATTCTGCCCATACATTAGGTTAAAAAGAGTAGTTCCAATGGTTGTCTTGTAAGCCACTCGGAAGGCCCAAATTGCATGATGCAATCGTTTGTCCCAATTTGACCTCTCATTGTTGACTATTTTTGTCAACACATTACATAACACTTTGTTGGAACTCTTTGCCTTACCATTAGCTTGAGGGTGATAGGGGCTGATTTTTTATGAATTACTAGGAATTCATTCATCAAGGATTCTATTACTCCGTTCTACTCATGTACATCTTTTGGCATATCTGACCAGTACACTCCTAATTTTTTTAATTCCCTTAGTGTTCCATGAACTCCTTTATGCATTCTCCATCGACTAACAATTAAGTTCTTCTGTTCGGCCTCTTCTACACACCTTAACAATACACCGTTTGGCTCTTTATAGTACACACTTCCTGCCACGATGTACAAATTACATGATTGCAGAAATCCTTTCCTAGAATCCTTGTTGATTTTATAATGTGGTCCATGTATGAGTATGAGAATCAACTTTTCTGCCCACTTTGGACATACTTCTAGGTTGAACAAGTATGTATCTAGTAGATCATCCGCCACTCCGTTGGTTGGTTATCCATGTGTTAATCTAGATAGATGATCAACTCTCACATGAGTGTTTCCTTTTTTTACCACTACTTCGAAATCAAACTCCATTAGTAATAGAAACCATCTCACTAGCCTTCCCTTTTTACATGGCTTATTGACTAGGTACAATAAAGCATGATGGTCAATGAAGAACTTGAACTTGTTAGCTAGAAGGTAGTGTCTAAACTTCTTCAGTGCATATACCATTCCTAGCCCTTCTCGTTTTGTGGTGGTATAATTTCTTTCCACCTGGTTTAGTTGTCTACTAACATATTCTATAGGGTGGTCTAATTTTCCTTCATTTGTTGGTTGAGCTAGAATGCATCCTATTGCATAATTAGAGACATCTACATGTATATGGAAAGGTTTGTTCCAATTGGGTATCTTCAATATAGGTGTTGTACTTAATCATCGTTTCAATTCATTAAATGCTTTTTTGCATTCATCCGTCCATGTGAATTGAGTTAATAATCCATGTAGTGGCTTAACGATTATGGCGTACATGTGGATAAATCTACGATAGTATCCACAATGGCCCATAAAGGCTTGCACTTCCTTTGCATTTTTTGGTCTTGGTAACTTAAGGATTACCTTAATCTTCTCCTCGTCCATAAAAATTCCATTCTTAGATATAATGTGTCCTAGGATCTTTCCTTGTCTCACCATAAAGGTGCATTTTTCAAGGTTCAGGCCCACTAGATATTGCTAACATTTCTCAAATATCCTTCGTAATTCTGGAATGTGTTCACTTCTTTGTCCTGAATAGGTGCACAAGTCTTCTATACATACTTCCATACTCTTCCTTAGGAATTCCTTAAATACATGAAACATCAACCATTGGAAAGTAGCGGGGGCATTTGTGAGCCCGAATGGCATCACTCTAAAAGCATAAACTCCCCATTCTGTTGCGAAATCTATCTTGTGTTGATCCTCAATTGTGATGGCTACTTGGTTGTACCCAGAGAATCCATCTAGGAAGCTATAGACCTCCTTGCCTGCAACCCGTTCCAAGAGATGATCAGTGATAGGTAATGGGTAGCTATCATGGATAGTGGCTGCATTCACTTTCTTTAGGTTAATACACACTCTTAATTTTCCATTTTTCTTCGGTACGACCACTAATGGTGATGCCCATTCTGTGTGCTCTATTTCATAAATGAATCCAACTACTAACAGTTTGTCTATCTCCTCCTTGATTTTTGCAAAGTAGACATCATTATATGTGTAAGGGTGTTGCTTCGATGGTTTTGCTTCTAGTGCCATTGGGATTCTTTGCGAGCAAATGGATGGATCTACACCCTTGAGGTCCTTGTAGGTCCATGCAAATACATCTCGGTATTCTCTGATTAGGGATATTAGTTCTTCTTCCTCTTCTAGTGACACATCTTTTCCAATATATGTACATCTTTATTCTCCTTCCTCCAAGTTCACTACCACTTTGTTAGTTTGTTTCTTGTTATCATATACTTCTCCTTCTCTAGCTTCCCTTTTTGGCATTTGAATAGCTATCTTCCTCTCTTCTACTTCGTATATATTGAAGTGCCCTAGGACTTCAAAAAGATATGGGTATTGTTCCACCTATCTAATGTTTCCTCGTTGTTCGATCTCGTCTTAGCTTCTTCTATTGCTAATACCTTGAGTGTTTCTTATTCGTTCTTGGCCTTGATTGCTTCTAAATACCGTTACTCCGAATCAAATTCTGGCTCCATCTCTATGCTTTCGTACTCCTCCCTCCATTCCTTTTCTAATAATTCTCTTGCCTCTACTTCTTGAAGGACTACCATGTAAAAACTTACATCATAACCTTCTTCATCCACACATCCATTCATGGTTAATACTTCCTCATTTATGCACACATCTAAGGTGGCTAAAATCTTCATCCATCCGTGTGGTTCGAATGCTTTATCTGGAAAATTTTGAGGTATATACATAGGATAATCTACAAGTCGGTAATTTTGATGTCCAATAGGCCATAATTGAGTTTTCTTCTCCTCCCGTTTTGCTTCTTTGGACATCCATAATTGAGCATCTTCGTACATCCATGATTGGTCACTTGAACCTGCACTATGAGTTGACACATCATCTTCCTTCTTGTGTATGAGATTCCATTGTAGTGGGGGTACATCCGTATATGAAAATGTATGTAAATTTATCTTGGTAGTGGTCCCTTGATGTTGTAGGTATAAAGCATCTCTTCCCTAGTCTTGTACTACCCGGAGTTGTCTCATAAAAGGTCGTCCTAATACCATTTCATAATTATTTGCCTTTCCAAATCGACATACAACTAGAGTGTGTTTGATTTCTACTCTGCAGGTAGCCAACTTGATCTTCTTCAATATTCCTAGGGGTCTCTCCAGGTGGCCATCTGCTAATTGAAGCTTCATACATGTCGGTCGTAGTCTTAGCTACCAATTCTTCTAATTCCTCCACATTACTAGAACTAGTCGTCACTCTACTCCTAGTGTCTTCTAATTTAGTGGTGCTTTGTGTGCTTTTGAGGTCATTTGCTAGGTTATCTTCTAGATCAATGCATTCCTGGAGGCACTCACTCAATGTCTGGAGCCGTTTTACATAAGCTAAGGTTCTTAGCATTCCATTAGTCAACCCATCTAAAAATAGTGATATCATTTTTTGCTGAGAGGGTCTTTGTGTTACTAGGCATCTGTCAACATATTGGTTGAATCTTTGAGCCACTGTTTTTATGGTTTCATTTGGGTTTTGTTTGAAACTATGAATTAATGATGACGAGTTCTGGTTAATCCCTCGCTTGGTAAATTCTCCAATAAACTCTTGGAAAAATTGTTCGATGTCTCCAAAAAGATTTGGATCCAATGGTTGGAACCAAGTCAAAGCTGCATCTGTGAGGGTTAGTCCAAAGGACTCATACTGCACAAAGAATTCATCCACTTGTTTTGCTCGTAACACTTGCTTGAATTTGCTATGTGGTCATATGGTTCTCCAGTGCCATCATAGTGATTTCTCATACATTTAGCAACTTGAATTGGTTTCAACCTTCTGATGAGCTCTGGGGGTCTAGGCATTACAAGAATTGCTAGTCTAATTGGATGCATTCTTGGTTGCACACCTAGTTGTGACCTTGGTCTAACCGGTGGTTGATTCATGTTACCTATCCCTAAGTTGGTGTGGTTGTGTGAATGTATTCCAAGCATTGTGAATTGCACATGTGTCCAGCTGGGGATACTTCATTGACTTGTTGTTGGTGCAAATATACAAGCCTTCACATTTGGCTTAGCATGGAAGACTACATCAAGAAGCATTTGATGACTCATACGAACCATAGCTTGTACTTGCTTAATCATTTACCATTGTAAAAAGGTTTATACCTTTGGAGAGTCTTGTAAAAGGCTAGAACTCGTGGAGTTAGATAGAATATTGGTTACAACTTTAGATTGAGAGAATAACTCCTAGATTAGAGGATACACTTTTAGTTGGAGCCAAGTTTGAATTTCAAATTCAAACTTAGAAGCAAACACTTATAAAAAGGACTTGTAAAAAACTTGCGATGAGTGTGGCCTCATTGAGAGCTCTTCCATTGATGATTTGTAGGTTTTGAGTAGCTTACACCATATCTTACTCATTCCACTATCATTGAGCATCATTACAATGCCAATGATCTTGTATAATCATATGCTATAATACATATACTTCATTGATCTTCACTGTCTACTTCTCTGTTATGACTACTCCAAACAGTGAACTTTGTTTGTTCATTTCTCAGTGAGTTCTCAACCATTTTGCATGATCTATAGCTTTTTAAAACCAGCTTAAAGTATACTTTATATTATCAAAGTTTCAAATAATTTGGTTTAGCCGTCTAGGAGAAATTGCCATCGAACTGCTCATTGGTCATCTATTGTTCAATCCCTAAAAAGTTGGGGGGTAAGCCTTGGATTGCTAAACATATTTCTCAGTGCATAGTTTGTTATTTCAAATGATTTCACTTGTAATCATTATCTATCTAAGCTAATTAAATTCCCTCAGAAGGAATTTAATCAATTGCTATTGTATTGTGAGCACTGAGCAAAAGAACCAGCAGGTGTCTAGAACAAAATAGCAAGTTTTGTGACACTAGAAACTCATGAAGTAGTCTATTTTGATTCAATTGTTTCAAGCATCAACTCCAACGTACATAAGTACTTTCTTGATGTCATTTACAAGCTAAAAGGGCCTACCACATAACTCTGAAGTGTATTAGGTCAGACACAAAGCAGGTTTTATGCAATACCACCTCACTTCCTTGAGGTATACATCCATCTCTTCCAACAGTGGTATCAGAGCTAGTTGAGGTAAAATGGGAGATGGTTTCCCTTCTTTCATTGATAAATTGGACAAGAATCATTACTCAGCATGATCCTTGAGGATGAAGACCCATTTACAATGAAGGAGTCTCTATGGATACATATCAAGAGATGAGGAGATGCCCATATTCAGAACCAAAGGTAAACCTACAAGAGAGGAGCTAGAAAGACTCAACTCATGGTGTGCCAAAGATGCTTTAGCAAGGTCATATCTACTTAACTGTATTTTTTACTTCCTTCTTCCTCACATTAGGAATTGTAAAACTTCCCAAGAGACTTGGGATATATTATCTTCATATTTTTCTTCCAATACAAGAGCTAGAAAAAATCAATTGTGAATTGAGTTTACTACTCAAAGGAAGCAACCTAAGCACAATGTTTCAGAGTATGTGACCAAAGTAAAGGATGCGGCTGATCAATTAGCAAGCATAGGAGAGGAGATTGAAGAAGAGCAAATAGTGAGATAGATAATCAATGGCATCAAGGCAGATGATAAGTGGGAAGCCTTCACAACTGCTATGGAAATTTACATGGACATGCAAATCACTGATCTTACCACACTCATGGGACAACTCTTTTGTTGGAGATAGAGGTCTGCGGAAGCACGTGAATAGCACAAGGAAGAAGAAGAAGCTTGGAGCACAACACACAATACTGAATGTATTACTAGAGAATGTACAAAGATAAGTAGCCCATTAGGGCAATAGGCGTATATAAAAGCTGGGGGAAAAACATCCTAAAGAGTGAAAAAAGTGCCTTGGTAGTCTAGAGTATTCACACACATCACTACCTAAATATATCAACAAATCCCCCCTGGGAGTGATGCGGTGAACAAGTAGCTGGCACTCATGTATAAGAAAGTGCCAAGCTATGTGGAAATCACTCCACAAAAGGAAGTAAGCCCAAAGCTTTGTAGAAAGCTTCAAACTTCTCCCAAGGTAGAGCCTTCGTGAAAAGGTCTGCAATGTTCTCCTGTGTGGGCACAAATGCCAAGCTGATCTCCCCAGCAGAGAACCTCTCCCTGACATAATGATAATGCACCTCAATGTGCTTAGTGCGAGCATGGAACACAGGGTTCCTTGCAACTGCCAATGCGCTTTGACTGTCAGTGAAGATGGTGGTGGCAGAAGACTCATCAACACCCAAATCAGCCATAAGGCATCTGAGCCACACACACTCAACAGTCGCTGTGAAAGCTGCCCTATACTCAGCCTCACAACTAGAAGTGGCCACAGTAGGCTTCTTCTTGCTCAACCAAGATATACATGAGCTACCAATCATGAAGCAAAAGCCACTAGTGGACACATGAGTGTCATAGCAACCAACCCAATCAGAGTCAGAAAAAGCAACATAAACCTGCTCATCTGTGAGATAGCAAACTGAATATCTGGCCAAGTAATGCATAAGTAAATCAAGCATCCAACAACATGCTGATAGAGAATAGCATCAAATGCATCTCCAACATCATGAAGAATCAATCGTAAGCCTGTCTCCATAGGACTGGCAATAGGCTTACAGTCTTCAAGACCAAAACACTGCAATAATGTGTCAATATATTTTGTTTGACACAAAGCCATTCCACCATCAACATGCATAAATTGAATGCCCAGATAATGATGCAAATGCCCCAAATCAGACATCTCAAATGAGGCATGCAAATCAGCCTTAAAATCAACAATATGCCTCTCATGAGGACCAGTGGGTAGCATGTCATCAACATAAACCACAATGATCAGAAGTACATCATTAGCACGCTTAACATATAAGGTGCTTTTAGTTCGACTGTTCTCAAAACCATGTGCAATCAGATAGGCATGTATCTTTTCATACCAAGCATGTGGTGCTTGCTTTAAACCATATAATGCCTTCTTTAACCTGCACACCTGGTTCTCATGCCCTTTCTGCACAAAGCCATGGGGCTGAAAAGCATACACTTCTTCATGCAAGTCACAATTCAGAAATGCAGTTTTAATGTCCAACTGATGTACATTCCAACCATGATGAGCTGCAAGTGCACAGATGCTCCGAACAGTAGTCATACGGCATATAGGTGCAAAGATCTCATCAAAATCAATTCCTCTTTCCTGTGCATAACCCTTTGCAACAAGCCTAGCCTTATACCTGTTAAATGTACCATCAAGTTTATGCTTCAGCTTGTATTCCCACTTAGTGCCAATGGCCTTCTTGCTAGGAGGCAAGTCACATAAGGAACAAGTACCATTCTTCATTATTGCATCATATTTAGATTGCATAGCAGCCCTCCAATTTTTTGAATTTTGTGCTTCATCAAACGAAACAGGCTCACTCTCATCACAGAGACTAGATGCAGCCATAGCATAGCAATCTGATGCAAAAGAGGCACTATGAGAGCCTGATCAAGTACAATATGACATAGGTGCATCTAATTTGCTATCGCACAAGGTCTGCAACCATTTTGGCATAGTTCTTGCCTGCTCAATATCAGCTCTCTCATCAATAAGTGCATCATGTAAATCTGCATCAGAAATGGAATGATCTGCATCATCACATGAAACCTGCAAAGGTTGAGAAGTTGCCTCATTAGGACCAGCACTAGACTATCCACATGTGAAAAGAGGTAGCAAAGTATCATACATGTCTTTGGAGCTAACAGATGTCTCCTTAGTACATGAAAGCAATGGCTGAATAGCATCTTCCACCAAAACAACATCACGACTAACCAGAATGCGTTTAGTCTGTAGAGGATATAGATGATAGCCTTTACTTTCAGAACTATACCCAATAAAAATACATTTTACTACTTTATCATCCAATTTTCTGTGATGTTGTTCAAGCACTAATGCATATGCCAAACAACCAAAAATAGGTAGATGAGCAACAGATGGCTTGCGATCATGACAAGCCTCATATGGAGTGATAGACTGCAGTGCTTTAGTGGGACACCTATTCAGTACATATGCTGCACACATGACAGCCTCAAGCCAGAAACTATGTGGTAAAGCCTGACTCTTGACCATACAGCTCGCCATCTCCATGAGTGACCTGTTCTTTTGTTCAGCAACTCCATTCTGTTGAGGTGTATACGGCACTGTACACTGGTGTTTTATCCCACGTTCAACCAAAAATGCATTAAAATCAGAAGACATACATTCCCCCCCTCGATCAGAATGGAGGCTGCCCATTTTACATGCTGATAGATTTTCAGCCAAAACCAAAAACTCTTTGAAGCACATGAACACTTTAGACTTTGCCTTCAATGGATATACCCATGCATGCATCACTATGTACAAGCTGCATATTTTGAGTAGCCCAAACTGAACCATATTTTGGGAAGGATGAATGCTGCATTTTTCCCAAAATACAGCCTTCACAAACATGTTTTCCAGGTGCCTCAAATTTGGGCAAAGAGGACACCATTTCATATTTCTACAGGCGTAGCAAACTACAAAATTTAGATGAGCAAAGCATGCATGCCAAAGATTTGCATCTGACATAGCTTGAGAATCATTTATTGCACATGCCAAATCATTCACAAATCTTTCATAGTCTATGAGCTTATACAGCCCACGACATAAAATGCCAGAAGGAATAATCACATCACCATTTGACAGATCATGAACTGTACACCTGTCATCAACAAATTTCATAACCAAGCCAATCTTGGCTAATGCAGAAACTGATAACAGGTTCTTCTTGATCCCTGGCACAAATAAAGCATCTGACAAAGTGAAAGAACTACCATCAGCAGTAGTCAAAATGATCTTACCAACTCCCATAACAGGATAAGAGGAGTTGTTGGCACATGTAACAGTATTCACTATAGGGGCAGGCTCGAGTGAAGAGAAGAAACTGCACTGCGAGGTAATATGTTTGGTCGCCCCACTGTCAAAATACCAAACATCTGAGTCTACTGTAGACATGCATTGCCCATGAGAAGATGGGTCAAAACTGCAGATAGTAGTAAACGCCCATTCTTCTTCTTGCACAAGAATAGCAGACTTTGTTTTTGGTGTAGAGGCCTCTGCAACAACCATTCCAACCTCTTTCTTCTTTGCCTCTTTAGCAGCTAGTTTTGGACAATTCTTTATGATATGATCATTCCCTTTACAGTACTTACAAAACAATTTCTGCTTTTTTGATTTCTTCTCATCTTTGTCTTCCTTCTTCGAATGTGCAAAATTAGCAGATCTCTGCTTGCTACTTGAAGAGCTCCATTTTCCTTTGCCCTTCTGACTAGCCAAGAAAGCTTGATCTGCAACTCACATAATGGACTTGTTCTGCCTGGACTGATCTTCATGCAACAGAACAGAGACTAACTTCTCAAATAATAAGGCATTTGGATTGCCTTTCATCATCAACCAAAGAGTAGAAGCAAAACTCTAATATGAATCAGGAAGACCATTCAGAATGGTCTGCACAAGTGAGCTATCTGGTATAACCTCATCAACAGAAATCAATTGTTCCTTCGAGTCTTTGATCATTGTTAGGAAACTATCCATAGAATCACCTTCATTTATGTGCTCACTCTCCAACTGTTTTCGAAGGTAAGCAACACGAGCCTCATTCCTAGCTTGGTACAATGTGGTAAGTGTATCCCAAGCATCCTTAGCTGTTCTGAAAGAGCGAATGTGAGGAATAATTGCACGTTTGACAGACAAAGCTATCAATGCATGTGCCTGGGCATGTCTGCCATCCCAGCGAATCTGCTCTATAGTAGGTGCAGCAGAAACCGCAGCACGAATAGGAATATGCAGAATATCACCATCTTCGACACCTTCTACATCAGCTTCAGTACATGTAGTTGTAATCGTTGCAGGTGTGATAGGACGTTTTTCAACACCCTGCACAATGTTCCACAGTCTTTGCAACCAACACATGTCACATCATATAAGCCCATAACGGGTAGTTGGTACCATCCAACTTATCCTCAACAGCCAACATACGGAATACATCACTGCTTTTAGCCATGGCCGGTGACTAAAATACCTAGATGCAGAAAATTGAATGTATCTCAAAAAGTTGAACAAAATGCCTAGACAAATTCCACTAGATCTGTAGCAGACTTCGAGATGCTTATACTGGCGAACAGAAATTGGTATATATCTTTGGCACAAAAAGACAAAATAGCCTGCACAAGCACTATGATAGTGCGTTCAAAGGCCGAAATGAGCTTAGATTGCGATTTTGGCACCACAGAACGAAGCTGTTTTGATCTTGAAAACACGTTGAGTATGCTCACCAAAATTTCTGCAATTCTAAGACTGCAAATGGAGGAGTGTCGACGACACCCTAGATGAAGCGACGACCTGCTCTGCTACCAATTGTTGGAGATAGACGTCTGCGAAAGCACGCCAAGATCACAAGGAAGAAGAAGAAGCTAGGAGCACAAACACAATACTGAATGTATTACTAGAGAATGTACAAATATAAGTATCCCATTAGGGCAATAGGCATATATACAAGCCGGGGGAAAAAAGCCTCCTAAAGAGGGAAAAAAGTGCCCCAGCGGTCCTAGAGTGTTCACACACATCACTACCTAAATATATCAACATCTTTACCCATGAAGCCAAGCTCAACAAAAATGGTGAACCATCAAGAGGTAACAATTCTTCTGCCCTATATACAGATAAAGGAAAGTCTAAAGATAAAGGAAAGAGCAAGAAAGTTGAAGATGAACAAACTACTTCTCAAGCTAACTATGTAGGGAGAGGTAGGAATTCAAGAGGAAGGGGCAGAGGAGATAAGCAAGGTAGGGGGAGACCTTTCAACTCTTCCCCATGCAATATATGGGGACTGTCTAATCACACAACAGATGAGTGCTATAGGAACTTCAAGAACCAGAGATGAAGAGGATTTTAAAGAGGTGGCTACTCAAAATCAAGAGGAAGATTCAACCATAATCAAGGCTACAACCATGGCTACAACAACAATTACAACAAAAATTATCAAGGAGGATACAAATCAAGAAAAGACTTCAACAATTATACAGAGGATCAAGAGGATTCTCTTCTCATTATGAACATGACTTCAAAACAAGATATGAATGATGGGCACCTCTTCTATATTGACTCAGGTTTTTCAAACCATGTAGCAGGAAATGTAGCTCTTCTTTCTGATCTTGAGGAGCCCAAAGGAAAGAACCAAGTGCAGACAAGTGATGACACCAAGCATTCCATGGTCAAGGTAGGAAATGTCAAAACTTCTGATGGGAATAGGAATCTGTTGAGTAGAGTTCTTTATGTACCTACTATCACAAAGAATCTGATGAGTGTTGGACAGATAGTGGAGAAGGGTTTGCGGGTTAGGTTCAATAAATTTGGAGCTTTTGTGGAGGATCCCTAACAAGGATTTAGAAGAATTGCAAAGGGAGAGAAATCTGGTAGATTTTTTACATTTGAGCTTGAGGACACTAGAAATATTGCGCTTTACAATTATAAGGATCAAACTTTGTCTGAGTTAGAAGCAGATATGTAGAGATCAATCTCTGCTTGGGATACCTAATGTATCCAAGCAACATATAATCTATAAATGTGGTGCATGTTAGTTTGGTAAATCACAAAGGTTACCCTTTACAAAGAAAGGCTATATGCATGAGGATTAGTTGGAACTTGTGCACACAGATGTGTGGGGACCAAGCAAGGACCCTTCAACTTCAAGCTCAAGGTACTATGTGTCATTTATTGATGATTTTAGTAGGTGGACTATCTTGTATTTCATGAAGCATAAGGATGAAGTGTTTAGTTGTTTCAAAAAATATCTTGCACGTGTGGAAAATAAAATAGGAAAGAGTCTAAAGAGGATAAGGTCAGATGGAGGAGGTGAGTACTTCTCCAATGAATTTGATGCATTTTTGCAGGACAGAGGTATCAAAAGGGAGATCACTACTAGATATACTCCTGAACAAAATGGTGTAGCAGAGAGGAGGAATAGATTGATTGTGGAAGTAGCTAGATCAATGGTAAATGAAAAGAAGTTGCCTAAATACATGTGGGCAGAGAGTGTTTCTACTGCCACTTATCTTATTAACAGGTTAACTTCTAAGTCCCTTGATGGGATGGCCCCCTATGAGGCATGGCATGGTAGGAGACTGTTGACGTTGTAGCATCACAACTCATACTACTTGCCAATCCGGGAAGCATCTCATGAGACCTAAATGTTTGCGTAGAAGCACTCAGCAGACATAATGGGGATTCATCAATGCACGATTAACAACGTAATTAACAACAAGACACAACATAAGCATCGTTAATGATGCACATAATCACAATCACAAGCATAATCACGACGTAATCGCACATCAACGTGTCACAAGCATTATACGAGAAAAGAACAAGTATGCATGCACATCATGATGACAAGAGAGCTAGAGTCTAACTACAAACTAGCATTATCTCATTACTTCTAGAAAAGCTCTCCCCAAAAGAAGAGGTGGAGACTCTTTATATACAAAATGGCAAAAAAGCATGCTATGTGGGATTTCTACACTGAAAGGAGAATGAATCCCACTTATTCTCTAGTGTGGCACTCACACACACCTATACAAGAGTGCTTTATTAACTGAATGAAAGGTAGAAAAAGGTACAAATGATGATGAAAATAGAGTGTATCACACTAGCATGGGTGAAAGCTCAGCAGAATTTGGTCACGATGATGTAATCAAAGAATGCTCAAACCAATGTCATATAAGGGCAATCGACCATGCTCTCCATTGTTCTTATGTGATCTTTGACACATGCATTAAAAAAGAAGTAATGTGTACCTTTCGACTGTGGTTGTATATCGTGCCTTAAGAATAAGGACCTTTTCTACTCTTTTTCTCGGGCATTGCCTAGCATGCCATGTGTACTAGAATTTCGGCAGTTCATCTGACAATTCTCAAAACATGTCAATGAAAAGATATGCCTACAGGCTCTTCGGGATCATGCCATCTTGCTCTATCTCTCTTTCCTCATATTCCACTGTCTATTATTCACTCCAAAGGTTAATCCATTTACCTTCGTTGTTTCTCCTATGGGGTAGGTGAGAGAGAATAGTGCTGCCTTTATTTCCTTCCAAAGCTTAACAAAATCCTCACGCTATGTGCATGAACCTAATCGTCCAAAAAACGTCTTCTTATGCCTATATCTCACCTTATTAGGTAAAGCTGTGAATATATCGGATGATTCTTCAGAGACATTTGCAGGCAGTCTGAGTTCTTCACGTGATAAAGATAAGAGAAAAAAACACATTGGAGCATTGAACTCCTCACACTTTCATCGTTCACAAGTTCGCAGATATTAGAGCTTCAGCCTTCCCAGTTTTGCTTCCACCGTCTTGTCAGACTAGACATGTGCGTTTGTAGGCTGACATCAAGAAGTTCCGAAATCTTCTCAGAACTTGCATATCTTTACTGGATTAGCTGTACCTCCCGCAGAAATCTATGGAAGCGTCCTATCCCGGGCCAACACTTGTTGCTGTGGAAATCCCACTGTTCATGTCCCTTTTTGTATTATCTTGTCGTCCATGTGCGAATGACAGCTCTTTCACCTGTCTTCTACCACAGATGGCTATTGTGTGCAAATCAAAGTGCATACATTCTTTTGTCCAGAAGGACAGCTCTCAACTTCCAAAATTCATGAAATCTCTTTATTCCAAATTCCAACGTTGTTGCTAAAGACAAGGTTTATACTGCAGATGCATTAACACATGACAAAGCATGGAATACCTCTTTCAGAAAAGGACATGGCTATGGGAGCACATTCCATCTCACTCCTACATAGAGCATGGCTATCGAGAAGCCACCTTGTTAAGGAATCCTTAACTGATGTGAATCGGTATCTTGAAGAGAATGAATAGCACACTTAGATGATCATGTGACTATGTATCATGCAACCTGCCTAGTGAGGAATTCTGCATCCTGCCTGCCAAAATTATTTCAAGAATCATGTAGAATTGATTAACTAGCTAAGTTGTGATTTCATTCTCTCCTGCAAATATGGTAGATCCAAAACCGCAGAGTTTCATATTGTGAGGCTTAAAGTCATAATGAAGGACTCCACAATTGCTTAGACGCTTTAGGGCAATAAAAAGTCTTCTTGACACAAACCTGGAAAGCACCTAACTTAAGAGTTAAGGCCATGTTTTCCTACCCAACGCCTTCATAAATCCTCACAAATTCATGTGCATTGGTTCAATACCAGACAGACTATGATTCATGAATGCTTTCTCAAAACAACCACATCACAGTCTTCGAACTAAGGTGATATGCACATTACCTGATGTATTTTAACTATCTATGTTCTCAGTAGGTGAAATTGCGCTTGCATAAAGACTCGTCCACCATGCTTCTTTCGTAGATATGGACATAGTGAATCCTGTGGAAAATTAATCCCTATCATTGACTGAGGGATGCAATCCTCCCTATGATGGAAGAGAGGCTCGAACCCCTTCAGCTGCTCTCAAACACACAAGAGCGCTTTGCATTTCTACTTCTCATCTCCCTCGATGCCTGCTCTCTAATAATTTGGCCCATCTCTTGAGTCTCTCTCTGTGAGCCTTTGCCTTCTACAATTGGCTATGCATCCCTGAGCTGTGCCCATGATAACTCATGAAAACTGGACCTTCTACACACTTCCCTGAGTTCAAGCTGTTACCATCATTTACCAAGATATTGAAGAGTGGCCAAAACTGCTCCAACTTTTACATTGTCAAGCCTTTTTCGTTTGTTTACACAAATGAATCCCAACTGTTTCTTTTATCCATCTTTCTGGCTTTGCCCTGTACAACTTAAATCTTATGATCCTTATCGCCCATGTCCCTAGAATTCTTCGCGATCCTCTGCATATTGGCACTTTGCTTCTCTTGCCACACCCTTTTCTTTACTTGCTTGTTTAGCATCCAATTGGTTGTTCTTTCTCTAAAATGAAGGAATTCCCCTCCTTCTGGACTTAGTAGATCTTCCTTTCTTTAAGTCTTCCTCATCTGCTAGTGTACTCGCTGGACAATTCTGTAAAATTTGTTGAACTCTCAAGATCGGTCCTCTTTTTGTTGAAGTTACTTTGAGCTTCTTCCACCGAAAGACTTCAACACCTAGGGGTTTGAAGCTTTTCCCCATTTCACCATCGTCCACAAAAATCCTTCCTTCCTCATTGATTGCTACAGAGTCCCTTAGCTTTCCCTTTATCTCAAGCAAACACTCTCGCCTCATCGTGCTATCCTTCAAGCTCATAGAGAGAGGTCGAATGTAACTCTCTGTAGATACAAATCCACTTCTAACCAGAGTTTTAGGAAGTGATGCCATGGCTACCAATGTGCAATATCGGCACCTCTACTTGTGTATGCTCCTCATGGCTCTTAGAGTGATGTGCATCAACCAGTGGTTGTACACTCTTGAAGTCTTCAATCTTTTACCTTGTTGTCGATGAGACAACACACCTCAATTGGTTTTGATGTGGATTTCTGTGTCTAGTGTCCCACTCTTTGAACGCGCAATTGGATTCTCTGAATTTTGATGTGTTGCCCCACTTGCCTTCTACTTGGTTTGTTCTGCAGCTTCCCTTGTTCTGCTTTGCACCTGCCATGTTATATCTTAAATTGTTTTCCTTTGCCTCCTTTTTAGCTTCAACTGCCCGAATCTTCGACTCCTCAATCTTGTGGTGTAGAGTTGTCAGTCGAACGCTTGCTGCCAGGACTGTGATTCCTACAATTTGGTGGGCCTGCTCATCTGTCAAAATGTCCTATTTGTGTGTCTTTCCATTATCAGATCTCTCTGCAGACAGATCTCCCTTTCACCAACACTCCTGCTCTAATGATTTTTTTTTCAATGGTTAATCCTGCTTAAACCTTCCTGAGGTATAGTTGATTTCCTCTTGCTTCCATGCCTCCTATGTTGATCTGTTGAGATAGCTTACTTCCTAAAATAGTGAGCTCAACTATTGTCTTATTGAAGGAATGAAGACAATCTACAACTAACTTATTCCCTTCCTTCGAATTCAACATAGCCCGATCTCTTCTATTCCTAAGGCCTTCAATGCCGCCAACATTACGTACAAAATTGCTTTCTCCTTACCTATTCGAACATGCCATCCAAGTCTTTCTTAGTTGAATCGCTATTCCTCATAGTTCAAGGAGGCAGTCAACAAGATGACGTGTATCTCAATAAAGGGTAAGGAGTTGAAGCCATGTGTTGGAAGTAGCCAGAGGCATAGACAACACGGAAGCATGTAACGACGGAGCAGGGAGCCAGTCGGATCAAGTTTTCAAACAAATATGTTTTTAATTAATTCTCAAAACACTCAACAGTGATTTTTATCACTCATTGTAACATATGTAACATAGAAAACCCCATTTTGTAATCCATAGCTCCATTTTGTGCAAGCCGAGGAGTCCTCGAGCTTGAGGAGCTTAGGTAGAACAAGCGTATCAATTTTTGTTATTTTTAGACACCGTTTACCCTTCCAAATAGCATCTAGGACCTAATTTTTAACTATGCCGGTCACTAGATGTGAAACCGGTCAAAACTAGTCTGGACACTATAAAAAGAGCTAGAGAGCTTATTTTTGAGGTTGGTTAGTGTGAGCTTAGAGCTATTTTGAGCTTGTAAGAGTGTTCTTGAGTAATAGAGTTGATTTCTCACCTTCCATTGTGTCTTGCTTGTCTCTTCGTAGTGTGTGTGTATGTGTGTGTGCATTTCTATGCTTCTCACCTTCACTCTCACTTCATCTCACATTCACGATCTTCATATCACTCCTATCTCTTCCGCGGATTGACATTAAGGAGGTGGAGCTTCTTAACATGGTTCTCACCATTGTGCTAGAGCAACACCAAATTTGGCGCCGTTGCCGGGGATCGAGTCTAGGACGAATGTGTGATGGTAAGAGTATAGCAAGAAGTGGCGTTGGAAGGTAAAAATTTCAGTTTTTGTTGTTGTTTTTAGTTAGTTTTTAGTGTTTTTCACCTCCCCCACACTCCATCTTCATCACTGCATCATCATCTTCATCTCCAAAAAAATCAGAAAATTCACCATATCCACCCATTCTCCTCATTTCCCCTCATTTGGGCATGCGAGAGAGTGAGAGAGAGCTTTGGTGCTTGTGTGTGCTTTTGTTTTCTTGAGTTTTCTTGCAGGTACAGAGCTCCAATGCATCAGGAAAGCTTGGAAAAGGTAAAAACTTCACTTTCTGTCAGAGATTTCCGACTGTGTCAGACCATCGCGATGGTCTGCCAAGTGTGGAATTTTTGGTAAGCGACCACACCACGGGATAGGCGACACAAGCGCACACACGAATCCACAGACGCATCTGCAAAAATCACATTTTGGTGGACCATCGCGACGGTCTCAGACCATCGCGATTGCGTCACACCATCGCGATTGGCTCACGCCATCACGACGGCTCGGCCGGACCATCGCGACGGTCTCACGCCATCGTGACGGTTCATTTGAACCATCGCGACGGTTCGCGGACCATCGCGACTGTTCGGTGGACCCCACGCCATCGCGTCGACGCTGCCACGTGGCAAGCTAGACCATCGCGACGGCTCGCACCTCACGCCATCGCGACGACACCCTTACACCATCGCGACAACTCGAATTTTGGACCATCGCGATTGGCTCAAGCCATCGCATCTATGACCATCGCGACGGTTCACTTTGTACCATCGTGATTGTTCACGTTGACCGTTGACTCACGCCATCGCAATTGTCCGCCTGATCAAGCCATCGCAATTGTTCACTCACCCCGACCATCGCGATTGTTCACATTGACCGTTGACTGACGCCATCGTGATTGTCCGCCTGATCGAGCCATCCCGATTGTTCACTCACCCCGACCATCGCGATTGCTCACATTTAGACCATCGCGACCGTGCACTTCAGACCATCGCGACGGTTCGCGCATCACGCCATCGTGATTGTTCACCTTCACGCCATTGCGACGGTCCCAGACCATCGCGATTGTCTCATGCCATCGCGATTGTGCACCCCCATCGCAAATTTTAGGGTTTCATTTTTTGGCCAATTTTGGGGCTACTTTTGGGAAATTTTTGGGTGATTATACTCATAGGAGACCCCTTAGCTCATATTTGGAGAAAAACCTGTTTGTTAGTTTTTACCCCCCAGGGCCTGAACGGTCATAACTTTTTCATCTGAAGTCCGTTTTTTGAGCTTAATAGCTCATTAGAAAGCTCTTGACGAGTACTACGTGACCTCAATTGTTTTTTTCTTAAAGGATACATCTATTTTTAGACAAAGGTTGACCTAGTTTGGGACTAGAAAGCCAGGGGGCAAGCATTGAAAAGTTGGGCAAAAGGGAAGGGACTTAAAGGGTGTATATACTCAAGTGCTTGATCATCCAACTGTGAATTGGTCTAATATTGGATTTTTCCAATTCTAGCAAGGGCAGTCAAAGGCAACCAAGGCAAGGCTGTGAAGGGCATAAGGCTTGGGAAGCACGGCTTCTTGTGCATCAGAACAACCAGAAAAGCTGACTCGAGGTTGGAAGATTACTCAACCCCCTCAGTCAATTCTTAGCTTAGGATAAACGGTAGTATTGTGGATTAAAGACGATAAGAACGCCTCAAGTTCAAGAGAATTAAATTTATCAAGTTCAAGACTAAAGTAAAGGTGTGTGACACGAAAACCTAAAGGAAAGAACATAAGTCTGACGGAACGAGAACTCAAAGTACCACAGAAAGTCGAATTCCTGACGCATACATTAAGACAAGAATCTAGAGAAATTTAAAAAGAATCAAGAAAGTAATAACAAAGAATCATTGACGATCTGAGCGTGTACTGAGTGTGCAAGGAAGAAAATTAATGAACCTTAGATCGGGCAAACATATAGGTAAGTCAGACCGACGAAGCCTTAGATCATCAGAGGCAAGTGTAAGAACTACTGCACGATCGTGGGCTCAACAATTGAACACTAGTTATCCCTACGAGAGCTCAGATACTAGCAGTTCAGAAATGGCATTTAGCATAGAAAGACCAGAAGGAGGTGATGGAGAGTGTTAATCTCCAAAAGAACAACCTACTCTTGAATTTAGAACACCTCTATATCAAGAGTAAGTCAAAACCTTCACCAATTTAAGAGATCAATGACCAAATATCAATTTCTTGACTAAACTGTGAAAGAGGAAATTACTCAGAAAGTCTGCTGCATAAATCTTGCTCATTGACTGAGTAAATGTGTAAAGTTTTTTATGAAACTTTGCACAAGATGTCGCCTAAAGATTGCGCACCTTCTCCAAGTCAAATCACTCCAAAAGATTCAGTAGATCTTGAGAAATCTACTTACCAAGTCAGCTATGTCTAAATCTGCACTTCTGAGAAGTTGATTTGGACACCCCTAACTGCTTAGCTTCAGTTCTCTCAGTATAGAACCCATTTAAGCAAATGCTTTTAGCCACGAGTAGCTTACCTTCCAACTTAAAGATTAAGTGCTTACTTCCAGAAAACTTTAAACTGTGGAGTGAGAAATGATCAAATCATTAAGATCAAAATTTGCGCCTGTTTCAGGAACCAGTGAGTACTTTCTCACATGTAAATGTTCCTACACACAATTCTCTTAGCCTGATCACAATTAGACTCTCAAACTCTAGCCATAGATTGATTAACTATGGACTTAGACATCTCCAAAAGGAATTCACAAAAGATTTACTACACAAGGAAAAAACTCAGAAACTTCGGGCGCAAAAATTCTGTCATTTCTGAAGAAGACTACAACTGAATGAGAGAGAGACTTCAACTCACTTCTCATGTCTCTAATGACACTTATTACCACTCATTTCTCTATTCCTATGCTCATACATAGTCTCATACATACTTGATTGGTCTGCACCAACAGGAGGGTCGAATGTAGCCTATTTAGAAAAACCAGAAGGACCCTATAGGACTCAACTAGAGTTTCTTCGAACCAACCGATTAGGTGCTCACATCTATGAGGATGGTTTGCGAAGGTAAGTGGTGCAAATGCACAACCCCGATCAACCCATTGGATTGGAATGTCCAATGGTGAAATTTGAGAGAGACGCGTACATAGACAAAGAAGGAACAATGTACATCTTAAGTACGCAGCCAAACAATACCAACGAGTTTGGCGTGATTCAGCCAGAGATGGAAACTAAATCTCAAGGAAAAGAACCATTAGAAGAGCCTAGAACACCTAGAGGGAAATCTGTACTGACACGAGTACTAATCCCAGAATGGATCCCTCAAGACAACAGAAGCATAGAGTTGTTTGTAAATAAAGAAACCGATGAAGCCTTTTGGAGATACAAGACAGAACTACTTAGTGAGGTAGGTATCATCACGATATACGAGTTCAAGGACTCGGATACACCTGGAAAGGTTGTATACTTGGATGAGACTTCAGAAAGAGTCTTTGTGGTGCCTGACCACGCTAAAAACACATACACATGGAGAGGTGAATTGGTATTCCCTCCATCTAGAACGAACATGAATACAAGTCAACAAGGGGCAGGAACATCCTCAGCCCTTGGAAATCAAAGAGAAAAGAATAAAGAACATTAGGGGAAAAAATGAACCCTGAATGGGCCTTTTAGATTAAGGAGTGATTAGTGATGGACCAATCAGAAGAGGGTGGTGGCCACAGTCTATGCCCTATAAAATACTAGGCTGAAGGGTGGAGAGGGGACATATTTCTCCCTTATTTAATGAGCTGCCTCTAGAGAGAGAATGAATCTCGTAACTCAGTTGGGCCCAAAAATTCAAAATTTCTGAAAAGTTAAAAAACTCATCATAACACTTGAAAATGGACCCCCCATTACTTTTTAGGATCAAAAGTACTCTTTTTGACCCCAAATTCAAAATCCGTGAATGTTTTGAGCTGAAAAAAATGAATTTTTTCAAAAATACTCAAAAAAGAGTTATTTCCCTCCTAAACCTCACATTTTCATACCCAGGTCCCAAAAAGTCATCTTTTCCCACTACTTTCACTCTGTAGCACACCATTGAAGCTCCTGTTTCTACACTCTAACCTACCTGCATCTCCTATCTCGAATTACTGTTGTAGCTTGAAGACCTTTAGCTTCAATGGCAACATCTAAAGCTTCTAGGCGACCAAAAGATGAAATCCTCACATTAAGATGTCACAATATCAAAGCCACAGATGGGTAGTGGCTATCACATGAGTACTCCAAAGGTGCATGGGTGTACATGCAACCCTCTAGAGTTGGGCCTCATCGAGTTAGAGATCGTGGAAACTTAGATCTTCATTGGAAGGGAAAGTTACTTGGCTTCAAGAAGCATAGAGACAATGGGATGGTTGCTATTATACAACATGTTTTTACAATGGCAACTATGAAACTTGAAAACTCTAGTAGTATGAGATATCCTGTGAACTGTAAGTATTACTCTACAATATTTTATGTTTTCTTGTGTCGGATATATTTTCTGAACTATTTAGATATGTTTTTGTTTGTTTCAGATGTATTTCCTTCTACTTTGGTGGAAGAGCAACCACTTCATAGTCTTACAGGTACTTTCCAGGCATTGCATGCAGATGTTGGTGCACTAGTCTTTCCAAATATATCTCCTACTCAACTTTACCATGATAGATTTTTCTTTTACACACATAGATATGTTGTACCCTCTACATGAATGGTTTTGGAAGGTTAGAGAGAATTGAAGTACATTCTCTTCTTAGCTTGGAGTGGCCAAAACCTGATATATGGTCCGTATCATCTTTGAAGCAAAAGATGGTAATGGATATACATAACTCTTTGAAATTCACAAAAGTGTCTAGGTCTGTAGGTTTGCACTGGTCTTTTCCCATTCATTGTTTTGTATATTTATTCCAAGGATTCTCATTCCAAGAGACTTCCACCATGTTCATGTGTAAAGATATCACATATGAGCAAGTCGAAAGTCTTCTTGGTGAAAATTGGGGTTTGATGGAAGGAATTGCAAAAGGTGATAAATATCTCTGTAAAATAGGTGGAACAGGTATAACATTTGGATATTTGAAACAACGTACTTCATTATACATCAGATTCTACTATGATCGTTGGATGTGCAAACTTGGCAAATGGATACCATTTCAAAGTTCAGAGGGATCTTTGCATTCATTTGAAATAAAGCTTAGATTGCCCAACAATGAAATAGAAACTATTTTAGTGAATAATCATTGGACCTTGGCTAATCTGAGAGAACACTTGATGATTATGGGGTTTGAAGGACTAACTCAATCCATCTTCAAAATTCAAGGACATAAGGTGAGAAATGTTTCATGTTTTTGTTAAAGTAATCTTTTTGTTATTGTTTATTTTACTTTAATGACTTCAATTTGTTGCAACAGGTGGGCAGAAGAATGGAATACAAAATGAAAGTCCCTGTAGATTGGAGCAAAGATGGAACAGAACTCTCATTGTCATAGCTCTTTTGCAACTTGATAATGTCACTTCTTGGGCCCTAGTCATTGTATCTTATGGTTTTTGCACTTTCAAGAACCTTGTAAAAAGTAGGACAATTGATTCATGTTAGATATTGTATATACCTTATTCTCTGCAATGATAATTTCAAAACTTTTGGAATGTCAAAAATTCTGTTCACTACTTTGAAATGTGGTTGCTCATGTTTTTTTCTGTGCATTATTTTGTCATCCGAAACTCATTTTTTGAAATTGCACTTCTTTATTCTATACTTTTAAAAGTGGGCCCAGTCAATTTAAAAACTTGAAACTGCTATAAAAATGGCTCTATGTGCTCATTTCTCACATTTGCACTCTCAAAGAGCTAGAAAGCACAGACTGCAAGCCTCTAGAAATCTCGCGCGCAAGCAATGGCTGCTAGCACTTCCACTCCCATGAAATCTCCTCGAGATTTATTCATGGAGTTTTTGGAAACTACAGACTACAATGGTCGTACGGATTTGTATGACCTAGTCTGTAGAGTCCCTAATCTTGAAGGGACAATAGCCATGAATTCCGATGTGATCGATGAGATCACAGATTTTATGGAACTCTATATTTTAAGATATGCCATAGATATTCCAGCATATGAGTGTAAATGGGTCCCCTATGACCTGCTTTTTTACATTCATAAAGGAGATGAGGCATTTGCGAAGCGCTTAAAGCGTTTCATGGCGATTGCTGAGGCTTCAGGGCACCTATTAGATGACACAGTGCCCTTAATTAAACAATTAAATAAGAAAAGGAAAATGGGAAGAAAATATCTTTCCTACATAGCAACAACAATCTTTTTTGTCAATGAGGAGCCCGAACCTTCACCCATGGACCTACCCCATCTTGTTACTGGGGGTTTTGTAGATGACAAGAAGGAACCCCAGACAGAAGCTCTCAACTTATTAGAAGAGAGTCAAAAAATTTCCAGAGAATTTCCTCAAGGAGTAGTGGACAAATTAAAGGAAGCCAGTACACAGAAGAGTCCACCCTCCAACTTAGACCCCATGGAACCCACTCTACCAGAGGTAGAGATGGAAATGTTTTCAGTTGTACTTGTTGATGGAGAGGAATTTTTGTTCCTGCACGATATTGAGAAGGCATTCGGTCTACGCCTCGACGAATGCCTTAGTATTTTCAGCTCAACCTCGGATGTTCCCATGGACAACACTTCTGACATTATCGAAAAGGCAACAATTCCACTTGGTGAATCAGTTGCGGACACCATTGCATTTGTGTGTGAAGAGATTTTGAGCCATGCCAACCAAGATGCCAGTGAAGAAGATCTAGCCACAGCAAGGGAAAGAATTTTGGAGAAGAAGATTCCAACATCCCCTGTTGTGGAGCAAAGTGGCATGGCCCATTCATCAATTCCACTAGATGCAATGGGAAGAGGAGAGGATGAAGACAGGCTTCAAGATGTAAGTCTCTACTGACATTTATGGTTGTCTCATATTCATACAAGATGTATCTATTTAATTTTATGATTGTCTATGTGCAGGAAACAATTGAAGTGGATAAATTTGCAGCAAGGAGTGGTGGTGACCGTGTTTTCCCGGGGCCATGGCTCTTCCTTGGCACAGTACATTGGAAAATTGCCAAAGGAAGATTTTGTAATAATCCACAAGGACTTTTCCCCTCAAGGACACTTCATGACTTGGTGTATGAAGGCCTTGAGTAAAGTTTTGTGCCTATCTACAATAATGCAAGGGACCAATTGTATATTTCTAGTTAGGAAGTCCCTTGCCCTTACTACCCTAGGAGTTAACTTTAGAGGAAAAATATTAGGTCAAATAGGAATAGCTTTGGGTTTTGGATTGACAGACCCTCAATTAATATCCCAATCAGTTTTGACTTACCAATTGCCTCTATCTTTTCAGAGAAGAAAGAATGTAGTGGAGAGGCTCAAGGCCAAGAGCCAATTGTAAAAACTTTATAATACCAATGTTTTGTTTTTCCAATTTCCATGTGCATTCAATCTATTATACCTTTATGGTTTGACAATCTCATAACTTTTGCACAGTTTAATCCGTCTTTTTCCATTGT
The DNA here is from genome assembly GCA_020310875.1 of Ceratopteris richardii. Taxonomy (NCBI): domain Eukaryota; kingdom Viridiplantae; phylum Streptophyta; class Polypodiopsida; order Polypodiales; family Pteridaceae; genus Ceratopteris; species Ceratopteris richardii. Next base: position 11,398,991 of record CM035407.1, read on the forward strand.
TTCTTGTAATTTGTGTTGCCCAAAATGCATGGAATGGCTAAGGAATGCAAAAAAAAGGCCTGCCACAGAAACGCGGGGATGGGCCCTGCAAAACTTTTGCAGGGCCCATCCCCGCGTTTCTGTGGCACGCCTTTTTTTTGCATTCCTAGGCCATCCTATGCACTAGGTTACCTGTATTGCAAGTCTATCTTCTCAATTAGCACCTTCACTTGGGGAAATGTGGAACACTCTTCTTATATGCAATAATTAGAGAAAATTAAGACTCCTCTGGGTGCATATAAGCATGCAGCAGTAAATCAGTGCATGTATGTTCATAAACATTACTTAGCTATTGGTCAGGGGTTTAGCATGCAGTGCACTCTAGCCAAGGCCAACCCCATATGCATGGCATGGGTTTTCATGGCTTGGAAATGCCAAAAAAAGGCCTGCCACAGAAACACGGGGATAGGCCCTGCAAAACTTTTGCAGGGCCCATCCCCGCATTTCTGTGGCAGGCCTTTTTTTGGCATTTCTTGGCCATGAAATGCATTAAATAGCATTACCACTTACAACAAGTACAGAAAAAAGAATGATACAACTATGAAAAACACTTCAAAGATGTACTGGAAAAACACACCTACAAACATAGGAGAAATAAACTTCAAAACATGTACACTAAGAGATAAACATTTGGGAGAGCAAATATGAGAAGACAAAGATTATATTCATCATTTGGGTTTTACAAAATATTCATCGTATGGGATATACAAAAGGTTATCCAAACAAGGGAGTACAAATTATGGTTAATGGTTATTCCCTCTAATTCTCCTAGCTAGCTGCAAATCTTTAGGTTGTATTGTCACTCTCTTTGCATGGATGGCACATAAGTTAGAGTCCTCCAACATTGATATAAGATACACCTCTGTAGCTTCTTGGAGAGCTTCAATGGCTATCCCTTGGATACGAAGTCCAGCGCAATAGCGTTGGATCTCTTCCTTCACAACTCTTGCATATGACCTTCGTGGGATCAGAAGCTCCACAGACTTTTGATAGTGTCGAATCTCTGCAAAGGCTCTGGTTTGCTTTCTACGCCTTTGTGGTGCTCTTGCATTTGGGGGGATGTTGGGTTGTGGTCGTTGTGTTCTACGACGTGGTTGATAGTTCTTCTTTCTTCTTGGAGGACGCCTAGATGGTCCTGCCTCATCATTTACTTCCTCTGCCCGACCTTGCTCTCTTTCTTCATCGGTTGGTCTTTGTCCTTGTCCTGGGGGGAGTGTCTTGCCTCCTTGCGTTACTCGATGGTTCACGGGGATATCATCATTGTTCCATGGTGGCTCATTTATACTTTCTTCATCTGAGGAACTCGATAAATTTGATGTCTCAATCACAACTCGTCTATGGCCTCGTTGTTTGGGCCTTGCCTTCATTGGTGTCCTGATTGGGGGCTCATCATGAGATGCAGAAGGGGAATAATTTATTTCTTGGGATACATCTCTCTCTGGTGAACCTTCATCCCCCCGCGATGCAATGCTACCGGACTGTGTCCCTGCACCCGAGTTTCGTCTTGAAGAGTGGCTTGTGGTTCGACGCTTCTTGTGGGGTGTCATCCATGTTGGGCGCTGAGTACCTTGCACATGGCTAGGGTAGACGACATGATCCTTCCTAGCAGTCTGCTTTGTGCGTGCCATTCTCTTAGGTTGTAAAGTGGTAAAATGAGGAAGGACACCTCTATTTATAGGCTTTCACTTAAGAATTGTCCTGTTCACATTTAAATGGATAAAAATTAGTTTTAAGACATTAAAAGTATATTCACAAAAATAGTAGAATTTTATTTGAAGTGAAAGGGGTTATAAAAACCTTGAAAAGTATAATGCATTTTAAGAGTTTGGAAATTATTTCCAAGCAGAACCCTCGCGGACTCTTTGTGCACGCCATTGGGCATGATGTTCGGGTCCTGACGATGACATCCACTTCTCTCTTGCAATATCATGTTGTAGCTTTCGTGTAATCTTTGCTAGTTGTGACTCACATGCCTTTTCCATTACATATTTTCTAGCAAATGTCGCACGAAAGAACCAATTGAACATTTCTTCTAAATAGATTGATTGGAGTAGACCACCCCCATGACGAGTGTTTTTAAAGTAAACACCTCTAGCCCTGTAATGTGACTTCTCCATTCCTTGTGTACTAAAAATGTCCAGTGACCCATATCGATTCATAAAATATGCTCCATGTGCAAAAAGAATATGCTATGATCTGGTCAATAAGATATACACATAGTGTTTAAGACCAAATAAAAAAATGTAAGTGAAACTTACTATGTAATGTGTAATGTTGCTTTCTCCCCAAGATAAGATGAATGACTGTGTAAACTCCTTCAAAGTCACTTGGAATAATTCTCATTGTGAAGCATTAGTGGAAGCCAAACACATCAAATGTAACAATTGATCGAACGATGACCAAACCTTCTTTCGCTTGTTAATGAGATCAACCTGACTATCATTGTCAGTTGTAATTGAACAGAGGTCCTTCCAAAGCTCCCATTTCCCATCATCTTGACTATTCACATATTTTTTAAAGAAACGTCGTGCCTTCTTCCCAGTCATTGAAACTTGTTGTAAAATCTCTTGAGACTCACCATACTTCTTAACAACTAAAGATACGTGGCCACCATGACAACCTACAGAATTCAAAAGATCTTCTATTTTCTGGATTGCTATTGTAGACCTCTCTAGTGGTTTCATTGCAAATGCATATTCAACATGGAGCTTCAAAAGCCTATCAAAGATCCTCATGAATGCATGCAAAGTACAAAAGTGAACATTGACTAATGGAAATGGGATAATGGGGTTCCAATCATTGCTTATTTTATCACGAGTCGGTTCTTGTAACATTGGACACCTCAAAAGTGATATCTCCCATTCCCTGTGATTCAATGAGTCTGTTTCATCAATTTCTTCAGAGTCATCAACTCTCGTCAATGCCCTTGCATGTTTAGACTGTCTCTTAGATCCTTTGTAACCTTGTGTACAATATGGGCAAGGATAGAGAGAAGATGCTCCTTGTTTACAACGTAACATGCATTTTATACTCTTAAGGTCTCCACCCAAATGCCATTCTACATCACAATCACCTATATCATCTACAAAAAGCTTTTGCCCATGTACTTGAGAAGAGATTACTTCCGTAATCCACGGAGTCCTACTAAAAATCCATGAAATAACATTATTTGTTTCTTTGGGAACTTCTATAGCACCTAACCACCAGATATCTCTCTCTGATTGCACACTGTAAGTCAAATGGTCCCTCCCTCCTAAAGTTTCATCACTCATTGCATGGTCCATAATTTCGTTCATTAGCGTCACACTCAACCTTTCTAGTCGCTGACCCTTTATGATTTGACACTCATCAAGATTCAGTATGAACTTTAACTTAACATTACAGTCTACACAAAAGAGAAAACATTATCTTAATATGACACTTGAATGCAATAGAACTTCAACACCAAATAAAATGTAGTAGGGGTACCTTTGATTGTTGAACTATAAAAGTGAACCATTGCTTGTTGAAGCTTCTGAAGATCCACAAATATATTGTTGAATTTAGTGTAAGTAAATCCTTGTGTAGATAGGATTTTTGATTGCTTCTTGGGAATATTTGGATGATAAATAGAGGCAGGCATAGTTTCTTCTATGAATAAATATTGTCCAATAGTACGAGTCACATCCTCATTTGAAGTTTTTTTATTGATAGACAATTTATATGGGCATGGAAATATACTTTGAGAAATACCTTGTGATTGTAAGGCTTGCCTGAGAAGGGTGTACATTGCAGTATACCCATTTCTACTGATGCCTGCTTCGTCACATATTGCCTGCACATCTTGCACTGTGATAAGATTTTTTAACTTCTTTGAAAACTCAGCTTCAACAACAACTCTAATACACTTTCCTATGCGTGAGTCTAAAGTAGAAGTGATTTCTTTGGTGTTTATACAGCTATTCATCACCTTGAATTGGTCTTGTGTTGTTGATGAAGCAGTTATGTCTTCAATAAACGACCTACACAATGAAATATTCCATTACAAATCTTCATTAAAACATATAAAAGTAAAACAAACACTCACCTTGTTGCATATATACGTCGTTTGCGTGCTCCACCACCTTTTGAAAGAGCTTCAAAGGATGACAATGATCTTTTCCTATGTCTCATACCAAGTGGAGTCTCTTTCAGCTGCTGGAGATCGGCAGTTAACTTTGAAATTGTGCTTTGTTTTGCTTCAGTATCCTGTTCCAAATCTGCAAGTTGTTTTTGTAAAGATATGATTGTGCTTTCTAAAGTGACCACCCTCATATGATGGATGTGATGTTGTTGGAACCAATACTTAGCAGTAGTAAGTGAATGTGTAGATAATCTCTTGCAGTAACCTAATAGTCCAGCTTCACCCGCACCAATGAACTGAAGTAAAGTTGAGAGGTTATGGAATGTTGGATGGTAAGAAGATATTGGATCAAGAGGATAGAGTGAACCATGAGCCCAAAGATCAATACTTTTTTCTCCACCTGCACGACGTTCATTTTAAGAATTGGCATCATTGTTGCATCGTGTATTTGGAGTAAACTCTCTAGGCACACGAACATGGATACTTGTTGATGCAGGAGCATGAGGACGTTCTACTGTGAAGTTTGTGATACATGTCAACACCATCTTTGCTAATGACCAACAATATCAAAAACAAAGATGAAAAACCGGTTGGAAGGGAGTCTAAAGCATAGGTTTTGCTCAAAAAATGTGTTTTCTTGTATGTGTATGGGTTAAAGTGTATTTTTCCACTGAGTATGGCTGAAAATGATGAAATTTGAAAAAAGTCATTTTTTGGGGGAAGCATAGTCACGGATTTGGTGATGTGGCACTTACTTTTGGAGGGAGTTTGAAAATTATACTTTTTCTAAAAGAAACTTCAGAAAATGGGCCCAAAAAAGTGACTTCTGACATATATATTAAAAAATAGGCTCTTTTGAGTTAATATACACTGAAAATAAGACTTTTTTAAAAAATTCATTTTTTTATTCAAATACATGTACGAGTTTGATGATGTGGAAAATAGATTCTCTTTCTCTCTCTCTAGAATAAGAAAGAGAGAGGCCTATTGAAGCCTAAAAAAAAGCCTACTCCAGCCTACTAAAAAGTGCCCTATTAAATGCACTTTGTTCCCTTAAACAAGAACATAATTAAGCTTAATCCCTAAAAATTAGGGATCCTTACAAGGCCCATGCAGTGTTCATTTTTTCCCCTAATGAAGACCCGAAGTAAGCTTCACTCATCCCATAGGGAGAGATAGAACAACCACGGACACTAATAGAGCGGATAGACAAAGAGATCATGGAATACCATGTGGTAGAGATGATTTTCTTCTACCTGGACCACGTGAACACGCAAGAATATTGAGACCCACTCAGTTAGTGAAATCCATGAAAAATTATTTTGATGGGACAGGAGATCCCTATGACCATGTTGCAAAATTCAAGCAAGTACTAAGAGCTGAACAAGTCGAAGACATGTTCACGCAATACAATGCATTTGGACTAACGTTAAAGAATACCGCTTTAACTTGGTTCCAACCTTTGCAACAAAGGCAATTTAGAGACATCCATCACTTTTTAGAGTCATTCATCACTGAATTCTCTAAAAGTGGGATTAGACATGACACGTCCTCGTTGATTCATAGCTTCAAACAGACCCCTCAGGAAACAGTTAGACTGGCAAGACGTAGGTTTAGACAATATGTTGAACGATGTCCAATACAAGAGCTACCCTCACAGGCCAAGCAAGTGTCATTGTTTCTAGACGGCTTGTTGAGCTCTAAACTACGCTCCTATGTGTACCTAAAAGAACCCAGAACGCTAGAGCAATGTATAAGAATTTGTATAGACATTGAGGACAACTTAGGAGACGAGTTGGAACTCTCAAAGGTCTATAAGGACTCAGACTGTTCATCTCTAGCATCCACAAAATTGTCTAACTCGATAGAAGACCTAGCAGAAAAAGTGGCCCAGAAACTAGGAGTTTCTAGTAAACCTAGGGTACTAACAAACAAGCATTGTTACACCTGTGGTGGAAATCATATGGCAAATGTGTGCCCCAATGCACCACAAACACAAGTCAACCCTAGTGGCCAATACTGTACAATTGAGAGAAGATACACGAATCATACGGCTCAGGACTGCCCATACAACAAACAAACCGTGAGACAGAACTACCCGCAAGCATACCAGCAGCTAGGTAGGTATCAAGGCCATTACAATGCTCAGCCTTATTACTATAGGCCTCCTCAGAACTACCCATACCAGGCTCAACAGAGACCTCAACCTGTCTTAGCTCAGTAGCCACCCCCACCAGCGAATGTCATCTCAGTCAAATACGCTGCTGCAGAAGAGAACCTAAGTAGGGCCTTAGTGCCTTCTTCACCTTTGATCACAGAGAGTGACCCGAACTCAAACAGTTTTGACTCTACTCATGTAGATAGTCCACCCGCATATTACACGGAGTCACCAGAACATGTGGAGACATATCATTATGATAGCCCACCAGTGGAACCTAGTTGGGAGCCGGATTATGCTAATGTGATGTACACAAACCCAAATCCACGGCCCCAAGTAAGACAACAGAGACCACAGGGCCCTAGAGGACCATGCTTTAGGTGCCAAGGAGACCATTTCATAAAGGATTGTCCACATCCCCCGATATCAGGACAATCACAGTACCATAACATCCAAGGCTTTTGTGCCGATTGTGGTAAAGAGCACAAAATCAAAGATTGTCCTAAGAACCCTGTTAATGCTTCAAATGTGACACCGATCAATGTGTTAGGTATTGTAAACAATGCAGATGGATCCAACCCTACATACGTTCCTATCCAAGCTATAACAAGAGCCCAAGCGCTCTTACAGAACCAACAGCACAGGAGAAAGTAGCCGGAAGTAGTGAAGTTGCAGAATCTAGCAGTAAAAAGACAAAATCTTGGAAAGATTCTAGAGAAAGAATTAAGAGAAAATGGAGTAAAAAGATAACTGAGTTGGAAGGAAGTTTGAAGGAATCTAGAGCCAAAATCCTAGAATTGACTTCACAGGAATTGAATCAAGAGAATCCAGCTCAGAAATGAAGATCAGTTTTAGCGGAACCCATACCAGAGAATCTAGACATGATGTTTCGTGCATATCAGGCTAGATTAAAAGAGGGACCTCAGGAAGCTGAAATGAGTAAAAACTACCCTCGAGCTGATCTAGAAATTGAGAGAACTAAACTTTCCATGAAGATGGTAGAATTAGCACAAGCTTTGTTCGAAGCCTCTAGATACCTAAATTGGAATAACATGGCAAAACCTGAACTACACTTTCAAGGACTAATGGAGAGGCTAGAATACTTGATAGAAAGCAAAGAGAAAAAGGATCAATATAGGAATCCTATCATCCCAGAGACACAGGAAAGGAATGCACCATCCCTGTCTCAAGTACCCAATACAGAAAGTCAAGACAATTTGTCTTCCATACATAGGTATTCACATGAATTTTTGAGAGAAATCCAAGAAGAGAGATGGAGAAAAGAACAAGGAACTCATCCTCCTATCCAAGAAATAGATGACTTGCAGGAGCAATTTCCCCAAGACATTCCCTCTATTTACGATGGTGTAGAGGAAGAACAACTGAGTGAAAACACAAGATTTGGATCTAATTCTTTACAAGAATTACCTCAGTTCACAGGACCTTGGGAAGCAAAGTCTATTAGTATGAGAGCACCCACGATAATAGTGAGGAATGAAGAATCAGTAATCCCTAGAAACACGGAAGTGATCAGGAATACTAAAGTACAGTGTAATCTCACTCTGGAGGAGTTGTTAAAGGTAAAACCAGAATTGTGGAAGCATGTAGCAAATCAATTCCCTGAGCTTGCTACTACTTCCTCACAAATAGGATCACATAAGAAGGTACCGGAAATACCCGTAGAAAAGATTGGAGATGTAAGCGAAGGAGAGGAAGGTAACACTTATCTTTCGATAACCCATCAGGGCTACACCACGAAAGCCATCTTAGATTCAAGAGCCGGAGTAGCCATAGCTACCACCGCTTTATGGAAACGTTGGGGTAAGCCAGCATTAAGACCCACCAGGATGAAGCTACAAATGGCTGACGGACACATAGAAAAACCATTAGGCTTACTAGAAGGCATATCTCTCACCACTTGTGGTGTAGAATTTGAGCATACTTTCGCCATTTGTGACTTTGCAAAAAATCATGCTTATGAGATGATATTGGGACGACCATTCATGCATCAGTTGCAAATTGTACAAGATTGGGGAACTAATTCTTTGTACTTGCAACATTTAGGAGTGACTACCAAAGTCAATCTTAAAGACTATTCACATCGAGATGTACCCCCAATACAATGGAATACCATCCATAAGACTCAGGTAGAGACGGAATCCGTGCACTCATTAGAATCAGATCCTTCTTGGTTGCATGAGGATACTCATTTATGGATGTGTAAGGTAGCAAAACAAGAGGAAGAAAGGCTAGAAGCAAGGACCTTAGGTGCAGATCAAAATCCACGAACCCTTCAAGATCCAGCTTACGCACCTGTAGTATTCCTTGACGAAGAGTTTGAACCCCATGGTTGGGCAAAAATCATAGCAACCATGGATGTAGCCATCAATGAAGAACAATGGACACCCCACTGTGACGAGGATGGCTATGACATTTCAGTTTTTACGATAGAGCCAATCATGAGTGATGCAATTTTAGAAGAGTGTGAACCTAACACTGATGCATTTGAGGATGCAAGTGATTTTGATTTAGAATCAATTATCATGGACCCACCCTTTGCATCAGAGGAAGAATATTTTTTTGAAGTAGAAACTCACCCTCAAAGACACGAGGAAATTACGAATGATGTGAGAATAGCCACTCTAGTGACTAACAAGAGTGAAGGCAAGAAGAGAAAGAAGAAAGACACCATGTCAGAAAAAGAAGAATCTTTGTTTGAAGTACCCGAGAACTTCAAGAAATATGAAATCGAAGATAGGAGAATCATAGTACGAATGCCTAATAGAAAGGCGAATGACGGACAAGTATATGATAACCGAGAGAAAACCAAGAAAGTAATAGTTGCCATAGAAGGAGAAGAAGAAAAGTGTACCTACATAGGGCATGATTTAACGAAGGAAGAAGAAGAAGAGCTAGTTGCCCTATTGCGCGAATATAGAGATGTGTTCGCTTGGAGTTACAAAGATCTGAAAGGAGTAGATCCAGATATATGTTCTCATAGAATCCCTATGACTCTAGATGCAAAACCGACAAAACAGAAACCGTACACGTACAATGATAACTACGCTGCGAAAATTAAAGAGGAGATAGATCGCTTGATAGAAGCAGGATTCATTTACGAAATTGAGCATACCGAATGGGTATCCCCCATTGTGGTTGTGCCCAAGAAGAATGGAAAATTGCGTGTGTGTATTAACCTTAAAAAAGTTAATGCCACCACGATTAGAGACAGTTATCCTCTTCCTATCACGGAACACTTATTGGAAAGAGTTGCGGGCAAGGAAGTTTATAGCTTCCTTGATGGTTTCTCAGGCTATAATCAAGTAGCCATTGCTCCAGAGGACCAACACAAGACAGCATTTGCCACCGAATGGGGCATATTTGCATTTCGTGTGATGCCATTTGGCTTAACAAATGCACCCGCCACTTTCCAATGACTCATGTGTCATGTTTTTAAGGAATTCTTACGCAAGAGTTTGGAAGTTTATGTCGATGACATATGTGCTCACTCTAATATCAGGCAGATGCATATTCCCGAGTTAAGACAAATATTTGACAAATGTCAAGAATATCAGGTTTGTTTGAACCCAGAAAAGTGCGTTTTCATGGTCAGACAAGGCAAAATTCTAGGACACATTGTGTCAAAAAATGGAATCTCTACGGATGAGGAAAAAATGAAGGTGATTGCAGATCTACCTAGGCAGACAAACATCAAAGAGGTACAAGCATTTATGGGTCATTGCGGCTATTATAGGAGATTCATACACATGTATGCAATCATAGCCAAGCCTTTGTACTCTCTTTTGACTCATTTTGAATGGACAGATGAATGTGAAAAGCACACATAGGTGCACTAAAGCAACATCATTCAAAACATCGAACATTACAGACTCTGCATAGATTAGGAGTATATTGGCCTTTGATGGAAGCAGATGTCTACAAGTTGTGTAAAGAATGCCATGTTTGTTGTGAAAGACCACCAGTAGAACATGCGATGTTATATCATGTGTCTCTCACACCAGACTGGAGTGAACCTTTAGTGACGTACTTCAGGACAAACACATTCCCTCAAGGAATGACCTTAGCACGAAAACGCAGTCTAGAGCAGGAAGCTCAAGAATATTTACTTATTGGCGATAATCTATACAAAAGAGGACGAGATGGATATCTAAGACAATGTGTTCATGAAAGCGATTATCTGAGCATACTAGAGACTGCACACCAAGGTGTTGCAGGAGGTCACTTTGGACCAGATAGGATAATCAAAGCCATCCTCTTTGCAGGATTATGGTGGCCCACTCTTCACATGGATGCACATACCTATGTAAAGAGATATGATGTGTGCCAAAGAACTCAGTTTCCTACTCGTAGAGATGAAATGCCATTGAAACCCATGATGGGAGGACGTGCATTTTCTAAGTGGGGTATAGACTTTGTAGGACCCATTAACCCCCCTGCAAAAGGTACACATGCTGAATACATTATTGTCGCGACAGATTATCTTACGAAATGGGTAGAGGCAAAAGCCACAAAAAAGAATGATGCACACACGACTGCAAAATTCTTATTTGAAAATGTCTTTACAAGATATGGATTGCCTATTGAGTTAGTGAGCGATCGCGAAACTCACTTTCTAAACCAAGTCATTGAATATTTGTTACAGGATTTTATGGTGATTCACAAGAAATCCGCACCATATCATCCTCAGGCCAATGGTCAGGCTGAAAGCACCAATAAGATACTTTGTAACGTACTGACGAAACTCGTGAACAACAAACGTTCAGATTGGGACAAACAGTTACATCATGCTGTTTGGGCATATCGAGTGGCCTACAAGACCGTACTCAATGCAACTCCCTTTCAGATGGTTTTTGGTCAGAATGCTGTGCTTCCTTTGGACTTCTTGATACCGACCCTTAAGGTTGCACACAAACATCAGTGGACCGGCCATGAATTATCAGCAAGAATAATGGACTTGGAACGATTAGGAGAAACCAGGCTAAAGGCAGCAGCAGGAATATATGCAGTGAAGAAGCGACAGAAAGCATATTTTGATGCACATGTGAAAGATAAAGGCCTAAAAGAAGGAGATTTAGTTCTAGTGTATACGCTAAAGCAACACGCACGTAAGTTAGAAAAGCGAGGTTATGGACCTATGATCATTAACCGACTCTCGACAAGTGGAGCAGTACAGTTAGCCACCTTAGAAGGAGACATAATGCCTAATTACATTAGTGGCTGTAGAGTCAAGTTATATCAGGAACCTCTTACTGAGGATATGCTTAGACGACTCACGTTGGCAAAGAAGCGTAAGGAGGAAGAAAATAGAATACGAGCGAAAGCTCAGGCAGAAGCAATAGAACGCATTAAACGCATGAAGCTAAGAAGACAAGGACTAGGGAGAGAACATTATAACCATATGGAAACATCACCAAGATATCCCATGGCCATGTGTCAAGTAAAGTCAACCACTCATCCTAGCATAGTGGATAAGAGACCATTCATTACAGTCAGGCTAGAGCACGGCAACCCTTGCCAAGAGCTCAGGGCTTTAATTGACTCAGGTGCTGCGACTAGTACGATTAGATGGTCCCATTATAAGGATTCAGGAATCGAAATGCGGCCAATTGAGGCATACCTCATAGGGCTAGGAGGCATGGAAACCCCTTGCATGGGAGAGGTGGACCTTCCTATCCTCATTAAGGATGTGACCATGACAGTGAAGCTACTAGTGTGCCATGACGACCTGATAGAACCCCTAATCCTTGGCCAAGATTGGCTATACGATCACTCAGTGGACCTAAATCTTAGACAAGGCTCCTTACAGATTAGAACCTTAGATCAGAAGCGAGTGATACCGCTTGACTTCCCTAATGGAACTCTGACTGAGGTTTGTAACCCTAGACCCTATGAAATGCATGCGACGGAAGACCGGAAGATCTTCGGTCAGAGCAGTCACGTTATGTCTACACCAACCCACTTGGGCTTGGCTATAGACAGTTGTCAATCAGAAGGACGTAAGGAGATCTTCCCTGGGGCTTCCTGCAAACTAGAAGGGGTAATTACCCAACCGCTAGGGCAGATGGACACAATCAGCGGTCAGGTGGGTTGCATCAGCGGCCAAATGAGCACAATACCCTGCGGTGCTCATACTTCCAAAGTTGCTGCGGACTGGCCTAGATTAAAGATAAAGAACGAATCACTTCCTAATGGGCAGGTCATGCAAGTGTTGGATCTCCCTTCTTTTCCAAAGCAGAGTGTCCAATGGACCTCTCAAACCCTACCACGAAGGAGTCAACCACAACAGAGGAACCCAGACCGACGACACCACCAGACAAGGCAAAGAAAGCAGCAGTATCAACATCACAGAACAAGTGGCACGAGACAAATATGGGTGCCAAAAGGACTGCAACCATAGGTTATTGGCAACATTGCAGACAAGAACAGGACAAAGTTTCGAAAGAAGCAGCGTCAGTATCCAAAGTCCCCTCGATCTTCTTCTACAAGTACAAATACTCGACAGATTTGGATCGCCAAGAAGTACCTTCTCAATCGACCCACACCCACGCAAATTTGGGTACCCAAACCATGTATTATAGTTCAACACCCAAGCCATGTATTATACACCCCGCCAAAATCTCTTCATCCTTCAATACCACCACATACGATACCATCTTTTGTCCCTCAGAAGAAACACACCTTCCGCTCAAAAACTCTTAGGAAATGGATACCGAAACGTGTCCGAAAGACTTCCCCTAACCCATTGTCTGAAACCACTACCACCTCAACTAATCTTCATCCTTGTAATAAATCACTTACATTTGAACCTTGTATAAATTCACACACCATAACCCCACATCATGCATAATAAAAGCTCATCAAGAAATGTATGTATAATCTGACCATGTAGGTGTCTAGAGACATGCATTAGCTCTGCAAAAAATCATTGCATCAATCACTTTACGACACTTGGCTACACAGGTTACACATCGGTTATGGAAAGGGATTGCGGTCTCACTTTAATGGGATCATAATTAATTTCCATGCTAATGTGCTAATCTTTTGTGCAAATCTTTTACATTAGCTTGTCAGTCATCATGCAAACCGAAGAAGGACCATCAGAAGCTAGCCCAAGCACACCAATGGCCACTATTGGAGAATTACTCGTGGAATCTCATCCGACGATGCAACCACCAGAGTTTCAAGGTTTTCTAGGACCCATGCCAATAGACGATCCTCCTAGAGGATATACTGAGAAGATTCATCGTAATTCTCACTGGTTTCAAGGCCTACCAGGACCATTAGCAGACACTGATTTCATATTTGAGGCCAATTTGGCATTTGATTTGCGCACATGGGCCAAGTACCAATTCTTTTCACGAGAATTTGAAGGACTACAGAATACACAAGATTTAACGCACGTTTGGGTACGAGCAGGATTTACAGAATATTTTAGTGACCCTCTGCCTAAACCCGATTTTACAGATGCTTTTACCTAGTCACCACCTTGACAGCCTCAGAGAACAACGATCTACCCGAAACATTCATGTTACCATCCTTGGTAAATGACCCTCCATTCAGAAGGTTTTATTTGTCTAAAGATTTAATTCGTGCAGCTCTCAAAATACATGGAACGCACACTCCGACGGAGAGAGAACGGCTAGTTCCAGAGCCGATGAAACGTGGTGATGTAACTAAGTGGGAGGACATTTCAGCTATAACCCCTGAGCTTTCCAAGCCATTGCGGATATGGATGCAGCATTTTGCTTTCCCAGCTCAGGATCGTTTTACCATGCCCCACAAAAGAATCTGGTTTGGTTTATACTTAGCATGTACTAGACCCCAAACGGTTGATCTAGCTAGCTGGATAATTGATCAGCTCTATTTGGCACAACATAGATGGGAGCGAAAGAAAGTCATCAATGGGTGTTGTGCACTTACAAGGATTATATATATGTGTTTGGCATATGATTTACCCATAGAGCGCGCCATGACAAGTGAGGAGCTGAAAGCATTTAAAGGAACCACAAAGAAAGCTAGAAAGTCTAGCAAAGGATGCGCATGAAAACGAATGAGAGGCACTATCCCGTGCCTACAAGTCCCAGAATCACCCTCACCACAACCATCTCCAGAGCAGTCACCGACAGCAGCCACTCCCACAGTACAACCTATTCGTATCAGATTATCAAGACCAGTTGTAACGGAGGGCACCACCAGTACTGTTGCACCTCAAGCAGACACAACCCCAGAACCTATCACCACGGCAGCGGAACTTCCCACCACTATTGGTGCGGAAGCGTTCTCTTTTCCAATACCCCATTTAGAAGCAGAACAACCAGCACCACTGAACACAACATTTGATTTTTGAAATGCCCAATGCATTCTCCAATGAGTTCCAATTTTCAGAAGGACAACTGTTTTCTCAAGAATATGAAAGGCCCAGCTATCCCACCACACCCCGGGATCAGCCACAAGGACAGATTGTGTCTAGCTCTGATGACGAAAGAATAGCAACCGATGACGACGAAGGCGATGACGAAGCCAGCCAGGGCACTCACGAATCCCAAGAGCATGAACAGACAGATGGCCAAGGCCAACAAACAGACACACATGGTGATACAAGTACCCATGACGATGAAACTTGTGAAGCAGCAGCTTACACACTGGCCATTAAGAAGCTGTATAGAACTATGGAAAAAGTTTGGGCACGCAAAAAGTTGACTGAGGAAGAGAGTCAAGCAATAATAGAACAGGAACTTATCACAGGCGGATTCGAAGACGCATACATCAAAGGATTCCGAGAGTTAGTCAAATCAGTAGGCTCCAACGAAGCCCTTAGGTACTTGCAAAGAAAGCCACTACCACAGTTTGACCCCCGCAGAGTACGACTACTTTCCAAGCCCGGCGAATACATTCGTGTACCAACAGGAGCACAGTCTTCAGAACAAGCCAGGGAGGCACGCCTCGTCCCCGAAAGTTCGTTGGCAGCAGAAACCATCCTTGTAGATTCCCCACCCCGCGCTACAATTGTACATACCTCAGTAGTCACTGAAGTACCGACCACCCCAACCGCTTCTCCATCACCGCCCGCCCATCGAGCCTCCCCTCTTCACCCTCCTTCCCCAGGACCAACATCTTCATTCGCCGGTGGCGTAGCAGAAATCGTCTTTACGACCACTCACCCCACAATTCCTGCACCCATTAGACCCAGTCTACCCCCTCACACATCCACCTTTCTCTCCAACCCATTCCTCCATCCATCTTTCCCGTCCTTCTCCACACATCAATGACCCCTTTTCCCCTTCCCACCGCCATTAACCTTCTCCCCAGTCTCACCTCGCCGACCCACTGTAACCCCTCTTTCCCCTTTCCACCCAACTACACCAGCCAGTCCCCCTGTAGATTACTCCTCAACCTTTGTAAATCCCGTATTTACACCAGCACAAGCACCCACAGTCACACCCATATTCATGGTCACCGCACTGGACACGTCCAATGACATGGACATCTCACCACCCACTGCACCATCACTCACTTCACTCACGGCACAAACATATTTAGGCATCTCACAATTTTCCAAAATCACCACAGCATCCACCTTCCCACCCCCATTCCCCGTTCCCTTTGCATCTACACCCACTGCATCTTCATTTAGCACCCCATTAATACTATCACCCACTGTAGATAATGCATTTCAACAGATGTTCATGTGTATGATGCAAGTAAGAGATGAGTTCACATCTCTTGGCAATAATTATCAGCAGCTGCAGAGGACAACCACTGACTTACAGTCGCAACTTAATTTATTGTCTATTGAGAATGCCTCATTGAACAGCCGCTACCAAGAATTACGAGAGGCCTATCATAAATTAGAACTAGAAAGCGAAGAAAAGACCAAGGAAGCCACTGCTGACCTGGATAACTTATTAAGAGCCCAGACAGTCCACAATGCAATGCTAACACGAAACATGGGCTTACTCAGAAGACATCTAGCAGCAGCAAAGGAAGAAAACCAGCGCTTACAAGACCAGAATCGAGAAAACTTAGAAGCAGCCCTAGACCATCCAGACCAACCACTCAGTCCTAGTCGGTTCAAAGCCATTCCCTCAGACTCGATGAGGATGCTGCTAGACGATCATGTAAGACTGCTAGATGAATACGACCGCATGAACGAGGAGTTACAGAAACTCAAAGAAGATCATAAATTACTCCAGTTACGAGCACCGACACACCAAGCCATACCAGCCCCTGTGGACCCCTCTCCTGACACCACCTGAGCTACCAGCTGAGGAAGAAACTGTCACTATCCCGGTGGAGAAAACATTTGAAGAAGCGTACGAGCCACAACCCATCCCAGGCGGACGCGTCACGACCGAAGGCCAGATGACTTACGAACTCCCAACCCCCGCGTGGATGAAGACGATTGAGGAACTTGGGACAACGCACTCAGCTAGAGTAGAGGCACAATTACATGCCATGGCGATGATAGAAGAAAGAATTTTATAGTCTCCATTCTTTGCTCATTTGGCCCCACGACGATACATATCTGGGCATGAGCTACAGTATAAACCGTATTTTATGTTAATGGCCGAATACCAGTTAGCCATTGAGAAAGAAACAGGAAAGAAACCATCGCATGCGACTCAATTCGATTAGGATGATTTACCACTCGATGCACAGCAAGGAGAGATCTATCAACCAGAGTGGCACAAAGATTTACTACAGAAGTATCCAGAAATGATGAGTACATGGGTAAAGGCACCTTCGCATTTAAAGTACAACCCATGTTGGGGACCAATACCACGACGCCGCTCCTGGACTGCCTTTGCTATTAAGGTACAAAACAATAAGCAGTGCCAGGATTGGTTGAATTACCCCTATTTTAAGCCACCCATCGAGTTACCAACTGTTGGCTACATGATGGCTACAATTCGCCACTGGCTCCCTAGACTAAAGCATATGGACGATATAGCGGCACACATGACTGTCAAAATCTTTGACATGATGCAAATAGTTTTTAAAGTCTTCTGACGCGTCAAGGCACCTCATGTAAACACCCAGGGCTTTGAGCATGGCAATTTCGATCTGGTATATGATATGAGTACAATGCCATCACTACGGGTGTGTTATGCCTGGCATTGCAGAATAAAGTACCTACCGGCGTGCTACAAGCAGACGTTCAAAGAGATGTTCACAACCGGCTTCTGGGAATACCATTCAGAGGTATTCATAAGCAGGCCTACACATTTATTACACTTATTTGCCTGTGAACGAATGGTCTATTCCACACACTATCAGCTCCCGCCACCGGAAGAACCGCAACCAAGAGACTGGGAGAAACTCGAGGCCGACCTGGCCCGAGGCATTCGTATCTCCGAGCACACCCTCGCTCAAGACCTCCTACAGAACTATATCCGGCAGACCGCACAACAAGGTTCTGTCAGGGACGACAGAAGCGAGAGGGAGGGGGGTGTTGGAAGCAGCCAGAGGCATAGACGACGCGGAAGCATGTAACGACGGAGCAGGGAGCCAGTCGGATCAAGTTTTCAAACAAATATGTTTTTAATTAATTCTCAAAACACTCAACAGTGATTTTTATCACTCATTGTAACATATGTAACATAGAAAACCCCATTTTGTAATCCATAGCTCCATTTTGTGCAAGCCGAGGAGTCCTCGAGCTTGAGGAGCTTAGGTAGAACAAGCGTATCAATTTTCGTTATTTTTAGACACCGTTTACCCTTCCAAATAGCATCTAGGACCTAATTTTTAACTATGCCGGTCACTAGATGTGAAACTGGTCAAAACTAGTCTAGAAACTATAAAAAGAGCTAGAGAGCTCATTTTTTAGGTTGGTTAGTGTGAGCTTAGAGCTATTTTGAGCTTGTAAGAGTGTTCTTGAGTAATAGAGTTGATTTCTCACCTTCCATTGTGTCTTGCTTGTCTCTTCGTAGTGTGTGTGTATGTGTGTGTGCATTTCTATGCTTCTCACCTTCACTCTCACTTCATCTCACATTCACAATCTTCGTATCACTCCTATCTCTTCCGCGGATTGACATTAAGGAGGTGGAGCTTCTTAACGTGGTTCTCACCATTGTGCTAGAGCAACACCATGCCCCCTTGCTATCCCCCTCGTATTTTACTCTTGCAAATAAAACACCCCTCTCTTAAGCCACTATCTGGACATCAAAAAAATTTGTTTGCTAGCTATCCTCTGAGCAAGACCTTCAGTTACAGTAGTTTTTGCCACTCTCGTTTCCCTAATGAGCATTGGATTGTTCTCAGTCCTCCTTGAGAGGATTCGAGCAATTCTTCCTTTTCCTTTTTGTGGTGTGTATTGCTTCTACAACTTCATCCCTCACTTGCTTCCCTCCTATTGTCTCCTGGAAATGGAGCATCATTTACAATATAGAGTCCCAATATGCGCATTCATTCTCTCAAAAATTCCCTTCATCTCTTAAACATGTTCCTCTTTGTGGACGCATATAGAAGCACACTCTTTAACTTAGCCTTTTTTTCACTCAGACTTCCATTATCAAGGCAAGCTCTGAGTTACAGGATAATTATTGCAACTAAAAACTCCCCTTCTCAGCTCCTAACATCGATCCTTGTCTTTAGGACTACTTTGTTTCCTTATCAGTAAGCCTTCGACCTAAAAGGGCCACTTAGAACCTTCCCTTTGATAAAAGAATAACTGATGTCTATATGCACTGAATGAGAAGTAAAAGCTAAAAGCGAGAGTGCAAGGTTTTATGGAAGGGAAAGCTTTAGGCCTCTCTAGTGTTCCAGCAAATGTGCAACCTGTGAGGAAGAGATTTCACATACCTTGACTTTCCAAGTAGTTGTAGAGAATACCGTTTCCAATTTTGTCGATGAGATGATGAGCCAAGCCTCCATTTGATGTTTTGTAGAAGAACCCCAAAAAGAAACTTATTCACACATGATTAGAGAAATCTCAACAAAGTTAAAAGAAAAAATCAACATTATGACTAAAATATTTCTAAAAGCTACTCCTATCCTACTCGTGACTTGAAGAATCACCACACATGGTGGATTAATCACCCAAAAAGGGGATCTTCATCACACCAAAAATGGCTCATCTCAACAAGTTATTGTAAATCTTGCAAGCCGCAAATGCTCACAAGAGTGTAATGAAATGAAGAACTCAAAAATTCGTCATGAAAAGCTTGTATACACGTCTCCTTCATGCCAAAAACCATCACGTAAGTGACAAGAGAACGCTCCCCGGCAACGGCGCCAAAAGTTGTTGACATTGTAGCATCACAACTCATACTTGTCAATCCGGGAAGCATCTCATGAGACCCAAATGTTTGCGTAGAAGCACTCAGCAGACGTAATGGCGCTTCGTCAATGCACAATTAACAACGTAATTAACAAGAAGACACGACATAAGCATCGTTAATGATGCACATAATCGCAATCACAAGCATAATCACGGCGTAATCGCACATCAACGTGTCACAAGCATTAGACGAGAAAAGAACAAGTACGCATGCGCATCATGACGACAAGAGAGCTAGAGTCTAACTACAAACTAGCATTATGTCATTACTTCTAGAAAAGCTCTCCCCAAAAGAAGAGGTGGAGACCTCTTTATATACAAAATGGCAAAAAAGCATGCTATGTGGGATTTCTACACTGAAAGGAGAATGAATCCCACTTATTCTCTAGTGTGGCACTCACACACACCTATACAAGAGTGCTTTATTAACTGAATGAAAGGTAGAAAAAGGTACAAATGATGATGAAAATAGAGTGGATCCAAGAAATGTATGTTGTATCTTCAACAGAGACCATCACTTGAACATTGCAAAATATTTGGTTGCATCGCTTATGTGCATGTTCCATCTCAAATCAGAGGTAAGTTAGACCCTAAGGCAGAGAAATGCATCTTCATAGGGTACGATATAAATAAAAAAGGATACAGGTTTTATAATCCATCCAACAAAGGATTTATGGTCAGTCGAGATGTTGTGTTTGATGAGAATGATTCTTGGTTTGAAAGTGAATGTAGGAAGGTCAAATTGTCATATGACTTTGAAGAAGAATTTCCAAGCTCACCAAGGAGGATCCAAGCACAATTGAAGACATCAAATTAAATGATGACGACACCATCAACTTGGAGGAGTTCAAATAATGGGAATCAAAAGGCAAGGCCAATATGAAAAGGCTGGAAGACATACCTAAGTCATCCAACCAATCCATAAGGAGATCACAAAGAGAGAGTAAGAAGCCAATCAGATATGGGTATGATACTTCATTCGTCACTAAGCATTCTATTTATCTTGATAAGGATTCATCAATTGAAGAACCTTCTTCATATGAAGAAACAAGTACCAAAGAAAAATGGAAAGAAGATATGGATGAAGAAATAGAAGCACTCCAAGAGAATGACACTTGGGAGCTAGTACCCAAGAAGGCAGCAATGAAGGTAATTGATTCTAGATGGATTTACAAAATCAAAAGGAACTCAGATGGATCTATAAACAGGTATAAAGCTAGACTTGTGGTTAAGGTTTTTGCAGAAACCCAAGGAGTAGATTATGAAGAAAATTTTTTACATGTGGCTAAGATGCCAACCATCAAAGTATTGGTAAGTGTGGCTGCATCTAGAAACTGGAATATATGTATCATCTATATGTAAAAAATGTCTTTCTCAATGGCTGGATTTCAGAGGAGGTTTACATGGCTCAACCTCCTGGCTATGAAGACCCAAACAAGGTAAATCATGTATGAAAATTGAACAAAGCTCTTTATGGTTTGAAGTGGGCTCCTAGGGCATGGAACCAGAGGTTAACAACCTATTTTCAAGACCAAGGATTCATGATGAGCAAAGCAGATTCTTCTCTGTTTGTCAAGAGGAGTAATTCAAAAATGATATATTTATGTGTATATGTTGATGACATCATTCTCACAGGTAGTGATGCCAATGGCATCAAACAAATCAAAAACCAAATGATGCAGAAATTCAAAATTAGTGACCTAGGATCTCTGAAGTATTTTCTTGGACTTGAGTTAGTCTACACTAACTCTGGAATTTACATCACTCAAAGGAAATATGCGCAGGACATGTTGAAGAAGTTTCACTTGGAGAATGCAAAAGTAGCTAGCACCCCTATGGAGGTAAATCATAAATTGAGTGCTCAGCAAGGTGATTTGCTTGAAGACATTGTAGGTTATCAAAGCATAGTGGGGAGTCTAAACTATGCAACATTAACTAGGATTGACATATGTTATGGAGTAAGTGTTCTAAGCCAGTTCATGCATAAATCTAGATCACCTCACTTGGAAGTTGCTAAAGGAATCTTGAAGTATCTCAAAGGTACTCAAAACCAAGGACTTTACCTTCCATAAACATCATATTTGGATATAAAATTATACTTAGATGCAGATTGGGCAGGATTTAAGGATGACAGAAGGAGTACTTTTGGATATTTATCTTTTGCAGGTGATAAACCTATTTCATGGTCTTCAAAGAAGCAACCAACTGATGCTCTATCTTCAACAGAGGCTGAATATAGGATATTAGCAAATGCTACACAAGAAGCTATATGGATTAGATTGCTCTACTCAGATTTGGGACTTCACACTCATTCATCTATGATCTTTGGTGATAACACTAGTTCCTTGCATCTTGTAGCCAATCCCATATATCATGCAAGAAACAAGCATATAGTTGTGAACTATCACTATGTTAGAGAGAAACTCTTAAGCAAAGAAATTCAGTTAGCATATGTAACTACAAATATGCAATGTGTAGATTTTTTAACCAAAGCACTTGATGGTACTAAGCTTTGCGGGTTCAAAACCATGATTGGATTGCAGGATATTCAAGAAGATTGATGAAGAAGTGCAAGCCAAGATGTTTGGCTTGAGGGGGAGTTGTTGGTGCAAATATACAAGCCTTCACATTTGGCTTAGCATGGAAGACTACATGAGGAAGCATTTGATGACTCATATGAACCATAGATTGTACTTGCTTAATCATTTACCATTGTAAAAAGGTTTATGCCTTTGGAGAATCTTGTAAAAGGCTACAACTCGTGGAGTTAAATGGAATATTGGTTATGACTTTATATTGAGAGAATAACTCCTAGATTAGAGGAGACACTTTTAGTTGGAGCCAAGTTTGAATTTCAAATTCAAACTTAGAAGCAAACACTTATAAAAAGGACTTGAAAAAAACTTATGGTGAGTGTGGCCTCATTGAGAGCTCTTCCATTGATGATTTGTAGGGTTTGAGTAGCTTACACCATAGCACTCATTCCAATATCATTGAGCATCATTACAATGCCAATGATCTTGTATAATCATGTGCTATAATACATATACTTCATTGATCACCACTGTCTAGTTCTCTGCTATGACTACTCAGAATAGTGAACTTTGTTTGGTCATATCTCAGTGATTTCTCAATCATTTTGCATGATCTATAGATTGTTGGAACCAGCTTGAAGTCTGCTTTATACTGTAAAAGTTTCAAAGCATTTGTTTTAGCCATCTGGGAGAAATCACCATTGAACTGCTCATTGGTCATCTACTATTTAGTCCCTAAAAAGTCAGGGGTAAGCCTCGGATTGCTAAACATATTTCTCAGTGCATAGTTTGTTATTTCAGATGACTCCACTTGTAATCGTTAGCTATCTAAGCTAATTAAATTCCTTCAAAAGGAATTTAATCAATTGCTACTGTACTGTGAGCATTGAGCAAAAGAACCAGCAAGTGTCTAGACCAAAATAGCAAGTTTTGTGACACTAGCAACTCATAAAGTAGTCTGTTTTGATTCAATTGTTTCAAGCATCAAATCCAAAATACATAGGTACTTTCTTGGTGTCATGTGCAAGCTAAAAGGTCTACCACATAAATCTGAAGTGTATTAGGGCAGGTACAAAGCAGGTTTTGGCAGTACCACCTCACTTTCTTGAGGTATCCATCCATCTCTTCCAACACTTGTTTGTCCTGACATTGTGTTCTCTGTTCCTTGGTGGGTTCCAAAAGGATTATGTGAGGTAGTTGCCTACTCTCGAGGAGAGGATACAGGCAACCCCATGTATTTCAATTGAGACCTATCAACTTCATCTACTGGCCAATACCTTCTTTGGCTTTGGTCTAGGTATGTGACTCTAGACTCATCTTCTGGATCCTTCAACTCATAGATAGTCACCAGACTCACCTCTTGTCCTCGGGTGGGTGAATAAGTTTGTAAAAGCAGGTCTGACCCATGGATCAGGTATACGTCCAACAGGTAATCATCTTGAGGTATCACATCCCCTCTCAAGACTCGAGTCACCATAGACTTGCCCCTTGGGGAGTTCTTCTTGATTAGATCTTCCATAAGTTCCTTGTCCTTCTAGTTCTCCTCTCTCATTGTTCTGATCTGGGTTTTCTATCAGTACGTAGATTTGACCTAACTTGTCCATGTAAACTTCTCCTTCGTACTTAACTACGGGTCTTGGGACTATCGTTGAATCAGTAGAGTTTACCATTCTTGCAACCGACCTATTTATGCCATCTAGATAAATAGGGATTCCTTGCCAATTAGTGGACACATATTGTGGAGAGGCACGATAATCACCCTCTATGGTTGACATAAAATTCTCTCTAGGAATAGAACCATGCATGTCCTCTGAGGCCATGGGTAGTTCCTCCTCTGAGTCACTAGATGTATTTGAGTAGATGGAGTGATGGCTCATTTGTGCCGCACTTCCTACCGACGAGATGACGCTTCTCCAGCTACTTAGCACTTGTCTTGATCTTAAGTTCATTCACCCTTTAGGTCTACATCTTCTCTCCTCTTTCCCTTAATTATACCCTCAATTGCTCAATGTTTTACCTTCAATTTGTCTGGGTTGTTCTGGATGATACCACTCCTGGCGTACCACATTTGGCACGATACAATGCCAAGGGCCTAACATGATACGATACTAAGTTTTCACTTGATATGATACCTCTGCTACACATGATATTGTTGGTGCAGACCAATCACCAATTGAAGATTTGAAGGACAAAGGATGGAGATGAGATCAAGTCTTGAAGCAAAGAAGATGGCTACATTCACAGGATGAATGATTTGTACACATATGTACATTAGTGAAGACATAGATCACTTAGAGTTTTGAATAGTCATAAGCTTGTATATATTTGCTTATAAATACCTTGGAAAAATGTCGGGGTAAAGGAGAGAAGACAAGGAGAGACTATGTATGAGCATAGGAATAGAGAAATGAGTGGTAATAAGTGTCATTAGACACATGAGAAGTGAGTTGAAGTCTCTCTCTCATCCAGTTGTAGTCTTCTTCAGAAATGACAGAATTTTTGCCCCCGAAGCTTCTGAGTTTTTTCCTTGTGTAGTAAATCTTTTGTGAATTCCTTTTGGAGATGTCTAAGTCCATAGTTAATCAATCTATGGCTAGAGTTTGAGAGTCTAATTGTGATCAGGCTAAGAGAATTGTGTGTAGGAACATTTACATGTGAGAAAGTACTCACTGGTTCCTAAAACAGGTGCAAATTTTGATCTTAATGATTTGATCATTTCTCACTCCACAGTTTAAAGTTCTGTGCAAGTAAGCACTTAATCTTTAAGTTGGAAGGTAAGCTACTCGTGGCTAAAAGCATTTGCTTAAACGGGTTCTATACTGAGAGAACTAAAGCTAAGAAGTTAGGGGTGTCCAAATCAACTTCTCAGAAGTGCAGATTTAGACATAGCTGACTTGGTAAGTAGATTTCTCAAGATCTATTGAATCTTTTGGAGTGATTTGACTTGGAGAAGGTGCGCAATCTTTAGGCAACATCTTGTGCAAAGTTTCATAAAAAACTTTACACATTTACTCAATCAATGAGCAAGATTTATGCAGCAGACTTTTTGAGTAATTTCCTCTTTCACAATTTAGTCAAGAAATTGATATTTGGTCATTGATCTCTTAAATTGGTGAAGGTTTTGACTTACTCTTGATATAGAGGTGTTCTAAATTCAAGAGTAGGTTGTCCTTTTGGAGATTAACACTCTCCATCAGTGGTATCAGAGCAGGAAGCATCAGAATTGAAGAAAAGGAGGATCCCGACTGCTGCAGCTACAAAGAATTTGACATCTGAAGATTCAAAAGGTGAAAGCTTGCAAGGAAAGCTTGAGAAGGAGATCATATGACATCAAGGAAGTCAAAAGGAGTATCATTCAAAGTAAAGATAACTTTATCCTTCATAAAGGTTGAAGAATTCAATATACAGGTGAAGGAAGGATGGGAGACTCTCTTCAAATAGAGAAGTTGGATAGAGAAAACTATCCTGCATGGTCAATGAGGATGGAAGCTCATCTAATGAGCAAAGATTTGATAGCTTACATTACAGGTGAAGAAGAAAAACCACAATTCAGAGATCCTAGTGTTCCAACTAGGGAGGAATTAACAGATTTGAAGAATTGGATGAAGAAAGATGCTCAAGCTAGGAGTATCATTTATATGGCAGTCAATGATTACTTGCTACCTCACATTAGAGGTCTTGAAAGTGCAAGTGATATATGGAATGCTTTGGAAGAGCATTTCCAAAACACTACAAAGTCAAGGAAGGCATCTTTATGGGCAGAATTTACAACTTTCAAGAAGAAGGCCTCTCAATCCATTTCAGACTATGTAACAAGGATGAAAGACATTGCAGATGCATTAGGAGCTGTTGATGAAGATATTGAGGAGGATAAATTGGTAAGGCAAATCCTTACAGGTTTGAGAGGTGATGACAAATGGAAGCCATTCATTTTGTCTACAGAATTATCACTTGATCATTTCACTCCTGATTTAAATCAGTTGCTAGGTCATATGCTAACATTTGAGCAGGATGTTAAAGGAGATGGTGACAAAAGTACAGGTCATGCAATGTACTCAAAGGACAAGAAGAAAGCTAACAAAGGAAAGCAACAATCAGGTGAAGATGAAGGCACAACTAGTCAGGCCAACTTCCTAAGAGGTAGAGGAGGTGGCAAAGGTAGAGGAAGAGGCAGGAATAACAAAGATGGATCCAAAGCTTGCTAGATTTGTGGTAAGACAAATCATTTAGCTAATGATTGTTGGCATAATAATCAGAGTAATGGTGGATACAATCAAAACTATAATTCAAGAGGAAGAGGAGGCAGAAATCAAAGAGGTAATTTCAGAGGCAGAGGTAGTAGGGGTTACTTTGGAAGAAATGCAGGTAGAGGTTTCCAAAGTCAACAATATAACAATACCTACTACAATTATGCTTTAGATCAGAAGGACGATTCAACATTGATAATGAATGCAACTTGTGAAAGGCAGAGTGAAGATCAAAGAGTCTTCTACATTGACTCAGGGTGTAGCAATCACCTGAGTGGTAACATAGCCTTGATGAATGATTTGGAGAATAAGGTATCTAATCATGTTGTTCAAACAGGTGACAACACAAAGCACAATGTGAAGTCAATTGGATCAGTGAAGGCCAAGGATGGAAGCACCTTATTGAGTAAGGTCTTGTATGTTCCTACAATTCCTAAGAATTTGATAAGTGTAGGACAAATTGTGGAAAAAGGTTATGAAGTAAGGTTCACTAATGAAGGAGTGTTTGTGGAAGACCCTAGCAATGGGTATAAACAAATTGTTTCAGGGAAGAAAGAAGGAAGATTGTTCACATTGAAGATTCAAGGTAATGTTGGTCATGCCTTGTTCACCTATGGAGGACATAAGATCTCTGAGTTAGATCTTTGGCACAAGAGACTTGGACATTTCAATGAAAGAGGTATTAAAGACATGATTAATAATGGTTCAGTGCTTGGATTGCCTAATGTTGTAGGTCAACATATGACATACAGATGTGAGGCATGTCAATTAGGTAAGGCTCATAAGCAACCCTATTCTAAGCATGGGTTTATGTATTCAGAGAAACTTGAATTGGTACACACATATGTGTGGGGACCATCAAAGGACTTCAGTATCAATGGTTCAAGGTATTATGTGATTTATGTTGATGATGCTACCAGGTGGATCACTATCTATGTGATCAAAGATAAGTCAGAAGTATTCAATACTTTCAAACATTATCATATGTATGCAGAAAGAATTACAGGACATAAGTTGAAGAGACTAAGGTCAGATGGAGGGGGAGAGTATTTCTCTAATGAGTTCAGTGATTACTTGTGGAATGCAGGTATAAAAAGAGAGGTTACTTGCAAGTACTCTCCTCAACAAAATGGTGTAGCAGAAAGGAGGAATAGGACTCTTGTTGAGTTTGCAAGGTCCATGA
Organism: Ceratopteris richardii; assembly: GCA_020310875.1. Taxonomy (NCBI): domain Eukaryota; kingdom Viridiplantae; phylum Streptophyta; class Polypodiopsida; order Polypodiales; family Pteridaceae; genus Ceratopteris; species Ceratopteris richardii. The sequence continues at coordinate 11,426,557 of CM035407.1, forward strand.
TGAAGGAGAAAAATTGCCCAAATTATTTGTGGGCTGAGGCTGTAAATACAGCTACTTATTTGGTCAATAGGCTACCTTGTAAAGCTTTGTAGGGTATGACACCTTATGAGGCATGGTGGGGTAAGAGACCTACACTAGACCATTGCAAAGTATTTGGATGTTTGGCCTATGCATATGTGCCATCACAATTAAGGCACAAATTGGAACCTAAAGCTGAAACATATGTGTTTATTGGTTATGATGATAAGCAGATGGGATACAGGTTGTGGAATCCATCCACAAAACATTTTCTTGTATCAAAAGATGTTACATTTGATGAGCAAGGTACTTGGTATGCAGGTACTATCAATATTAATACAGATGATGAAGAAATTGTGAGCCAAAGGAAAGGTAAATCAAAGGTTCAGATATTTGATGAACAAGAGAATAATGAAGTGCAGGTTGAAGTGGAAGAGACACCAAGATTTGATCCTGAATATGAAGAACTAGAAACCTCAAGAAGTGGAGAACTTAGGAGGTCTACAAGGAACAAATGGCAACATACAAGGTATAGCTATGATACTTCATTTTTTGGCCACCAAAGATTATGTATACATGATTAAAGCAGATGAAGACCCTTCTACATATGAAGAGGCAAAAGGTAAAGAAAATTGGGAGAAAGCTATGCAGGAAGAATATGATGCATTGATGGAGAATCAAACATGGGATTTGGTTCCAAAGCCAAATAGTCCGAAGATCATTGGATGCAAGTGGGTCTATAAGACAAAGAGATTTGCAGATGGAAGTGTGTCTAGGTACTAGACTTGTTGTAAAAGGGTTTGCTCAGACATATGGTGTTGACTATGATGAGACTTATAGCCCTGTGGCAAAGATGACAACCATCAGGACACTTATAGCAATTGCTGCATGCAAAGGTTGGAAATTGTGTCAATTAGATGTGAAGAATGCTTTTTTGAATGGTTATATTTCAGATGAAGTGTTCATGGAGCAACCTCAAGGATTCAGAGATGGAAGATATCCAGATCATGTGTGTAAGCTCAAGAGAGCTTTATATGGCTTGAAGCAGGCCCCAAGGGCATGGAACTATAGACTTGTAAAGTTCTTAAAAGAACTTGGGTTTCAAGTATCAAAAGCAGATAGTAGCTTGCTTGTCAAAGCAAGTGATGATGGGTTTATTTATATGTGCATATATGTTGATGATATCATTCTTACAGGTACAGATGAGAAAGGCATACAAAGTCTAAAGAAGCAAATGGAGAAAGAGTTCAAAATCAGTGATTTGGGAGACTTGTCATACTTCTTGGGCATGGAGATTTCATACACTCAACATGGAGTGTATGTGACTCAAGAAAGGTATTTGAGAAACTTGTTAATCAAGTTTAAAATGGATGATTGCAGGGTAGCACCTACTCCAATGGAGGTGAATCACAAATTAAGCAAATTTGGAGGTGAAGAGTTCAAGGACATGAAGCAATATCAGAGTTTGGTTGGTAGTCTTATTTATGCTACATTAACTAGACCTGATTTATCATATGCAGTTGGGGTTTTGTCTCAATTCATGCATTGTCCTAGGAAAGAGCATTGGATTGCAGGTCAAAGAGTGTTGAGGTACATTAAGGGTACACTCAAAGAAGGTTTGTATTATGGTTTTACATCAGATACAAATATCAAGATCTATAGTGATGCAGATTGGGCAGGTAATCCAGATGATAGAAGGTCAACCTATGGATACATGTGTTATGTGGGAGATAAGTTAATCTCTTGGTGCTCAAAGAAGCAACATACAGTTGCTTTGTCATCTACAGAAGCAGAGTACAAAGGCATGGTTGAAGCTGCAAAAGAAGTGATTTGGCTTAAGACTCTCATGAAGAGTTTTGACATTATACAGAGCATACCTATCATTTATGGTGATAACATGAGTTCATTATATCTAGCTGCTAATCCTGTTTTTCATGCCAGGACCAAACACATTGAGATACAGTATCACTTTCTAAGAGAGAAGGTGATGGATAAGGAAATTGAAGTCATACATACTTCAACAAAAGATCAGATAGCTGATATGCTTACAAAGAGTTTGGATGGACCAAAGTTACAGAAATTTAAAGACATGGCAGGCATAAAGAAGATACGAGAAACCTCAATTGATGATTGAGGGGGAGCTGTTGGTGCAGACCAATCACCAATTGAAGATTTGAAGGACAAAGGATGGAGATGAGATCAAGTCTTGAAGCAAAGAAGATGGCTACATTCACAGGATGAATGATTTGTACACATATGTACATTAGTGAAGACATAGATCACTTAGAGTTTTGAATAGTCATAAGCTTGTATATATTTGCTTATAAATACCTTGGAAAAATGTCGGGGTAAAGGAGAGAAGACAAGGAGAGACTATGTATGAGCATAGGAATAGAGAAATGAGTGGTAAAAGTGTCATTAGACACATGAGAAGTGAGTTGAAGTCTCTCTCTCATTCAGTTGTAGTCTTCTTCAGAAATGACAGAATTTTTGCGCCCGAAGTTTCTGAGTTTTTTCCTTGTGTAGTAAATCTTTTGTGAATTCCTTTTGGAGATGTCTAAGTCCATAGTTAATCAATCTATGGCTAGAGTTTGAGAGTCTGATTGTTATCAGGCTAAGAGAATTGTGTGTAGGAACATTTACATGTGAGAAAGTACTCACTGGTTCCTAAAACAGGCGCAAATTTTGATCTTAATGATTTGATCATTTCTCACTCCACAGCTTAAAGTTTTGTGCAAGTAAGCACTTAATCTTTAAGTTGGAAGGTAAGCTACTCGTGGCTAAAAGCATTTGCTTAAACGGGTTCTATACTGAGAGAACTAAAGCTAAGAAGTTAGGGGTGTCCAAATCAACTTCTCAGAAGTGCAGATTTAGACATAGCTGACTTGGTAAGTAGATTTCTCAAGATCTACTGAATCTTTTGGAGTGATTTGACTTGGAGAAGGTGCGCAATCTTTAGGTGACATCTTGTGCAAAGTTTCATAAAAACTTTACACATTTACTTAGTCAATGAGCAAGATTTATGCAGCAGACTTTCTGAGTAATTTCCTCTTTCACAGTTTAGTCAAGAAATTGATATTTGGTCATTGATCTCTTAAATTGGTGAAGGTTTTGACTTACTCTTGATATAGAGGTGTTCTAAATTCAAGAGTAGGTTGTTCTTTTGGAGATTAACACTCTCCATCAGATATGATACCAATTTCACGATACGATACCAAGATAGCTATGATACAATACTTGATTGGTTCACGATATGATACTGACTCCAGGATACGATACCGGTGGTTAGGGACGATACGATACTAGTCTGTAAACGATATGATACCACTCGATCGATGTTATGATACCTTGAGTGACGTGATACGATACCGGGTGTGTTCACGATACAATACCTAGTGGACCACAATATGATACCACCAAAAGACCACGATTGTCATACCAACACTTGATGATACATGATACCTTGTTGGTATCGTGATACCTCAAGTAGATGTGCACAATACCATACCGGGCAAGTATCACGATACTAGAGAATTTTGGTATCGCGATACCGAAACTCAATCGATCACAATACTATAGCCAAAAATGATTAAATCTTGGAATTTTTTTGTGCAAAGTGTGTTTCTCTCTCCCCTTCATTCCTACTCCACTGTATCACTCAAAAACTCCCTCAAAACCTTCTATCCTACCCTGCGATACTGAATGCAGAGCTAATCACGTTTGTGAGTGCTCTTTTGACGTTTTTGAGGTGTTAGAGTTAAAGAACTCACCTTCAAGAGTGTCTTGCCTAAGCCTTGTGCTCACAAATTCAACTATGTACCTGCTTGCCACGGTACCACCCCGGCGATACCAACCGTTGCTCTCCACAATACTTGTTCACACAAGTGATTGGTAAAATGAATTTTTTTGGGTTTTAAGGCCTTGGTTCACCATGTGCTTGAACCAAACTAAACTTGATAAATTTTTTGGGATTTTCTTGAGGTGTTCTACTCCTCCTACTACTCCTCTCTCCTACCTAACCCTAACTCTTCCCTTATGTAGCTCAGTGATGAGTAGCACCTCCTTTAATGTCAATCCGGGAAGACGTGAGGATGGTATGAAGACCTCGAGCAAGTGGCGGCACAAGTGCGTGAGTGAGAAGCACACAAGCATGCACACACATACACACACACGCGCACACACGGCAAGGCAAAGAGAGAGAATCAATGGAGTTCTTTAGATTACTTTCAATAGCTCTTACAAGTTCGTTTCAATTACAATCTAACCTCAAAAATGAGCTCTCTAGCTCTTTTTATAGTTTTTGACTAGCTTTTGGCCCTGTCCAGACCTAGTGTCCGGCCTAGTTAAAAATTAGGTTCCAGGGCTTATTTGAGGGCTCAAACGAAGTCTAAAAATTATGAAATTTGGTACGATGGTACTTCTAATACTCCTCAAGCTCGAGGACTCCTCGGCTTGCACAAAATGGAGTCTAATCTACCAAAAACGGGATTTACAATGTTTGTGTAGTGATTAAAATCACTTGGGTTGTACATAATCTATGGGAAAAAATGATCTGGCCTTGTTGCCGTATTGTGCATGACTCCTTTGTTGCTTTGTATGCCAACACTCCCCCCTTCCTAGCGTCTGTCGCCCCTGACAGACCTTTGTTCGCGCGGGTGGTCGATGTAATATTGGATGACATTGGTGGCCAGTTCATGTTCTCCTATCCTTAAGCCTCTTGCTAGATCGGCTTCCAATGCCTCCCAATTTATTGCACCGGGGGTTTCTGGTTGCGGGGTGGTGTAGTACTCTGAATACATTGCTTGTTCACAAGCAAACAGTTGAAGTAGATGTGTCGGCTTTGGTGCGAAAATCTCCGAGTGGTACTCCCAGAAACCTGATCTGAACATTTCTTCGAAGGTCTGTTTGTAGCAGGCGGGGAGGTACTTGATGCGTGCATGCCAAGCGTAAGCCACACGGATACTGGGGGTGGTGCTCATGTCATACACCAAGTCGTAATTTCCATTGCTAAACCCCGGAAGACGTACCTGTGGTGCGGCTGCATTTCTAAAGGTCTTCAGCACTACTTGCATCATATCTAAGATTTTAAGCATCATTTGCGCTGCTACATCTTGCATGGGCTTCAAGCGCGGCATCCAGTGGCGAATGGTCCCCATCATATATGCTACCGATGGTGGTCCTTGTGGTGGCGCGATGTACGGGTAGTTCAGCCATTCCTTGCATTGCGCATTGTTCTGTACCTTGATATTAAATGCCTTCCACGACCTGCGGCGGGGGACTGGACCGTAGCATGGGTTGTACAGGAGGTGCAACGGCGCGTTGTTCCATGTGCGTAGCATTTCTGGATAAGTCTCTAAAAGTTTCTGCCGCCATATTGGTTGACGAATCTTGCCTTTTCGCACCTCTGGAGGAAGGTCTTCAGGTTGAAATTGGGTCGCAAAAGTAGGAATCTGACCCGTGACTCTTTGTATTTCTGCATTATAATCAGCCAAGATAATATAATATGGCCTGTACTGGAGTTCCGATGAGAGGATCAGGCGTCTCGATGACAAGTTCTTGAAGTAATCTGATTGTAAAACAGTCTCCTCTATGACCCTCATAGCCTGATTTTGCACTACGGTGCGCTCTTCATGCGAGGTCCCTATTTCCTCCACTTGTCGTAACCATGGCGGCCGTGGTGCCTCAAACGTGTCCTGCGCTTCTTCTGTTTGTTGGCCTCCTGGGAATGGTTGCGGATCATATTCTTCATCAAACGTTTGTTCCACAGGAATTTGCACAACTTCTTCGTCCGTGGGAGCCTCCGGAGGGGAAGATGGCCTCTCATATTGTAGTAGGCGTGTCTGCAATTCAGTTACCTGTTGCTGGAGATCTTTTATGGCCTCTGCGTCGGAGGGAAGCGAAGCTGCAGAGTGGGTGGTTGGAGGGGCAGCTGTTGGGCCTTGTTGGTGTTCCTGCTTCAGTTGTCCTAGCTCCTCCGATAGCTTATCATGTGCTTCGAGTAGCATGGCATAATCTTCCAATATAATCTTGATATTATCGGGGGTCACTGCTTGAAACTTGGATGGGCTGATGGGTGCCCCCGGTGTGCTCTCAATAGCTGCCTCCAGGTTCTCTTGATTTTGTATTTGCAGACGTCTGTTCTCTTCCTGAGCAGCCGCAAGATGGCGTTTAAGTAGCGCCATATTTCGCTGAAGTTTTGAGTTGCGTTCCAGTTGTGTCCGTAGGTGACTTTCTACCACCTGCACTGCTTCCTGATCTACGTTCTGTAGCTGTACTTCCAATATATTATGGGCGTCTTGGAGGGTTTGGAACTGTGTGTGGAGCATTCTCCTCTTCTAGTACCGCAAGGCGGAGCTGTAGTGTCGCTGAGTGCTCTTGCAGGCGTGCGTTTTGTTGCTGGAGCTGAATGTAATCTGTTCTTAAATTTGATATACAAGCCAACATGGTGTCCAATGCATTACCTATAGATGAGTGGGGGGTGTTTACTGTGGAAGATGCATGGGAAGGAAATTGGGGAAGGGAGACAGTGAATGATGTGTCTACGAAAGTTGTGTGTGTGGGTGAAATTGGTGGAGGGGGAATGGGAGGAGGTGAAACCGTGGGTGGAGGTGCCGTGGGTGGTGAAATGTCCATACCTTCAGGAGTGGGTGTTAGTGTGGGGCCTGCCATATACATTGGTATGGTAGGTGGTGTGTGTGTGGAAGTGGTGAATAGATGTGACGTGGGGTGGGGAGCTGAAAAGACAGGGAATGGTTGAGGGCCTGGTTGAAAAGCCCTAGCAAAGATGTCCTGGAGGGATTGTAGAAATGGAGAGAGGGATATCGGGGGTTGGGGTCGTAAATTTGAGGAGGGCTGAAAGGGTTGCGTGGTAGCAGGGAAGCCCATGAATGTGGATCTGGGGTCAGGATGACCGGTGGCTGAAGGCATTGGGGATGGTTGTCCTAGGGCAGGCTCGGGAATGGTTTCGGTGGGTGGTGTAGTGATGGGGTTTGCGTCAAAGACCGGGTTATCAGTGGTAGAGAATAGGGTGGCACTGGAGATCGGAGTACGGAAGGTGAAGGTGGGGTCGGTGGGTTGAGCAGTCGATGTGGTTTCCACTGTTTCTCTTCTAGGAGGTGATGGTGGGGGAGTGGATGGTAGTGGTTCGGTGGACCCTTCATGGGTGGCTGGGTGTTGTTGGCTAGCTGTCTGGGAGGTTGTTCTGATAGTTTCAGGTGTAGTAGTCGGCTCTTCTGCAACTGTAACGGGAATTTGTATATTTTTACCTGAGCGAGGTCGTGTCTGGAACCTTCGTGGGTCATATTGAACTGAAGGCCTCTGAATGGCAGTGCGCACAGCTTCTACAACTCCATATGTTTCTGCCATCAATAAGAGACCTTCCCTGTACTCTGAGTCAACTCCTGCTTCTTCCAACAATTGAGTCATAAGCACTCTGCTGCTCTGTTCAGTGAGTAATTGCTGCGATCGTACTCTTTCCATAATCTGATACAGCCTTCGGAGTTCTGCTGTATATGCTGGGGCTTCAGTGGTCTCTTCTTCATACGCTTCTTCTTCTTCCGGGTGTCCGTGTTGTTGACTTTCTTGAGTGTCACTCCAATGGACATGTCTACCGTCTGTAGACTTTCTTCTTCTTCGTGAGGATGTGCCCTGCTCCTCTGCCTCTGAATAAAACTCTACATCAGAGAATTGTGTGCTTTGTAGGAATGCTTCGAAATCCTGGGGGTCCAGTCCTTCAGCCTCTCCAGTGGCAGCAAATTCGAATTCCGGTGTGACAGGAGGAGCCGATGGGGTAGGTTGTGTCGTAGTGTCAGATTCCGACCTGGGTATCCTAATGGTAAAGGGGGGTACAGTGCCCTCTCTTAATGGTGATGCCTCAGGAGTAGTCAGGACTTCCCTTGTCTGGACACACGGGATCGCGCCCCTCATGCGCTTGGACTGATGTGTGGATGTCTTGAGCCTTTTAAACATTTGTAATTGTGCCCAAGTTAAGGCACGCTCAATGGGGACATCATATGCCAAGCATCGATAAATGATGCGTGTGAGTGCACAGCATCCGTTCACCACTAATTTCCTAGATGCCCGCTTGTTTGCTTCATACAACTGATCTATAATCCACACTGGTAGCTTAATAGGTAACGCACCTGCTTCCGCCAAGTAGAGAGCAAACCAGATCTTCTTGTGTGGTTGCGTGAATCGGTCTTGACCGGGGAAGGCAAAATGTTGCATGCACATGCGGAGAGGGATGGACACATTTGGGGTGAGGGCTGCCATGTCTTTCAGCTTCACTACTTTCCTGTCCTTCATGTTGTTGGGAACGAGAGCATCCTTTTCTGAGGGTACATGCGTGCCATGCATCTTTAAAGCATCACTTACCAGCTCCACAGTAAGTTCAAACCTCTTCAACTCGTTGTTGCCCAGCAGTGAGGGGAGAACAAAGGATCCGGGTTGGTCCTTATCCTCATGAGCTTGTAATGTGGAGACCAGATAATAACATCGGAGGAGATCGGGTTTAGGTAGTGGGGCTTCAAAATATTCCGCCAAACCTGCTCGTTGCCATATGATCTGTAGATCTTCTGTGTTCTGTAAAGTCTCGAACTCCTTGGAGAAAAATTGGAATCGTACCCATGATCTGTCATACTCGCATTTAGACTCCCAGATATACTTGGCCTCACCTAATGGACCGGGCATGCCATTGAACCAATGAGAATTCGCATGAACTCTTTCCGTGATTCCTGTAGGTGGATCTGGCACCGGAAGTTGCTGGAGGTGTTGCATCTCCACTGGTCGTTCAGTCGGGGGCACATCCACAGGTAGGCTATCCACATCAATTCCTGCAGTAAGGATCCCTACTTGTGAGCCCGAACCTGTCGCTTCTGCCATCTTTCTTCTTGCCTTCTGATTCTGTGAGAATATAGAATCATGTGTTAACATCGTAATGGACAGAATAAATCCGTTGTTGTCCCCGTTACAACATTAACATGAGGTAGATGGTGAGTTAGTGGTTAGTAAGTGCTCAAGGACAGTGAGTGTAGTTAACGTTTGTGTATTCCTAGGAGACTAATGTCGTTAGTAAGTGGGGTGAATTTACAAATCGGGGTCGGGGGGTTTATTACAGATCTTAGACTGCCAAATGCAGTGGATGGGCTTTGCTTTCGGTTTTGTAGAGACTCCAGAGAGCTGTGTTGGTGTCGCTGTTTGGGAATGGGGCCTTTTAGGGACCCACTTATAAGTGATTACATGCATACTCATGGGTCTTTGTGTGTTCCTAAGTGTTGAGCACGAGGGAATTCTGGTGGTACTCGTAGATGGGTTATGCTGCATAGGTTGCGGCCTTGGCTTAACTACTTGTGCCCTCAAGCAAGCCTTAGGCACCCAAATTTGTCTTGATTGTGGGCTTGCCTTCATCGACTTCTTGGGCACCCAAATAGATTTTACTTTAGCAGAAGAATTTCTGAAAGACTTCTTATTAGCATCGTGTTGTTGGTTACTAATAAGAGGCTTTGCCCGCGTAATTGACGGTGGTGCACCCGGTCGTTCGCCTTTCCGCACCCACACCTGGATTATTTTCTGGGACATTCTGCTGCGCAGGTATTTTTGATCTCGGACATAGGTAGTACTCTGCTTCTTCTGCTTGGGATCCGCCTTTGGTTGCTGCCTCCTTCTGGCCTTTGGAAAAGAAGGGAGTTCCGTTGCATCCCTGACTCCTTTTTTGCAAATATCATTCCTCTGCAACACAGGGTTTTGAACAAGAACAGCATGGTCATCTTCATGTGTACCCCTGGAAGGACCAGGAGGCTGTGCCTTTCCTAGCTCCTTGAGTGCTCCATTGTCTAATTCTACTGTAACTCGACTATGATTGAGCCAAACCTGGAGAAGTCCACTTCTTAGGTTTAGATTGACTGCTTGGTCATAGATCCAATCCTGACCCAAGACGAGAGGTTCAGTGAGATCCTCATCTTGACACACTAGTACTTTAACGGTCATTGCCTCATCGTGAATGTAGAGGGGAAGATCCACCTCGCCCATGCAAGGGGTCTCCACGCCTCCCAATCCTATGAGATATGCTTCCACAGGATGGACAGTTAACTGTAACTCTTGCCAGTAAGACAACTTAACAGCGCTAGTGGCCGCACCTGAGTCAATCAAGGCTCTTACGGTCCTTGCACTCTTTCCTTGTCCTATATCTATGGTTATGAAAGGACGTCTATCAATTATTCTACTCGAGCTTGTTCCTGCAACTTCACACATGGCCATGGGATATCCTTGATCTGCATGGTCAACTGTTGTAGTCATATCTCGGCCTTGTCTGCGTAACTTCATCCTTCTAATGCGTTCTAAAGCTTCTGCTTGAGCCTCTTCTCTAATTCTCTTTTCTTCCTCTTTGCGTTTCTTAGCAGTGTTGAGTCGACTGAGCATTTCCTCCGTGAGGGGTTCCTGATACAACTTGACTCTGCAACCGCTTATATAATTTGGGAGAACATCACCCTCTAACGTGGCTAGTTGTACTGCTCCGCTCGTGGAGATCCTATTGATGATCATAGGTCCGTGGCCCCTCTTTTCTAGCTTCCTGGCGTGTTGTTTTAGTGTATAGACTAAAACTAGATCTCCTGCTTTCAAGCCCTTATCCTTCACATGGGCATCAAAATATGCCTTCTGTCTCTTCTTGGCTGCATATATTCCTGCAGCGGCTCTCAGTCTTGTTTCCCCTAATCGTTCAAGGTCAAAGATCCTAGAGGAGAGCTCATGACCTGTCCATTCGTGCTCTTGTGCTACTTTCAATGTAGGGATCAAGAAGTCTAAAGGTAACACAGCGTTTTGACCGAATACCATCTGAAAGGGGGTGGCTTGGAGTACCGTTTTGTAGGCAACTCGGTATGCCCAAACAGCATGGTGTAGCTGTTTGTCCCAATCAGAGCGTTTAGTGTTCACTAATTTCGTCAGTACATTGCATAAAATCTTATTAGTGCTCTCAGCTTGTCCATTAGCTTGAGGGTGATAAGGGGCAGACTTCTTGTGTATTACCAAGAATTCTTGGAGTAGATTTTCAATCACTTCGTTCAAGAAATGAGTGCCTCTATCACTTACAAGCTCTATAGGTAGCCCGTATCTTGTGAATACATTCTCAAACAAGAATTTGGCAGTTGTTTGAGCATCGTTCTTGGTTGTAGCTTTTACCTCAACCCACTTGGTGAGATAATCTGTTGCCACAATGATGTATTCCGCATGAGAACCTTTAGCTGGGGATTAATAGGACCTATGAAGTCTATTCCCCACTTAGAGAATGCACGTCCACCCATCGTAGGTTTCAGTGGCATCTCATCTTTGCGTATAGGATACTGAGTCCTTTGACAGACATCACACCGTTTCACATAGGTATGTGCATCCATGTGAAGGGTAGGCCACCAGAAGCCCGCAAATAGTATCGCCTTGATTACCCGATCTGGTCCAAAGTGTCCTCCTGCTACACCTTGGTGAGCAGTTTCCAAGATCTTCAGATATTCACTTTTGTGGACACATAGTCTCAGGTAACCATCTTTACCACGCTTATATAGATTATTACCGATGAGTGAGTAATCCTGGGCTTCTTGTTCTAAACTCCTTTTCCTAGCTAGAGTCATGTCTGGAGGGAATGTGTTTGTTCTCAAGAATGATACTAGAGGTTCACTCCAATCTGGCACAATGGATACTTGATAAAGAGTGGCATGTTCCACTGGTGGTTTAGTGCAACAGATTGGGCATTCCTTGCACAACTTTTGGACATCAGCTTCCATAGTTGGCCAATGCACTCCGAATCTCTTTAGAGTCTGCAAAGTTCTTTGCTTCGAATGGTGTTGCTCTAACGCACCTACATGTGCTAATTGCAACCATTTAGCGTACTCATCCTCTTCTACGCAACAAGCCAAGATCCCTTGATCTGTGTGCTTGTACATGCTTCCTGCCATGATATGGTACTTTTGGGCTTTTACGATCTCTCTATTCCGTGTGTTCACCACTGGATGATTAGGCCCGTATGTCAATACTGGTACTATTGGCTTGGCCCACTGCGGTATAACTTCCAAATTAAACAAGTAAGCATCAGGAAGGTCATCTGACACTCCTTGTGGGGCTTCTCCCGATGTGAGCCTAGAGAGATGATCGGCTCTCAAATGAGTCCTACCTTTCCTTACCACAACCTCAAATTCGTATTCCATTAGCAAGAGAAACCATCTTACTAATCTACCTGTGTTGCATGGCTTGTTTACTAGGTACAACAATGCCTGATGATCAGTAAAAAATTTAAACTTATTTGCAAGCAAATAGTGTCTAAATTTTTTGACTGCATAAACCATGCCTAATCCTTCGCGCTCTGTAGTGGTGTAATTCCGTTCAGCCGCATTCAATTGTCTACTGGCATAGGCAATTGGAAGATCCATATTACCTTCACCAGTAGGTTGTGCAAGTACACATCCAATAGCATAATTGGATGCATCCACGTGAACATGGAATGGCTTATTCCAATCTGGTGTGGTCAAGATTGGTGCTGAACATAATCTTCGTTTAAGCTCCTGGAAGGAATTCTCACATTCATCCGTCCACTCGAAGTTTGTCAGAAGTCCGTACATGGGCTTTGCAATGACCGCATACATGTGTATAAATCGTCGATAATAACCACAATGCCCCATAAAAGCTTGTACTTCCTTGACATTCTTTGGCCTAGGTAGCTCTGCTATGGCTCTCACCTTTTCTTCGTCGGTAGATATGCCATTCTTTGACACTATGTGTCCTAGGATCTTGCCTTGCCTGACCATAAAAACGCACTTTTCTGGGTTCAAGCAGACTTGGTATTCTCTACATTTGTCAAAGATTTGTCTGAGTTCAGGAATATGGGTTTGTCTAACATTGGAATGAGCACAGAGATCATCAACATAGACTTCTAAACTCTTCCTCAGAAACTCCTTAAACACGTGGCACATCAGCCTTTGGAAGGTAGCTGGTGCATTGGTAAGCCCAAATGGCATTACTCTAAAAGCAAAAATGCCCCACTCTGTGGCAAAGGCTGTCTTATGCTGATCCTCTGGAGCTATGGCTACTTGATTGTAGCCCGAAAATCCATCAAGGAAGCTGTACACTTCCTTGCCTGCCACTCTTTCTAAGAGATGTTCTGTGATGGGAAGCGGATAGTTATCTCGAATCGTGGCGGCATTAACCTTTTTCAAGTTAATGCACACACGCAACTTGCCATTCTTCTTGGGCACCACAACGATGGGGGATACCCACTCGGTGTGCTCAATTTCATAGATAAATCCAGCTTCTACCAGTCTATCTATCTCTTCCTTGATCTTAGCAGCATAATTATCGTTATATGTATAAGGCTTTTGCTTAGAGGGTTTAGCATCTGAGGTCATGGGAATGGTGTGTGAGCATATGTCAGGGTCAACACCTTTCAAATCCTTGTAACTCCAAGCGAATACATCTCTGTATTCTCTTAGCAAGGCAATCAACTCTTGCTCTTCTTCTTTTGTCAAGTCATGGCCTATATACGTGCATCTCTCCTCTCCTTCTTCTATGGCCACTACTATTTTCTTAGTAGTTTCTTTGTTATCATAGGCCTCTCCTGATTGTGCCTCTCGTTTAGGCATTCTTATCATGACTCTCCTGTCATCAATCTCATACTTCTTAAAATTTTCAGGGACCTCAAACAAAGATTCTTCCTCTTCTGGTGAGGCTTCTCTCTTTTTTCGTTTCTTTCCTTCTTCCTTCGGGGTCACATGTGTTGTTAATCTTACATTAGTTGTAACCTCTCCATGCCTCTGGGGTTGAAATTCTACTTCATGGAAGTATTCTTCATCTGATGCAAATGGTGGGTCCATAATGATTGACTCTAGATCGGAGTCACTTGCATCCTCAAATGCATCAGGGTTAGGTTCGCATTCTTCTAAAACTGCCTCTCCCATGATTGGCTCTATGGAGAAGACTGAAATATCATAGCCATCCTCATCACAGTGAGGTGTCCATTGTTCTTCATTGATGGCTACGTCCATTGTTGCTAAAATTTCTGCCCAACCGTGAGGTTCAAATTCTTCGTCTGGAAAAACTACAGGTGCATAGGCTGGGTCTTGGATTGATCTATGGGTTTCTTTCGCACCTACCTCTCTGGCTTTCTCTCTCTTCTCTTCTTCTACTGCTACCTTGCACATCCATAAGTGAGTATCTTCATGCATCCATGAGGATCCAGACCCTATGGAATGCACCGATTCTGTATCATCTTTGGCTCTATGGATGGGATTCCATTGGATAGGAGGGACATCTCTGTGAGAATAATCTTTGAGATTGACTTTGGTCGTAACACCCAAGTGTTGCAAATACAAGGAGTTGGTTCCCCAATCCTGTACCACTTGCAACTGTCGCATAACTGGTCTTCCTAAAATCATCTCATAAGCATGATTTTTGCTGAAGTCACATATAGCAAAGCTATGCTCAAACTCAACACCACAAGTGGTGAGAGTTATCCCTTCCAGCAATCCTAAGGGTCTCTCAATATGACCATCGGCCATCTGCAATTTCATTCTTGTTGGCCTCATGCTCCCCGTAAATAGATGGGATGTCTTGTGGGAATTGGTCGTGTGCATCGTCCACAAGTTCAAAAGGAGGGGCGACCTCGCTTTCGTTATCCCATTTGTCTTCTTGAATCTCTCGTAGGAAGTCTGGTGCAAACCGATTCATAGAAGAAGAAGTGTCTGGCTCCGTAGAATTGGGCGCGTAAGCAACCTGTGAAGGAGGGCTGATTCTATTGTTGGCTCTCTCCTCGTTCTCGCAAATGACTGGAGCACAAGCTTCTTGGGGAGGATTACTTATTCTATTACTTTTCCGAACAGGCTCATACATCCCCTGAGAAGGAATGTAGGCAACCTGTGGAGGTACTTGAGCTTTCGAGGGAGGCTCATCTGCCTTTTGGGGGGGAAGATAAGCTTCTTGAGGAGGCCCACGGGCTTCCTGAAGAGGCTGGCTTACCCGTTCTCTTGCCCTTTCCTTTCTTTGAGGGGTAGGTTCCTTTTCTGGCTGTGCTATTGGCCTCTCTACTCTTTCTAAGGAGGGGAAGTTGTCCGGTTTAGGGGCATTGGCCACATACACTTCTGATTGGGAATGATTCCTGTTTTTGCTTGCTTTTTCTTGGTCTTGATTTTTTTCTTCCTTGTCAGATCTTGCAATTATCCTCTCTAACTTCTCTAGGAATCCATCCAAGTGTAATTGCGTTTTGGCTGAGCCTGAGTAAGTGAACAGGCGACTGGCTTCAAACATAGTCTGAGCCAATGCGACCATTTTCGCGCATAGTTTGGTTCTTTCTATCTCTAGGTCAGCTCTAGGATAGCACTTGTCATGATCCGTGACGTTTGGCCCTTCTTGGATTCTGGCCTGATATGCCTTAAGCATCATGTCTATGTCTTCGGGAGTGGGATCAGCTAATACTGATCCTGTTTGGGGTGGTGGGTGGGTTGCGTGGGCTGTCTTAGAGGGTGAAGGGATGGAGGGTGATGGGGATGGTAGCGGTGGGAATGTGTGAGAGTGCGGTTGAGACGTGATCTCTATGATTTTAGCCTTGGTTTCTCGTAGACTTTCCTCAAGTTCACTCATCTTCTTTGCCCATTGCCTTTTCATGCGTTCGCGGCTATCTTTCCAAGCTCTTGTTCTCTTTTTATTTTGGCTCTCAGTATCGCTAGCATCTAGGCTCTTTTCCTGGCCTACCCCTTGGTTTTGCTGCAATGCCTGAGCCCTAGTGACTACCTGTACTGGTGCAGTGGAAGTGACGCTTCCTGAGGAGTCTACCACTAACCCAACAACGTTGATAGGGGTGATTTTTGGCATGCTATTGGGGTTCTTTGGGCAATCTCGTAAGAGATGCTCTTTTCCGCAATCTTGGCAGAAGCCTTGGATCGTCACCGACTGGGTTTGCGTAGGTGGAGGCAAGGGACAATCACGAATGAGGTGATCTCCTTGGCATCTGTAGCACGGTCCTCTTGGGAATGGAGGTCTTACCTGCCTAGATTGAGGCCTAGGGTTGGGGTTTGTATACATGACGTTCGAGTAATCTGACTCCCAACTAGGTTCATTCGGCTCTTCACTATAGTAGGACTCACCATGTTCTGGAGACTGCATGTAGTAAGCCTGGGGGCTATCCACATGGGTAGAATCAAAGCTATGATCACTTGGGTCATTTTCAGAGATCAAGGATGTTACAGGGACTATAGCTCTATTCAGGTTCTCTTCTGCAGCAGTATACTTTACCGGAATCACATTAGCTGGGGCTGGGGGTTGTTGTGCTAGCACAGGCTGAGGCCTTTGTTGGCTTTGATATTGAGGTTGGAAATTTTGTTGTGGCCTGCCATATGGTTGTGGAGGGTACTGGTTCTGGTATCTGCCTTGTTGGTAGGGCTGAGGGTAGGGCTGCCTAATCGCCTGCTTGTTGTATGGGCAATCTTGTGCGGTGTGATTGGTGTATCTTCGTTCTATGGTGCAGTACTGGCTACTAGGATTTACTTGGGGCTGAGCCATAATGGGGCAGACATTCGCCATGTGGTCACCACCGCAAGTGTAGCACCTTTTCACAGGGGCAAACCTTGGGATTTGTTTGCTAGTTACACCTAATTTCTGAGCCACTTTTTCGGCAAGTTCCTCAATTGATGTGGCTTGTGTGGAAGATTGACTAGATGCACTATCTGAATCTTTGTAAATTTTGGACAGCTCTAGCTCTTCTCCTAGGTTATCTTCAATGTCAATGCACATACGTACACACTCTTCTATAGTCCTAGGGTCTTTCAGATACACATAGGATCTCAATTTTGGGCTCAGCAATCCGTCAAGGAATAAGGCTACTTGTTTAGCAGATGTGGGTAGCTCCGAAACAGGGCACCTTTCAAGATATTGTCTAAATCTTCTTCCGGCAAGTCTCACAGTCTCTTGAGGGGTTTGCTTGAAGCTGTGAATCAGTGAGGAGGTGTTGTGTCTTATGCCACTCTTGGAGAACTCAATAATAAATGCTTCTAAGAGTTGGTCTATGCTCCTGAACTGGCGCTCATCCAATGGCTGAAACCATGTAAGTGCCGTATTCCTTAGGGTTAGACCGAAGGCATTGTACTGCGTGAATAGATCCTCAACTTGTTCCGCTCTCAAGACTTGCTTGAACTCCGCCACATGATCATAGGGATCTCCTGTGCCGTCAAAATAATTCTTCATGGACTTAACTAGTTGGGTAGGTCTCAAGGTTCTTGCGTGCTCTCTAGGTCTCGGCAGAGGGAATCCATCTACATTTCTTTGGTTCCTTTGGTCTCTAAGCATCTCAGGTTCTACCCTATTCGTCTCCGTTCTCGTTCTCTCTCTGCCCACTGGATTGGCGAAGCTTACTTCTGGTCTATCTTTACTTCTATCTCTTTGCATACCATGAGCCTGGGATGTTCCAGCTCCATGGTGACCATAGGATACATTTGATCTTGAATGGGGGAAAATGAATTCGCCCTTCCAAGTGTAAGCATGCCTATCATTTTCTGTCACCACAAAGATCCTCTCCGAAGTGTGGTCTAAGTAGGTCACTCTACCTGGGCTATCCGGATCCTTAAACTCATAGATCATGATTGTTCCTATATCAGTTGGGTGATCCGGTTTATACCTCCAAAAGGCTTCGTCCGTTTCTCGATTGAGAAGCAAATCTATGCACTTGTTATCTTGGGGGATCCACTCAGGCGTGATAATCCTAGTGAGAACTGATTTACCTCGAGGGGTTCTAGGTTCCGCACCCATGTTCCCTTGTTCTAGGTCACCTAAGTCCGCTTCTGAGATTACATTCCCAAAGTCATCTGTCCTATCAGGATGACTAGTGACTACATATATAGTTCCTTCTTTGTCCAGGTATGCACCATTTTCAAACTTGACAGCTGGGTGTTCTAGTCCAATGGATTGATCAGGGTTTTTAATCTGGACCACAGATCTTCCTAAGCCGTCCTCATAGATGCTAGCACCTAATCGGTTGGTCCTCAGGTACTCCAACTGTGTTTTGTAAGGGCCTTCTACCCTGTACAAGTAGGGCACTCCTGAACTTCCCGTAGGTTTGTCCATGCCTTGAGACATCTCTGACTCACTGGTCTCAGAGCGAGGGTAGTTCGAGTGGTGGCTCAACTGCTGGGCCCAGGACCTAGCAGTGTGGTTGACACTAGCCTCTGAAGACCTAAGGCTTTGTCTCTCTCTTACTAGGTGTCGTCCTGATCTAAGGTTCATATGCCTAACTGATTAGCCCAAATTTTTGCCCAGAGTACAACCTCGTTGCCGATCAATTGGTACCAGTCACTTGATTCTTTTTAGTTATTCCTCGTGTTTAAAGTCTTGTCTGCTATTACGTCGTCAGGAATACTTGAATGTTCTTCGTACTTTCAGGTTGATCGTTCCACGTTAGGTTCTTTCCTTTATGTTGTCGACAGTACAGAGATTAAGTTTTTAGCTTGAACTTGAGTTTTTAGGTAGTCTTCAACTTGATAGTGGCCTATCGTCGCCCTGACTTACTCCTACTTCTAATCGCTCTTAGCCTAGGCTAGGAATTGACGAAGAGGAGTTGAGAATATTCCGACCTTTCTTGCCGAACCTTGCTCTTTAGTGCTCGAGAAGTTGGTTCTCAAGCGTGTGCCACACCCTTGCTTGGATACTCTCAATTGCTTCTCAATAGGCCTGCATAAATCCCAAGATTAGCTCCAAGTAGACCTTTCAATTGACAGACAATTTATTTCAGACACTTTTTTAATGACCCTTGTTCCCCCTTTTGCATTGTTAGAAATTTACTCTAGAGCTCCCTTGGTGTTCCTACCCCTCAGTGTGTCAACTTCCAAATATCCTATCTGAAAATCAACGCGTTATTCTTATAAAAAACAGTTGAGGGCGTGTAGTATATGTCACGAGCTTTCCGACAAGCCCTAGAGCTCAGAAAATGGATTTCGTATGAAAAAGTTATGACCGTTCAGGGTTTAGGGGGTTAACTAGACAAACAGAACCTTTCGGGGGTTTTAATGCATTTTCTAAGGCCTTTGTAAGTAGATGAGTACATGAAAGTGCAAATATGCCCAAAATTTAGCCTAAATTTCCAAAAATTCACTCCTTAATTTTTTGCCGAAAATGCCTGTCTATCGCAATAGACGGTGTCTGTCGCGATAGACACAATCTATCGTGGGGGCTGTCTGTCGCGATAGACGGTGTCTGTCGCGATAGACAGTGTCTATCGTGGATTTCTGTCTGTCGCGATAGACGGTGTCTGTCGCGATAGACGCTGTCTGTCGTGAAATTCGGTCTGTCGCGATAGACGGTGTCTGTCGCGATAGACGGTATCTGTCGCGGATTTCTGTCTGTCGCGATAGACGGTGTCTGTCGTGAAATTCGGTCTGTCGCGATAGACGGTGTCTGTCGCGATAGACGGTATCTGTCGCGGATTTCTGTCTGTCGCGATAGACGGTGTCTGTCGCGATAGACGGTATCTGTCGCGATAGACAGTGTCTATCGTGGATTTCTGTCTGTCGCGATAGACGGTGTCTGTCGCGATAGACGGTGTCTATCGTGGATTTCTGTCTGTCGCGATAGACGGTGTCTGTCGCGATAGACGGTGTCTATCGTGGATTTCTGTCTGTCGCGATAGACGGTGTCTGTCGCGATAGACGGTGTCTATCGTGGATTTCTGTCTGTCGCGATAGACGGTGTCTGTCGCGGATTTCTGTCTGTCGCGATAGACGGTGTCTGTCGCGATAGACAGTGTCTGTCGCGATAGACTGAAAAAATGCAAATTTTTGAAAAACTTCTAGTGATCTAGAGTGCCCTCAAGGTGTAGGTTACAATGATAAACATGCATTCACAAAATGTTAAGATTTTCTGTCTGTCGCGATAGACAGAGGCTGTCGTCCCGGGACCCGTGCAGAGCCTGTCGTACCTGCGCACACTGCTGGGGATGATGGTACAGCAAAAAACCTGCAAAATAGCTCAGAAAACATGCAAAAACAGCACATGCAAGTTCGCTCTCTCGCTCTCTCTCACAAGTGAAATGAGGGAAATGAGGTGGAGGTGGGGATATAGTCAAAAACTGAATTTTTCGCGATGATGGAGATGGACGTGGGAGATGGTGATGATGATGATGGTGAAGAAAGTAAAAGAAAATCGATGAGAGTGAAGAAAATACCTACAACTCCAACGCGTCAACTCTACGTCTTACCATCACACGCTCGTCCTCAAAGCTCGATCCCCGGCAACGGCGCCAAAATTTGGTGTAGCTCAGTGATGAGTAGCACCTCCTTTAATGTCAATCCGGGAAGACGTGAGGATGGTATGAAGACCTCGAGCAAGTGGCGGCACAAGTGCGTGAGTGAGAAGCACACAAGCATGCACACACATACACACACACGCGCACACACGACAAGGCAAAGAGAGAGAATCAATGGAGTTCTTTAGATTACTTTCAATAGCTCTTACAAGTTCGTTTCAATTACAATCTAACCTCAAAAATGAGCTCTCTAGCTCTTTTTATAGTTTTTGACTAGCTTTTGGCCCTGTCCAGACCTAGTGTCCGGCCTAGTTAAAAATTAGGTTCCAGGGCTTATTTGAGGGCTCAAACGAAGTCTAAAAATTATGAAATTTGGTACGATGGTACTTCTAATACTCCTCAAGGTCGAGGACTCCTCGGCTTGCACAAAATGGAGTCTAATCTACCAAAAACGGGATTTACAATGTTTGTGTAGTGATTAAAATCACTTGGGTTGTACATAATCTATGGGAAAAAATGATCTGGCCTTGTTGCCGTATTGTGCATGACTCCTTTGTTGCTTTGTATGCCAACACCTTACTTCCTCACTCCTAGCCCTAGACCTAAAAACTCTTTACACACACTCCAAAAGTGTGAAGTAACAAGTGCTAAAGTACTTAATTACTTGCCATTGAATGAATTCATCTTTACAAGTATGATTCATTCACTCCAAGCTATAACCATCACGAGGCCACCTTAGTTGGGCTTTCCCTGGCAACGGCACCAAAAATGTGTGTACCTAAGTCGTGAAGTCTTAGGGCTTGTGTCGATGAGAGTGTACCTCAATTGCCCCACAAGTGCATATAGTGGTGGACTAATACACGTTTAATTATCAATCCGTGGAATTAGACATACCAGGTGTATGAAGACGTGTGCACACATGATGGTAAGTGAAGTATCTAAGCTAAATGGATGTATCTTATCTCAACTACCTCTCCAACTCTCTAATTCTCTGAAAATGTATGCTATAATACCATTTACAATAGTAAGCACAAATTCAAACTTTTATCCTAGCTCTAAACTCCGAATATCATCAATAGCAGGTTTCTTTCGAAGCTCTCGATGAGATACATCTATTGGAGGTATTTTTAGTAGAATCTGACAAACATGCTTCATGTTATGAGCAAAATAGTGAATGGTAGAAAATACCAACACCTTCTCCACAACTCGTTATGGCTAACACACACACTACAATAGCTCACAAGCGATGCGAGGGGGTAGATAAAAGTCCTACACACACATTTCAAGCATTACACACATACAAATGCTCTTGGAGAAGAAGGAAATCAACAAGAAAGAGGCAAATTCGAAAATCTTCCTCAATTTTCACAATGGCAAAAAGTCTTTTACAAGAGTCACCAATTGACTTATATACATGTGCCCTAAATATGCTCCTTTCACACAAGAGATTGGCACTTTTATTGACTAACTCTAATTTCCATCCTTTTATGCTATTGGATGTGTACTCGCACAACCTACCGGTGAAGGTAATATGGATCTTCCAATTACCTATGCTAGTAGACAATTGAATGCAACTGAATGAAATTATACCACTATGGAGAGAGAAGGATTAGGCATGGTATATGTAGTTAAAAAATTTAGACATTATTTGCTTGCAAATAAGTTTAAATTTTTTATATCTCGTAAACAAGCCATGCAATATAGGAAGATTAATAAGATGGTTTC
Source organism: Ceratopteris richardii (assembly GCA_020310875.1). Taxonomy (NCBI): domain Eukaryota; kingdom Viridiplantae; phylum Streptophyta; class Polypodiopsida; order Polypodiales; family Pteridaceae; genus Ceratopteris; species Ceratopteris richardii. The sequence goes on from CM035407.1 coordinate 11,448,560, forward strand.
TCTTGCTAATGGAATATGGTTTCGAGGTTGTGGTAAGGAAAGGGAAGACTCATTTGAGAGCAGACCATCTATCTAGGCTCACATCGGGAGAAGCCCCATAAGGAGTGTCAGATGACCTTCCTGATGCTTACTTGTTTAATTTGGAAGTGGTGCCGCAGTGGGCAAAACCATTAGTGCCAGTATTGACATACGGGCCTAATCACCCAGTCATAAACACTCAAGATAGAGAGGTAGTACGACCCCAAAAGTACCACATCATGGTAGGAAGTATGTACAAGCACATAGATCAAGGGATCTTGGCTTGTTGTGTGGAAGAGGATGAGTACGCTAAATGGTTGCAATTAGCACATGTAGGTGCATTAGAGCAACACTACTCAAAACAACGAACCCTACAGACACTAAGGAGACTCGGAGTGCATAGGCCTACTATGGAGGCTGATGTCCAAAAGTTATGCAAAGAATGCCCCATCTGCTGCACTAAACCACCTGTGGAACATGCCACTCTTTATCAAGTGTCCATAGTGCCAGATTGGAGTGAACCACTAGTATCCTTCCTGAGGACGAAAACATTCCCTCCAGACATGACTCTGGCTAGGAAAAGGAGTTTAGAACAAGAAGCCCTGGATTACTCACTGTTGCAGAGCTAAAGAGAGCACAAAGCAGAGAAAAAGACGGGCCCCAAAATTTTTACGATTTGGACATCACATCTTTGTATCATAACCACTCTTGTAATATATTTTCCGTTGTAAATGCACTAGAGGAGTCCTCTAGATGCATCCCCACAGAAGATTAGAAGCTTACCCATGTAAAATAGTAGGAAATTAGTCTTTTAGTGAATAAAGTGCCGGTCTCTTTTGAAAGGACCATTTTTAGGGCACAAGTATATAAGTCAAGTGTGACTCTTTGTAAAGAACTTTTTGCCATTGTGAGAATAGAGAGCACAGAAATTCGAAATTGTGTCTTCTTCACTCTGTATCTTCTTCTTTGTGAGCTTGTATGCATGTGTATTGCTTGGAAAGAGTGTGAGGGAGTGTTGTCTATCCATGAAAGTGTTTGTTTGCTGTAGTTAAGGTGTGTGCGAAGTGTAGGAAGTGCTGAAGTGTAGGAAGGTATTTCCCGTGACTCAGTATTTTGCTCATAACTTGAAGTAAGAGTGTTAGAATTGCATGAAATCATTGCCATTGGATGCGTCTTCTCGAGAGCTTCGAAAGACATATGCTATTTGCTATATTTGGAGTTCGGAGCTGGGAGAAAAGTCCAAAATACTGACGGCTGCTGCACCAAGTATCGTGACACCATGACCAACAGTTGAAGCTTGTTTGGATTAGTCTTTACCTTGATTGCATTCTTTGAGTAGTTCACTTGCATTGATCATCACATGATTGCATGTCCTCATACACTCGGCTAGGTTTGTATACTCATCGGATTGATATTTAAAAGCGTGAATCCCCACTATATGCACTTGAAGGGGATTGAGGTATAGTCTCTTTCTCCACAAGTCCCTAAGTTGGTACTTAGGTCAACACACTTTTTGGCGCCGTTGTCGGGGAGTGACGAATCAAACCGAGGTATTCGTGTGATGGTAAGTAGCTTTTTGCATTGAAGGAAGAGGAGGAGTGGTGATTTTCTCTTCTTTGGTAAGTCATTTTCAACCGCACTTACTACTTCTCATTCTTGGAGTGTGTGTAGTGAGTTGTTAGTCTAGGGAAGTGAGTAGAATGAGTAGAGTAGGAGGAGCAAGGGAGTAGGCTAGGTAGCTAGAGTAGCTTTCAATTCTTGTTTTGTTGCTTCATTTCCAGTAAGTAAGAAAATCCCAAGTATAAAAACCAAAAAGAGTCATTTTGTAAGTCACTTGTGTTTCTGAGCAAGTATCGTGGAGCGTGACTATCGAGTATCGCATGGGAGCAACTAGGCTATCTGAGGCTGCACAGAGCAAGGGGGAGTGATAAAGGAGTTGGAATAGCCTCCAAGGTGAGCACATTACTGCTGTGTGGTGATCTCTTAGCTGTAAATCAAATTTTTGGAACAAATGATCTGCGTCAGGTATCGTTTAGGAGTTGCAGAGGTTATAAAGTGTGATTTGAATGATACAGAGAGTGAGGAGAGGGTAGAAGAACTAGTAGAACAAGTGTATTGAATCAAACCTTAAAAAATCCCTCAAAAATTTGACAAAGGGTCAAGTATCGCTTTCTCCCGTGGTCGAGTATCGCGATACTTAGCAAGTATCGTGAACCTCCTGTGATTGAGTATCGCGATATTTCCCACGGATCGTGTATCGCATTCCAAGGATCGTGATACTTAGCAAAGATCGCGTATCGTTCTGTCATCGATCGCGATACCTACCGTGTATCGTGTATCGTGATCTATCGATCGCGATACTTGAGAAGTATTGTGTATCGTTTGAACCAAATATCGAGTATCGTTTTTGTCCAAGTATCGTGTATCGTCTTACGAAGATCGCGATACTTGACAAGGTATCTTGTATCGTGTGAGCCAAGTATTGTGTATCGTGTTTTCATTGATCGTGATACTTGTCACCGATCGTGTATCGTCTTGGTCAAAGATCGTGTATCGTTTAGTCCAAGTATCATCTCTCTGGTGTACCGCGTGTCAAGTATCGTTTTAACCAGGTATCGTGTATCGTGGTCCAAAGATCGCGATACTTGTTAAGTATCGTGTATCGCTTTGTGCAAGTATCGTGCATCGTTGGCATCCAGAGATCGTGTATCGTTATAGTTGAAGCATCGTGTATCGTGGTTCAAAGATCGCGATACTGGTGAGGTATTGTGTATCATTTGGTGGAAGTGTCGTGTATCGTGGGCATCTAGAGATCGTGTATCGTCTGTGTTCAAGTATCGAATATCGTTTGGGATCAGATATCGTATATCATTTGGGTTCAAATATCGCGTATCATTTGGATCTAAAGATCGTGTATCGTGTACCTTAGCAGTCAAGTATCGTGACTTGAAAACTTCAATTTCAGCCAAATCCCAGTCAAAACTTTTTTGGAATTTTGGTCCATAGTGAATAGTGCCAGCAAGCTAGAGGTTAGCAAGGACTGACCAGAGCTGTGAAGTGGATGAACTTGAGATCCGGAAGAACCCTAGGAAGCCGAAGAAGTGTAATCTCTTCTATAGGTAGTGTAGCCGAACCAAGTAGCCGTTCACATTACTCTGAGACCTCCAGTGAGTCAGAGGAAGAAATTCCTATGGCTTCAGAGGATATGTAGAACACAGTACCCATGATTGGCATGATGTCAATCATTGAGGGAGAGTACAGGACCTCTTTGGAGTACGTGAACACCAACCAAAATGAGATCCCTATTTATTTGGATGGTCTAAACAGATCAGTGGCCAGGTTAAAGAAAGCGTCAGAGGCTTATATAGTGCCTAGGCCAGCAGTCAAGTATGTAGGAGGATTTTACGTGGACAAAAGAGATATCCAATATGTTGTCACAGAACACCCGGAAAACATTAATGAACATGGTGAAGAAAATAATGCTTCAAACTTAAATGGAGGTGGGAATGAAGAGCAAGTAACTACTCCTAGAGGGAGATCTACTGTTGCTAAGATATGGAGAGGAGATTTGATTCCCCAAGATGACTCCTTAATGCATGTGTATTTGATCAATGGGATGGAACATCTTCTTAGGGCACATTCTTCAATTTGGGAAGCTGCTCCTAATCCTGTTACCATCTATGAGTTACAAGATCCTGATTTCCCCACCATCATCACATATTTGGATAAAAATGAGAGAAGATATTGGCCCTTAACAGAATTGGAAAGAGCTGAGTTGAAATATCAGAATATCCCAATGTTCCCCCCTAGGGACCAAGCCACCACTTTGAGAAATCCACTTGGAACCTCTCAGAATGATTCATATCAGCAGTCAGGACAAACACAACAAACACAAATCCCAGTCAGACCACAGGTACAGTTTGCCATGCCTGCAAATAACCCTAATTACCGACCTCAACCATCTGTTGACCCAAGACATGGAATCCCTGCTCCAGTTAGACCGCCTGTAGCAAGAGGACCAGGCATACCCATAGGAAGACCAATTTTCCCAGAAATGCCTAGACCACCCGAAGCAGGAAGAAGATTAAGACCAATTCAAGTTGCCAAATGCATGAGAAACCACTATGATGGCTCTAGTGAACCTTACAATCATATAGCTGAATTTAAACAAGTAATCAGAGCCGAGCAGGTAGAAGACTTCTTGATCCAATATGAGTCCTTTGGTCTTACATTCTCAGACACTGCATTAGCATGGTTTCAGCCATTGGACCCTAATAATTTTCAAAACATGGAACAAGTCTACCAAGAAATGATTGAGGAATTCACTAAGTCAGGAATTAAAAACAATTCTTCGTCTTTGATCTATAGCTTTAAGCAAGCCCCTACCGAATCAGTGTGATTGGCTGCAAGAAGATTCAAGCAGTATGTGGACAGATGCCCAGTAGAAGAGAGACCTACCCAAAATAAAATGGTGTCATTATTTTTGGAAGGATTGTTGAACGGATCTTTGAGATCTTTAGTATATGTAAAGAGAGTTCAAACTTTGTAAGAATGCATGAAGGAGTGTATAGACCTAGAGGACAACCTAGCGGAAGATTTGAAAATACCTCAAGGTAGTATGAAAAGTGAAGATTCGGCCAGTAGCACATCAATCCCTAAAAAAAATGTAGAGGAAATAGCCGATTTGGTAGCAAAGAAGCTGAACGTTCAAGGACAGAGAAACTACCCCAGTAACCCTATGAGAGTGCCCATGCTCAGAAGATGCATGCAGTGTGGAGGTGATCATCCTTCTCACTTGTGTACTAGGGGAGTAGTCCCACCACCTGCATATACTTATAATAGACCCACTGTCCTAGGACCTCTACAATATTGTAGTATAGAACAAAAATATACAAATCACAGCACAGAAAACTGCCCTTACAATAGGCAAGCGAGACCAACACAGCCATATATGAGACCTTATGGATACCCGCAGAGAGAACAAGGAGGTGAAGCGTGGAGATACCCTACCTATCAGCAGCAGGCACCAATGCCACGACCATATGCGTATCAAGGATACACCCAACCACAACCAGTACTAGGACAACAACCGCCCCATCCTCAGAACGTTGTCCCAGTCAAGATAGCTCAACCTGAAGAAAACCTAGAGAGAGCGATAGTCCCAGTCACACCATTGGCTAGTAATGAACCATATGACTCATCTTACGACCATAGTCAAGGAGCATATCCCAATTATGAAAGCTCTATGATGGAATATGGACAACTGCATGAACCATATGCCTATGGCATGGAAGTATCAGATAGTTCATACGGATATGAGCAGGACTATGTGTCATTAATGTACACCGCTCCTAGAGCAACCATACCACCCCAACCCATGAACAGACCGCCTGTACCCAGAGGACCATGCTATAGATGTGGAGGTGATCACTATATCAGAGAATGCACATTGCCAAACCCACCACCACCACAACACGTCTGGGAAGGCTACTGTAGTGATTGTGGTAAGGAACATCTTTTCAGAGATTGCCCCAAGAATCCCAACAAGGTTACATCCAACGTGCAAATCAATGTGATAGAAGTAATCGAATCATCAGGGAGCGATAAGGAATATACTGTACCATTGAAGGCGATAACAAGAGCCAAAGCTAGAGAGACCCCAGAAAAACTTGGAGAACACAATCAAAGTGACCTAGAGATGAATACACCCACACCTCATAGAGTTGAAGACTCGGAAGAGCCTAAGAAAAGTGTTGTAAGTTAAAGAACACAAAGATGGAAGAACCATAGAGATAGGATAAAAGAAAAGAAGTTATTACAGAAGAAGGAAAATGAGAAGAGCGAACAAAACCCAAAAGAGGAACAGAAAATTGAAAAAGAAAACAAAAATGAAAAGTACATAAGGCATACAAGGCACGAATAAGAGCCGGACCGACCATCGAACAACATGAAAGAGAATATCCTAGAGGAGACTTAGAGAAAGATAGGTTGGAGATCTGCAAAAAATTAATAGAAGTTGCTCAACAGACCTTAGAGAAACCTGCATTGCCATTACCCAAGACCCGAATTCCTGAAAGAGAATTCCAAGAGTGCATCATCACCAATGACCACGAAAAACCTGAAGTGAGTAAGACACAGAATGGCAATTATTGTGAGGATAAAAAAGAAGGATCCATTGTTCCCGAAGTAGAAGGGGAATGGCCTAAAGATTTGTGGGCTAGAGTCCAAGAGGACAGATGGAAGAAAGTGGAAGGAATTGAACCACCCTTTGAAGAACTAGAAGCAGAAAATGAAATAGAGGGTTCAATACCTGAATTAAATTTGGAAGAAATTTTACCAATGGATCCAAGCGACAAAGGAGATGACGGAGTAAAGGATTTGCCAAATTACACCGGAGAGTACGAACATAATTCAGAATTATATTGTATCCCCTCAATAAGGAAAAAAGAACTGAACCCATCAGTCCAAACATCTGATATCATACAACATTTTAGAAAAGTCAAAATCCCTTGTACCCTAACTTTAGAAGAACTGTTGAAGATTAAACCACATTTGAAGGAAAAATTGACCAGTCAATTGGAGGTCAAGACAGGAGAAAAAGAGATGTCTGACGAAGTAAACACAGTGAAGATCCCAGTGGATAAGGTAGGAGATTTTAGTGAGGGAGATGAAGGAAACACTTGCCTTCCAATTACTTATAGGGGTTATACCACCAAAGCCATCTTAGATTCAGGAGTTGGTGTAGGCATTGCTACTAGAGAAATCTGGGAGAAATGGGGAAAACCAGCTTTAAGACCAACGCGTATGAAAATACAAATGGCTGACGGACACACAGAAAGACCCTTGGGATTATTAGAACGGGTAGTTTTCACTACTTGCGGAGTCGAATTTGAACACACCTTAGCAATATGTCAATTTGAAAGGGCGAGCAATTACGAAATGATACTTGGAAGACCTTTCATGAGACAGCTAAAGGTTGTACAAGATTGGGGAAAAGATGCAGTATACCTACAACATGAAGGAACCACCACGAGAATAAATCTCCACACTTATACATATCAAGATGTTCCCCCCTTACAATGGAATCAAATTCATAAGGAAGAAGACGATCAATCAATTCACAGCATGGGTTCTAGCGACCAATCTTGGATGAACGAGGACACTCATCTATGGATATGCCAAACTGCCCAAAAGGAAGAGGATAGGAGAAAGGGATGGCAGCAAAGGCAAGGAGTAGCTAGGTCTGTGCAAGATCCAGCTTACATGCCTCAAGTCTTTTTAGATGAAGAGTTTGAACCTCATGGCTGGATGGAGATTTTAGCGACCCTCGATGTATGTGTGAACGAAGAAGTAATAACTATGAATGAATGTATTGACGAAGAAGGATATGACGTTAGTCTCTATGTAGTAGTCCTTCAGGAGGCTGAAGAAGGAGAAGTGATAGAGAAAGAATGGAAGGAGGACTATGAGAGCATTGAGATGGAGCCAGAACCAATGGAACTGGAGGATGAAAATAAAAAAATAAGCATCACAGCTAACGAAAACAACCAAGAACCTACACAGGAAGAAGAACCGGAGTTAGATAAAGAGCCAGAGAATGAAGAAAACAAGCCACTAGATCAGTTTGAAGTGCTAGCTCACTTCAAGAAATATGAAGTAGAAGAGAGAAAAATTGCTATTCAAATGCCTAAAAGAGAGGCACAACCGGGAATAGCTTATGACAATAAAGAACAAACCAAGAAGATAGTAGTAATGTTAGAAGAAGGAGAAGAACGATGTACTTTCATAGGACAAGATGTCTCAATAGAGGAAGAACAAGAGTTAATACACCTCATATGGGTGTTGGTGTAATTTGCAAGCCCTCACACTTGGCTTGGATTTACTCTTGAAGACTCAACATGTGAGAAGAACCATAGGAACTTATGCTTATAAGTTCTTACCATTTTACTTCTTGTAAAAGTCTAAATCACTTGGAATCTTATGGATACACCTACTTGATAGATTCGTGGAAAAATTAGAACTTGTGATTGAGAGAATATCTCCCTACTTTTAGAGGAGTGATTGAAGGGAGCCAAGAATTCAAATTTGAATTCAAACTCTCACTCACTTAATATATAAGTTGTGTTTGAAAAGTCGCGGTGTGTGTGTCACTATCCCCAAGGCTAATTTCATCTATCATTGAGTGTGTGAGCTCTACTCCATAGCCTACACCTCTGAGTACCATTTGGCAATGTCTATCATGTCAATGGGAATGTACATCAATGTGAATTAATACATATCTTTACATTCATCATCTCTGTTATTCTCTGAGTGTACTACTTCAAGTCTGTCAACTTCAGAGAGGCATATCTCAGTGCCTACTACACCAAATCAAGTGATTCAAAGCTTGGTAGATCCAGCTCAAAGCATTCTACACGACTACAAAGTTTGACGAAGTTTGGTTCAGCCATTTTCAAGAAATCGCATTCGAAGCAGTCTCTGGTATTTGCCTGCAGAGCTCCTAAAAAGTCGCGATTACATATAATTTTGCTAAACTTATTTCTCTGTGCATAGTTTATCAATTTGAATGATTCCACGTGCAAATGGTAGCTTGTTAAGCTAGTTGAATAAATCTAAGAGGAATTTTTCCAATTGTAAGTGTGCTGGTCATACTGAGTGAAAGACTGAGCAGGTATCAAGATCAAAATAGAAAGTTCTCAAGTCTAGTGAAGTGCAAACTCATCTGTTTTGATCTAATCATTATTCAAATCATTTCCAAAGTACATATAGCATATTTTGGTATCATTTGGAAGCTCAAGGAGTCTACTAAGCATATCTGGAGTCAAAGAGGGCTGGTGCAAAGCAGGATTAGCAGTACCAACTCAGTCTTCTGAGTGCATCCAACCATCTCTCCCAACAGTGGTATCAGAGCAAATAAGGTAACATGGGAGATGGTTTTTCTTCATTCATTGACAAATTGGACATGAACAATTACCAAGCTTGGTCTCTAAGGATGAAGACCTATCTACAAGGAAGAAGCTTATTTGGATTCATCTCAGGAGATGAGGAATTGCCCTCATTCAAAGCAAGAGGACTACCCACCAAGGATGAACAAGAGAGGCTCAACACATGGTGTGCAAAAGATGCATTGGCAAGGTCTTATCTTCTTAACTCTATATCTGATTTCCTTTTACCTCACATCAGGAATTGTAAGACTTCCCAAGAGACTTGGGAAACCTTGTCATCATACTTTTCTTCTAACACAAGGGCCAGGAAGAATCAATTGTGGATTGAATTCACAACCCTTAGAAAGCAACCAAAGCAATCAGTCTCAGAATTTGTGACCAAGATCAAGGATGTGGCAGACCAATTAGCAAGCATTGGAGAGGAGATTGAAGAGGAACAAATAGTAAGGCAAGTAACCAATGGACTAAAGGCAGATGATAAGTGGGAGAGCTTCACCACTGCAATGGATCTCTACATGGACATGCATACCCCAGATCTCACAACTCTCATGGGCCAACTATTCACACATGAAGCAAAGTTTACAAAGGCTGGAGATCAATCAAAAGGTAATAACCCCTCTGCTCTATATACTGATAAGAAAGTTAAGGATAAAGGTAAAGGGAAGAAGCAAGAAGAAGAAGGCTCTACCTCCCAAGCTAATTATGCAGGGAGAGGTAGATCTTCAAGAGGTAGGGGCAGAGGAGGTAAGCAAGGTAGGGGGAGACCCTACAACTCATTACCATGCAACATTTGTGGATTGTCTAACCATACCACAGATGAGTGCTACAGAAATTATAAGAATCAGAGAGGAAGAGGCTATCAAAGAGGTGGATACTCTCAAGGTAGAGGTAGATTCAACCAACACCAAGGCTACAATGGATACAACAATCAGTACAACAACAATTACAACCACAATGGTAACTATCAAGGTGGATTCAGAAATAGAAGGGATTACAACAAATACACAGAGGAGCAAGATGAGTCCCTATTGATCATGAATATGACCTCCAAGGCAGGTACAAATGATGATCATTTATTTTATATTGATTCAGGGTGTTCTAACCATGTAGCTGGTAATGTGGCACTACTCTCTGATTTGGAAGAACCCAAGGGCAAACATAAGGTACAGACAGGTGATGATACTAAACATAAGGTACAGACAGGTGATGTAAAGATTGGAAATGTGAAAACTTGTGATGCGAACCAGAACCTATTGAGCAGGGTACTTTATGTACCAACCATTACCAAGAACCTAATGAGTGTTGGTCAGATTGTGGAGAAAGGTTTGCAGGTCAGGTTCAATCAACATGCATATGTGGAGGACCCAAGACATGGATTCAGAAGGATAGCCAAGGGAGAAAAATCAGGTAGATTATTTACTTTTGAGCTAGAAGATACCAAAAACATTGCTTTATACAATTACAAGGATCAAACACTTTCAGAGTTAGAAATATGGCACAAGAGGTTAGGTCACATAGGTGAAAGAACCCTAAAGCAAATGTGCAGGGATCAATGTGTGCTTGGGATACCTAATGTATCCAAGCAACATATGATTTACAAGTGTAGTGCTTGTCAGTTTGGTAAGTCTCACAGGTTGCCCTACTCAAGGAAAGGTTTCATGCATGAAGACTACCTAGACTTGGTACACACAGATGTTTGGGGACCTAGCAAGGATCCCTCTATTTCAGGATCAAGGTACTATGTGTCTTTCATTGATGATTATAGCAGATGGACTGTCTTATACTTTATGAAGCATAAAGATGAAGTGTTTAATTGTTTCAAGAGGTATCTTGCACTTGTTGAAAACCAAACAGGAAGAAACTTGAAGAGGTTAAGGTCAGATGGAGGAGGAGAATACTTCTCCAATGAGTTTGAAGATTTCTTGCAGGAAAGAGGCATCAAAAGGGAGATAACTACAAGGTACTCACCAGAACAAAATGGGGTAGCTGAAAGAAGGAATAGGCTTATTGTTGAAACAGCTAGGTCTATGCTTAATGAAAAAAAGTTGCCAAATTATCTTTGGGCAGAGAGTGTATCTACTGCCACCTACCTCATCAACAGGTTGCCATCAAAGTCTCTTGATGGCATGACACCTTATGAAGCTTGGCATGGTAAGAGACCATCATTGGATCATTGCAAAATCTTTGGTTGTGTAGCATATGTGCATATTCCCTCACAGGTAAGGGGAAAGCTAGACCCTAAAGCTGAAAAATGTATCTTCATTGGTTATGATTTGAACCAAAAAGGGTATAGATTCTACAACCCAACAAACAAAGGCTTCAAGGTAAGCAAAGATGTCATCTTTGATGAGAATGACTCATGGTATGAGAATGAATGCAGGAAGGTTAGTCTACCTTATGATTTGCAAGAGGAGTTTCCAAAACTAATCAAGGAAGAACCAAGCAAGGAAGAAGATCCAAGTTCAGAGGATGATGACACAATCAACCTTGAGGAATTCAAAGCATGGAAGTCCAAAGGAAAGATGAAGATGAAGCAGCTAGAGGATATTCCAGAATCCTCAAATCAGTCAATTAGGAGATCTCAGAGAGAAAGTAAAAGACCAATCAGATTTGGGTATGACACATCTCTTGTAACTAAGCATTCTGTATATCTTGCAAAGGATTTGTTGAATGAAGAACCAGGTACATATGAAGAGGCAATCACCAAACCAGAATGGAAAGGAGCTATGGATGAAGAAATAGAAGCTCTCAAGGAGAGTGACACATGGGACTTGGTACCCAAGAAAGACTCTATGAAGGTGATAGGATCCAGATGGATCTACAAGCTAAAGAGAAACTCTGATGGAACAATCAACAGGTACAAAGCTAGGTTGGTAGCCAAGGGTTTTGCACAAACCCAAGGCATTGATTATGAGGAGACATTTTCTCCTGTGGCTAAAATGCCAACAATCAGAGTACTAGTGAGTGTAGCTGCATCCAAGAATTGGAACATGTACCAATTAGATGTCAAGAATGCTTTCTTGAATGGATGGATATCTGAAGAAGTCTACATGTCACAACCACCTGGCTATGAAGATCCCAAGAAGGTAAATTATGTTTGTAAATTGAACAAGGCTCTATATGGATTAAAGCAGGCACCTAGAGCATGGAATTACAGGTTGACAACATATCTCCAAGACCAAGGATTTGTGATGAGTAAAGCAGACACTTCTCTATTCATAAAGAGGAGTAGTACAGAGGTAATCTACTTGTGTGTTTATGTTGATGACATCATCATTACAGGCAATGATGTCAATGGTATTAGAAGCATCAAAGGACAGATGATGAAGGAATTCAAGATCAATGATCTTGGATTATTGAAATATTTTTTAGGTCTTGAGTTAGTCTACACCAATTCAGGTATATATATCACTCAAAAGAAGTATGTACAGGACATTGTGAAGAAGTTTAATTTGTAGGAAGCTAAAGTCTCAAGTACTCCAATGGAGGTCAACCTAAAGCTTAGTGCTCATGAAGGTGATGAAGTCCAAGACATTACAGGATACCAAAGTATGGTTGGAAGTTTGAATTATGCTACCTTAACCAGAATTGACATAGCATATGGAGTTAGTGTGCTTAGCCAATTCATGCACAAACCAAGGGTACCTCACCTAGAGGCAACAAAGAAGATCTTGAAGTATCTAAAGGGAACTCAGAACCATGGTTTGTACTTTCCTTATACATCAGATATTGACATTAAAGTATATTCAAATGCAGATTGGGCAGGATGCAAGGATGACAGGAGAAGCACATCAGGATACCTATGTTTTGTAGGTGATAAACCAATTTCTTGGTCAGCCAAGAAACAACCTACAGTAGCTTTGTCATCTACTGAAGCAGAGTATAGAGGGCTAGCCAATGCCACTCAAGAAGCTATCTGGTTGAAGCTTTTGTATACAGAATTAGGTCTATACACTAGACCTCCAATTATCTTTGGAGATAACACAAGCTCTCTTCACCTTGCAGCTAATCCAATATATCATGCTAGGACAAAACACATAGAGGTTCATTACCACTATGTGAGAGAAAAGTTGCTAAGCAAAGACATTCAATTGACTTATGTGTCCACTAATATGCAATGTGCAGATTTACTTACTAAAGCTTTGGATGGAAACAAGTTATGCAGATTCAAATCCATGATTGGATTACAAGATGTGATTGAAGATTGAAGATGAAGACTTAAGCCAAAGTGTTTGGCTTGAGGGGGAGCTGTTGGTGTAATTTGCAAGCCCTCACACTTGGCTTGGATTTATTCTTGAAGACTCAACATGTGAGAAGAACCATAGGAACTTATGCTTATAAGTTCTTACCATTTTACTTCTTGTAAAAGTCTAAATCACTTGGAATCTTATGGATACACCTACTTGATAGATTCGTGGAAAAATTAGAACTTGTGATTGAGAGAATATCTCCCTACTTTTAGAGGAGTGATTGAAGGGAGCCAAGAATTCAAATTTGAATTCAAACTCTCACTCACTTAATATATAAGTTGTGTTTGAAAAGTCGAGGTGTGTGTGTCACTATCCCCGAGGCTAATTTCATCTATCATTGAGTGTGTGAGCTCTACTCCATAGCCTACACCTCTGAGTACCATTAGGCAATGTCTATCATGTCAATGGGAATGTACATCAATGTGAATTAATACATATCTTTACATTCATCATCTCTGTTATTCTCTGAGTGTACTACTTCAAGTCTGTCAACTTCAGAGAGGCATATCTCAGTGCCTACTGCACCAAATCAAGTGATTCAAAGCTTGGTAGATCCAGCTCAAAGCATTCTACACGACTACAAAGTTTGAAGAAGTTTGGTTCAGCCATTTTCAAGAAATCGCATTCGAAGCAGTCTCTGGTATTTGCCTGCAGAGCTCCTAAAAAGTCGGGGTTACATATAATTTTGCTAAACTTATTTCTCTGTGCATAGTTTATCAATTTGAATGATTCCACTTGCAAATGGTAGCTTGTTAAGCTAATTGAATAACTCTAAGAGGAATTTTTCCAATTATAAGTGTGCTGGTCATACTGAGTGAAAGACTAAGCAGGTATCAAGATCAAAATAGAAAGTTTTCAAGTCTAGTGAAGTGCAAACTCATCTGTTTTGATCTAATCATTATTCAAATCATTTCCAAAGTACATATAGCATATTTTGGTATCATTTGGAAGCTCAAGGAGTCTACTAAGCATATCTGGAGTCAAAGAGGGCTGGTGCAAAGCAGGATTAGCAGTACCAACTCAGTCTTCTGAGTGCATCCAACCATCTCTCCCAACAATGGGAATATCGGGATGTTTTTGCCTGGACCTACAAAGATTTGAAGGGGGTCGACCCATCTATATGTGCCCATAGAATTCCCATGACATCCGAAGCCAAACCTTCTAAACAAAGACCATATACATACAATGATGTGTATTCAACAAAGATAAAGGAAGAGATAGACAAGTTGTTAGATGCTGGATTCATATATGAGATTGAGCACACGGAATGGGTGTCACCTTTGGTGGTTGTACCGAAAAAGAATGGGAAGTTAAGAGTATGCATCAATCTGAAGAAAGTAAATGCTGCGACCATAAGGGATAGTTACCCATTACAAATTACGGACCATCTGTTGGAAAGAGTGGCAGGGAAGGAAGTTTATAGCTTCTTGGATGGCTTTTTCAGGGTATAATCAAGTAGCTATTGCTCCTGAGGACCAACATAAAATAGCGTTCGCAACTGAATGGGGAGTATACGCCTTTAGAGTCATGCCTTTTGGTCTAACTAATGCCCCAGCCACCTTCCAAAGATTGATGTGCCATGTATTCAAAGAATTCCTAAGAAAAAGTATGGAGGTATACGTGGACGATTTGTGTACTTATTCAGCTATACGATCAGAGCATATCCCTGAACTAGAAAAGATCTTTGCCAAGTGTCGACAATACTGAGTATGCCTCTACCCAGAAAAATGTGTCTTCATGGTTAGACAAGGAAAAATATTAGGACATATTGTCTCTAAAAATGGAATCTCAATTGATGAAGACAAAATCAAAGTGATTCTGGATTTACCAAGACCAAAGACTGCTAAAGAAGTTCAAGCATTTATGGGACATTGTGGATACTATCGAAGATTTATACATATGTACGCCATAATTGCTAGACCTCTCTATGCACTATTGACACAATTTAATTGGACCGAAGAATGCGATAAAGCCTTTAATGAGTTAAAGAATCGATTGAGTTCAGCACCAATCCTTCGCGTACCAAACTAGAATAAGCCATTTCACATTCATGTGGATGCTTCTAAGTTTGCCATTGGTTGCATCCTCGCTCAACCTGCAGATACAGGGAAACTAGACCACCCTATAGCCTATGCCAGTAGACAATTAAATCAAGCAGAACGCAATTATACCACCACTGAGAGAGAAGGCCTAGGGATGGTATACGCAGTCAAAAAGTTCAGACATTACCTGTTGGCAAACAAATTCAAATTTCTTCATTGATCATCAAGCCCTACTGTACTTAGTCAATAAACCTTGCAATACAGGAAGACTAGTACGATGGTTTTTATTGCTAATGGAGTTTGATTTTGAGGTAGTAGTCAAGAAAGGAAATACCCACATAAGAGCAGATCACTTATCCAGAATGACCCATGGAGAACCACCCATAGGAGTACCAGATGATCTACCAGATACGTATCTTTTTAACTTGGAAGTATGTCCCCAATGGGCAGAAAAGTTGATCCCTATACTTACACATGGACCTAAAGATGGGATCACACCAAACCGAACCCAAGACCTTTGGAAGACTAAAAACCTTCATATCATTGCGGGAAGTTTGTATCACCAAGATTCAAGTGGATTGTTAATGAGATGCGTTGAAGAGGAGGAACAGGAAATGTGGCTTCAGAAAGCACATGTGAATCAATGGAAAACTCATTTGAATGCAAACGGAACATGGCAAACCTTGAGGAGGTTAGGCATATATTGGCCAACCATGCAGAGAGATGCACATAACTATGTATCAGCGTGTCACATTTGTCAAGAACAAAATCCAGAAGAGAACTCAACTCTATGCTATTCCACAGTAGCACCGAGATGGAGCATGCCTCTGGTAAAATTCTTAAAGACCCAAGGATATCCAGAAGGAGCCACTATAGCAAGGAAATGTGCACTTGTAGAACAGATTAAGGATTATGCCATTATAGGAAGACAACTTTTTAGGCGAGGGAGAGATAATCAATTACGAATGTGCATTCATGAAGACGAATATCTTTCTGTTTTAGAGATGGCGCATACAGGAGCTGCAGGAGGGCACTTCTCTGCAGATAAAACAGCAAAAATGATCCTCTTTGCTGGAATGTGGTGGCCAACTCTACATCAAGATGCAGTAACATATGTGCAACGATGTGATACATGTCAACGAACGAAATATCCAATTAGAAGAGATGAAATGCCACTGAGACCCATGATGAGTGCCAGAGCTTTCACGAAATGGGGAATAGACTTCATAGGACCTATTAGCCCACCAGCGAAAGGATCCCATGCCGAGTATATAATTGTAGCCACAGACTATCTGACCAAATGGGTAGAAGCCAAAGCAACCAAGAAAAATGACGCAAGAACCACGGCCAAGTTTCTCTTTGAGAACGTTTTCACTAGATTTGGACTACCAATAGAAATTGTGAGTGATAGAGGTACGCACTTTGTGAATGAAGTTGTAGAAGCCTTATTGAATGAATTCTTGGTAATTCATAAGAAATCAGCTCCTTATCACCCACAAGCCAATGGACAAGCCGAAAGTTCGAATAAAATCTTGTGTACAGTTCTCACCAAAATTGTTAACGATGGTAGATCAGATTGGGATAAACAATTACATCATGCTTTATGGGCATTTTGTGTAGCCTATAAAACCGCCATAGGCACTACTCCTTTTAACTTAGTATATGGACAAAATGCTATTTTGCCAATTGATTTCTTAATTCCCACTCTCAGAGCAGCAACTACTTATGAGTGGACGGGACATGAACTATCAGCTCAATTGGATCAAATAGAGAAGCTTCACGAAACTAGGTTACAAGTAGTAGCAGGCATTTATGCTGCTAAACGACGACAGAAAGCCTACTTTGATGCTCACATCAAGGACAAAAATTTGAAGGAAGGAGATTTAGTTTTGGTATATACCTTGAAACAACACGCTAAGAAGTTGCAAAAGAGAGGATATGGCCCATTAATCATCAATCGTATATCGACAAGTGGAGCCATTAGCTTAGCAACCCTAGATGGAGAAGTATTACCCAACTATATCAGTGGATGTTGAGTAAAAAAATATCTAGAACCGTTGACCGAAGAAACAATGTCTCGATTAATCCAGGGCAAGAATAGACGCATTGAAGAGGAAAGGATACGAGAAGAAGCGAGACAGGAAGCCCTAGAACGAATTAAGAAACGGAAAGAGTGGATGAGAGAGCGAGATGAGAGATATCGATTAGGAGAAGAACTCATCCCAATGGCTAATTTTAGAGCCACTCAGAGCGTAGGTTCAAAGAGAACGCAACCATATTTAAATTTGGGAGCAGGTAAAACGGAGTACCACTTGGTGGATGCTCTCATTGACACAGGAGCTGCCATAATCTGTATCAAACTTTCTTTGACTCAGAAACTCAAGGAGGAATTACGTCCATCAATGGCACAGTTGATAGGAATAGGAGGAACAATTACTCAATGTATAGGTGAGATCACCTTACCTCTGCACCTTGGCAACAACACTATGGAACAAAAGCTATTAGTGTGTCATGATCAGGATTTACTTGAAGAGGTAGTGTTAGGTCAAGACTGGATTTATGAATATGAGGTAACCATTCAATTGGCTTTAGGATACATCTCAGCCAGGATAGGACATCGGGAAGTATTCAGTCCGCTAGACGAATGACCAATCAAATCTGTAAGCATAGAGCAAAAAGTTCATTCCAATGAACAAAGTCATGAGTGTAGGTTCACTAGCACTATAGAAACCTCTTCATCAAGTACTATGTGTGCGGACACATTGAATTCTGATTGCATATCATCTTCTAGTCTAGCAAGTCACAAAAGTGTCAATCAATTCAAAACCCATCTCAGTGAAGCACCATGCACAAGAAAGTCCAGTCCTCTTAGTAATTCAAAATCTATACCTATTAAAATATACCCTATTCCGTACACTCAACAAGCTTGGATAAGGAAAGATCAAGTGAAGGAATATCTTCGACGACAGAAGCACTATCGACATTGGAGCAATCAAGCAAGTAACAAAGCAAATCATTCTGAGCACCAAAGTCAACAACGAAATGCTACAATATGGATCCCAAAGAAAGTAGTAGCCGCTCAACCGGATCGATTGCAACTATGGATTCCTAAATCATGTGCTCCAAAGAAGCTAAACCGAAACGATGAACCTCAGCATATGAAGAACCAACATGGACTACGAGCAAAACAGCCACAGAAGAATAGCTATAGGAAAATAAAGGAGTCTGCAGTCGCTACACAAGCCAATCTGAGATTCAAAAATCAGAGAGAGCAGACATACAACGAGAGAAGAACCACATTCATAAAAAAGGTGGAGAATACAGTACATCCCAACAGAATGAAGCAAATTTGGGTGCCGAAAGACAAGATAGACTGCATACATCAAACAACTACTTCCAATTGCACACATATGGAGTTATCAGTACCCAAAGTATGCATGATAGGGCCACATTACAAGGCCAAGCATTCGGCACATCTTTCTTCTATTTCAGGATAGTAGAGCACATTTTCCTCTCGAGAAATAGGAGAGCACTTGTACATACATTAAGAAAATTAATTAAAAAAAACAATAACCGCTTCGACTATAATCTAACTTTTCTGTTTTCCTTTCAGATGAAAATATAAAAATATCTAAAAAATGTGGAAAAATCCAGGTATTACCTTTCTCACACCCACGGGAAAGGGACGACACTACTCACTCGGAGCAATATCAAGCTTATGACAAACAAATAAAGGAGGATTTCTGATAATATATGCCCACTAATTCATACTCTATATTGAGTGCAGATGGCATCTACTAATTCCGAAGCTACACAAGAGGAAGAGGTCCAACTTCTTCCATTGGAATCAATAACAAAAGTCAGAGGCCATTGGTTTCATGATGACCAAC
This sequence comes from Ceratopteris richardii, assembly GCA_020310875.1. Taxonomy (NCBI): domain Eukaryota; kingdom Viridiplantae; phylum Streptophyta; class Polypodiopsida; order Polypodiales; family Pteridaceae; genus Ceratopteris; species Ceratopteris richardii. The sequence continues at coordinate 11,467,705 of CM035407.1, forward strand.
CAGTCTCGAAACTTAATTTCATGGCAACTATCAAGATTATGGATAGGGATCACTACTTCCCTATTATGTCGCAAGATTTCAAGACCATAATCCAAGGATTACCGCATATAGAGGATGTATGGACACAAGCAGGGCTAGACACATTCCTTAGAATACCAATTTATCTACCTGATTTTCAGAGATGCACTCAAGTGATGAACACCCTTCAGCCTGCACCTAATAAGGTATCTGTACCTGAAGCACGAGTATTGGATAAGGTAGGTACTTGAAGACCATTCAATTCACTCATGAATTGATCAACAAAGCTTTTGGATGGAATCAAGAAGGAATTACTAATGTCAAGGAGGAATGTCATGACCCTAAGAAGAGATCCTGTATGGATATTAACAGAATAGACATTGAAGATGCTGTCCGTCTGGTGAACCAACATTTCTGTTTCCCTAGGATGCACAGATACACTACACCACAAAAGATCGTAGTACAACTACTATCTCACGCCATGAGACAAATTGGAAACAAAGTGAATCTGATTGGCTATGTACAAGAAAGACTATTTGAAGCCCAGAAGAAGTGGGGCCAGAAGAAGTTTCTAAATGGGAGTTCAGCTTTAACATTATTGATATATGAAGCTCTTGAAATGAAACACTGCTTACGTGAGATGCCGACCTTAGAGGGGCTAGCCAAATACACAAAATCCGCTACGGTCCCTAAGAGAAAGAAGGCAATTGTTATGGTTGAAGAAGTAGGAACCAGCTCACAAAAACCCATGAGGGGTACGAAGCGCCTACGAGAGGAAGAAGCTCAAGCTACACCACAATCAAAGAGGACACATCTGTTACCAAAGATCACGACAACTCAAATGCCTATTACAAAGAGAGATCTCTCAGCTGCCCTCGAAGAGACACACTAGTACATGCAAGGGCAGGTCAATCTAAATATTCAAGGTCATCATTATAGACAGGCGAGTCAAGAGAAACAACAACAGAGTACAGAGAAGACTCCAAAACAAGCTGGAAGATACAAAGAACTGGGCATAGATGATTCTAGTTCCAACACAGAATCCAGTCCTGAAAAAGACACTCTAGACACCGATATAAGAACAGAAACTCAAGAAGAAGAATGGAATGAAATCAACCAAGTTGAAGGGACGCTGGACAACCACGAGGAAAAGGAAAAAAACGTGGAAGAGTCTAATAAACTTGAGCATGTCATTCAATTGAATGATACTACAAAGATAAGCATCAAGGAAGCTCCAACTAGTGTTACATATGTAAAACCACCTATCAAAGAGGAAATCCAAACTCCAGTGAATGTGGATTGAGAGGTACTACAAAATAAAGAACAAATTGTGATTGAGGTACCAGATGACACACCTCAAGGAAATAAAGAAAACATGGTGGCTGATCCAAGGATCCAGCTTCAGATTAGGCAGCCCCATGACACTACATTACATGTGGCACAGGGCAAAGATGTCACAACCGGCGAAGAACCAAGCATCCCAAAAACATGGCTTAATGTGGATGTCACTCAGCTAAAACCTGTAGTAAAACAAATGATTCAAACGGCCATGGATACGCAACAACAAATGATGGACATAGATGCAGACTATGATAGAGCCATGCGAGAAAAAAATCACTTCCAGATCATGAGCGAACAACTGTCATCGCAATTAATGCAGGCTCAAAAGGAAATAGCAATAAAAAACACGGAGAGGTTGGAGGTCAAAGCGCAATATGACACATTAATCACTCAGCATAACCAACTGCAAGCACAGCTCGCAGATTTACAGCAATTACATGAGGCAAGCAAAGCTGACAAAGAAAGATTGAAGTCTCGAAGCACTTTACTTGAGACACAGCTAAGGTTGTACATGGAAGAGAATGACTCTTTACGAAGCAGGAATAAAGAATTGATGAAGTCATTGTTATATGATCAACTGATTGAGCAACAGGAATTATCCAAAACCAAGGAAAAAGAATAAAGAGATTAGCTCGCACAACATACAGATCTGCTGAGGCAAGAGCGAGAAGTGAGAGAAGAATTGGAACGGAAGTACAGTCAAGAAGTAAATGAACTGAAGAAGCAGTTGAACACAGCACATGGGAAACTGGCAGCAAGCTACAGTGAAAACATGGACAATGTGGCCGAAATTGGTAATGAATTGCTTGCAGCCAAGGAAGCACTCAGCACAGCCATGCAAGAAAACAAAGAGAAGACTGAACATATAAAGCAATTAGAATTTCAAATTAACCAGAACGCAGCGATCGGGACACCAATAGTGCAGCTAAGGAAAATCCTACTGACGAGGTAGAGGTAAGTCCTCTATCTCACCCGATCTATAATTCTCCAATACATGAGCAGATGGCGGATATACATGATGATCATCCAATGCCATACACTGCAGAAATAAGTCAGAAGGAACGAGCACTAGTGGTGTCCCGATTGACGGAGAATTTTGAAAATGAAGTCATTAAGTTAATGAAAGAGGCCAAGATCAAAGGTAAAGACCTGGACAAGATCATGAAGCCTATCAATATTCCGTACGGACTATTGAGAAAATGAGATGATATATAAAGAAGATTACACAGAAAAGTCCAGATGAGCAGCTAAATTTTAACCAAGACACATTCGCGTACAGTCAGGAAGAATTCGAAGCTGCGCAACCTATCTGGCGAAGAAAGTTTTTGGAGAAACATCCCACACTACGGGTGCATTGGCAAGTAGCACCATATTTATTCCAGGTAAACCCTTCATTTTGTCCTATACCACGCCGAAGGGAGATTAGAGAATTTTTGGACTTGCAAAAAAGCGGAGCTATAAATAAACAGTGGCTGAATTATCCTATGCTTCCGAGCCCGCCACATAACTACTTGCCACGGAAGAGTATATGGTCAAAACCATCGAATTTTGGCTGCAAAATTATGCGACAGTACCCAACTTAACTATCAAAATGACCAATAAAATACTTAGTATGATACTTACAGTTTTGAAGGTATTCAAGCATGTAGCCTACACTTTTTTGAATTTCATCGGCATTAATCAGGGCACGGAAATCCTCATTTTTTATCTATCGGTTATGCCTAGCCGACCAATGATAATGGCGTATTATTCCAGATTAATGTTCTTGCCAAGTGTATATATGCAAACTTTTGAAGAAGCATTCTTTACAGGATTTTTTGAAATCGATTCAGAAATATTTTTGAAGATGTCGTCCAATTTAAATGCCAGATTAGTGGCATATGAACTTAGCTTCTTCGCAAATCATAGACAGCCCCCCAATGATGGTGTGAAGGCAGAACAATGGGAACAACTAATGATACGTGAAGCAAATCTGCTAAATGATACAGAGCAAAAAATATATAGAACATATGCCCGTCGCTCGTCAAAGCCTGTCGGGGACGACAGAGTCCATGAGGGGGGCAGTGTTGAGGGAGAATCAAGTAAAAGAAAGAAAAGAAGAAGACAACGAAAGAAGCAGCTTCACTAAAAAGAAATATCCAAAGATATATCTCTGCAAGAAGCCCTGCAGGGGCGCAACACCCATCTCTGCACAGAGCCCCGCAGGGGCACACACACCAAGGAAAAGCACGCAGCTGGAAGGAGGAACCAGGGCCAACAAGTATCCATGAAGTGCAAGATGATATCAGGTGGTTCCGTGGCCATATGAGGGTGCTTCAACCTCTTGAGTTACAGAGGATTCAGATCAAGGCTTACGAGCTACATCCTCATATGTGCACTGATGGCGTGCGTGGCAACCTGATTTAACACAGCAACCCAGAATTAATGAGGTTATAGGTGAATTAGACTACGACTATCAGGTAGTCAGTCAAACTCCAAGGGTTGCGGGCGAGCAACGAATGCATCAGGCCCAGAGAATGTAAAACAAGAATTAAGAAGAGGCCATCAAAACTGAACACATGTGTTATAAACAGGTAAAACTGACCAAGGGTTGCGGGCAATGAAAAGAAAAGGATAGGCAGTACAAATGCATTAGGCCGAGAGGATGTAAAAGGAAAATCAACAACAGGGCCATTAAAACGGAATGTCAGTACAACCAGGCGGCAAAACTGACCAAAAGATGCATGCGGACAACAAACTGAAGACAAGAAGTAAAGCCTGTCAAGGGACGACAGAGACGAAGAGGGGGAGAGTGTTGCAGAGCTAAAGAGAGCACAAAGCAGAGAAAAAGACGGGCCCCAAAATTTTTCCGATTTGGACATCACATCTTTGTATCATAACCACTCTTGTAATATATTTTCCGTTGTAAATGCACTAGAGCAGTCCTCTAGATGCATCCCACAGAAGATTAGAAGCTTACCCATGTAAAATAGTAGGAAATTAGTCTTTTAGTGAATAAAGTGCCGGTCTCTTGTGTGAAAGGACCATTTTTAGGGCACAAGTATATAAGTCAAGTGTGACTCTTTGTAAAGAACTTTTTGCCATTGTGAGAATAGAGAGTGTCTTCTTCACTCTGTATCTTCTTCTCTGTGAGCTTGTATGCATGTGTATTGCTTGGAAAGAGTGTGAGGGAGTGTTGTCTATCCATGAAAGTGTTTGTTTGTTGTAGTTAAGGTGTGTGCAAAGTGTAGGAAGTGCTGAAGTGTAGGAAGGTATTTCCCGTGACTTAGTATTTTGCTCATAACTTGAAGTAGGAGTGTCAGAATTGCATGAAATTACTATCATTGGATGCGTCTTCTCGAGAGCTTCGAAACACATATGATATTCGCTATATTTGGAGTTCGGAGCTAGGAGAAAAGTCCAAATACTGATGGCTGCTGCACCAAGTATCGTGACACCATGAACAACAGTTGAAGTTTGTTTGGATTAGTCTTTACCTTGATTGCATTCTTTGAGTAGTTCACTTGCATTGATCATCACATGATTGCATGTCCTCATACACTCGGCTAGGTTTTTATACTCATCCGATTGATATTTAAAAGCGTGAATCCCCACTATATGCACTTGAAGGGGATTGAGGTATAGTCTCTTTCTCCACAAGTCCCTAAGTTGGTACTTAGGTCAACACACTCACTCATTGGTGATAATCTATACAAGCATGGTAAAGATGGTTACCTGAGACTATGTGTCCATGAGAGTGAATATCTCAAGATCTTGGAAACTGCTCACCAAGGTGTAGCAGAAGGACACTTTGGACCAGATCGGGTGATCAAGGCAATACTATTTGCCGGCTTCTGGTGGCCGACCCTTCACATGGATGCACATACCTATGTGAAACGGTGTGATGTTTGTCAGAGAACTCAGTATCCTATACGCAAAGATGAGATGCCACTGAATCCTATGATGGGTGGACGTGCATTCTCTAAGTGGGGAATAGACTTCATAGGTCCTATTAATCCCCCAACTAAGGGTTCCCATGCAGAATATATCATTGTTGCCACGGACTATCTAACCAAGTGGGTAGAGGTAAAAGCCACAACAAAGAACGATGCTCAAACAACAGCCAAGTTCTTATTCGAGAATGTGTTCACCAGATACGGGTTACCTATAGAGCTAGTCAGTGAAAGAGGCACTCACTTCTTGAATGAAGTTATTGAAAATTTGCTCCAAGAGTTCTTGGTAGTACATAAGAAGTCTGCCCCCTATCATCCTCAAGCTAATGGCCAGGCTGAGAGCACCAATAAGATCCTATGCAATGTACTGACGAAATTAGTGAACAATAAACGCTCTGATTGGGACAAAACAGCTACACCATGTTGTTTGGGCATACCGAGTCACCTACAAAACGGTACTCCAAGCCACCCCCTTTCAGATGGTATTGGCCAAAATGCAGTGCTACCGTTGGACTTCTTAATACCTACATTGAAAGTAGCACAAGAGCATGAATGGACGGGTCATGAACTCTCCTTTAGACTTTTTGACCTTGAACGATTAGGAGAAACAAGACTGAGGGCGGCTGCAGGGATATATGCAGCTAAGAAACGACAGAAGGCATACTTTGATGCCCACGTGAAGGATAAAGGTTTGAAGGCAGGCGACCTAGTACTAGTCTACACTTAAAAACAACATGTGAGGAAACTAGAGAAGAGAGGCTACGGACCCATGATCATTAATAGAATCTCAACAAGTGGAGTAGTGCAACTAGCCACATTAGAAGGCGATATTCTCCCGAGCTACATAAGTGGATGCAGAGTCAAGTTATATCAAGAACCTCTAATGGAAGAGATGCTAAGTCGACTCAACACTGCTAAGAAACGCAAAGAAGAAGAAAAGCGAATTCGAGAAGAAGATCAAGTAGAAGCTTTAGAGCGCATACGGAGAATGAAATTAAGAAGACAAGGCAGAGAGCAACCTAGGCCAGATGCATATGCAGATCAAAGATATCATGTGGCTATGTGTGAAGTTTCAGGTATCAACTCTCATAGGATAATTGATCGACGTCCTTTTATACCTTAGAGATAGGACAAGGAAAGGGTGCAAGGACTGTAAGAGCCTTGATTGACTCAGGTGCAGCCACTAGTGCTGTTAATTTTCTTACTGTCAAAAGTTGAAATTAACTGTCAATCCTATAGAAGCATATCTCATAGGATTGGGAGGTATGGAAACCCCTTGCATGGGCGAGGTGGAACTTCCCCTCTATATTCAAGACGAAGTAATGACAGTCAAAGTACTAATGTGTCAAGATGAGGACCTCACTGAGCCTCTTGTCGTGGGTCAGGACTGGATCTATGATCATGCAGTCAACCTAAACCTAAGGAGTGGACTTCTTTAGGTATGGGTAAATCATAGTCGAATTACAGTTGAATTGGAAAATGAGGCACTCAAGGAATTAGGTAAGGAACGAACTCTTGGTCCTTCCAGGGGCACACATGAAGTTGACAATGCTATTCTTGTCCAAAACTGTGTGATGCAGAAAGAGGATTGTCTCAACAACGGAGTCAGGATAAGACGGCACTCCCTTTTGTTCCAAAGGCCAAAGGGATGCAGCAACCAAAGGCAGATCAAATACAGAAAAAGCAGAGCACTACCTATAGTGGAGGCCAAAAAAAGGAGCAAAGCAGATTGTTTCAGCGGTTGAAACAAGTATGGAGGCGAAAAGGAGAACACCCTGTTGCGACCACCCCCACGTCCAAACCTCTTATTAGTAGTTGTTGGTGCAGACCAATCACCAATTGAAGGCTTGGAAGATCAAATGATGAAGGAAGAATCAATTCCTAAAGTGTGGAAGAAGATTACATTCAGAGGACAAGAGAAGTGTACACATATGTACATTAGTATAGTCATAGATGACTTAGATCTTTGTTTAGTAAGAATCATGTAACAAAATTATCTATAAATACTTTGAGAAAAGTCGGGGCATGTATGAGAGCATATGTGACAATAGTTAGAAGTCAAGAATGAGGGAGATAGAAGTCATGAGATAGAGGAAAAGTTAGTTGTGTTAGCTCTCATCACTCAGTTGTAATTTCTCTGAGTAAATGAAAATTTTTGCGCCCGATGTTTCTGCGTGTTCTCCTTCTACAGTAGATCAATTGTGAAATGCTTTTGTACAAGTCTAAGTTGAGAGTTGCTTGACCTCTGTGCAAAGTTTTAGCTTCCAATTGTAATCAGACTGAGTGAATTAAGTGTAGGAACATTCATATGTGAAGTATGTTCACTGGTTCCTAAAACAGGCACAGATTTCGAAGTTAATGTTTTGATCATTTCTCCTAGCACAGTTTAAAGTTTTGCATGAGTGAGGGCTTAATCTTTAAGTTGGAAGATAAGTTACTCATGTCTAGAAGCATTTTGTAAAAACGGGTTCTATTCAAGGAGAATCAAGTCTTAAAAGTTACAGGTGTAAAGTCGACTGTTCTAGATGACAGTTTCTGACATAGGTAACTTGAGAAGTTGATTTCTCAAGTTATACTTAATCTTTTGAAGAGATTCAACTTGGAGTAGATGCGCAATCTCTAGGAGATACTTCATACAAAGTTTCATCAAAAACTTTACACGTTTGATAAGTCAATGTGGAGAAATAGTGCAGCAGACTTTTCTGTGTTTCATCTTTTTCACAGATTTGTTAATCTTTTGATAATTAGCAATTGATCCTCTAAATTAGTGGAGTGTTTGACTTACTCTTGGTATAGAGGTGCTCTAATCACAAGAGTAAGTTGTTCTTTTGGAGATTAACATTCTCCATCAGTGGTATCAGAGCAAGAGACATCAATTTGAAGAAAGGAGGATCCCGATTGCTGCAGATTCAAGAAATTCAACACTTGAAGGACTAAGAAGTGAAAGTTTGGAGTCAAAGCTCAAGGAGAAGACTTTTTGACATCAAGAAAGGCAAAAGGAGTCCAATTCGAAGTAAAGGTACATACATTGTTGTAAAGCTTGAAGATTTCAATACACAGGTGGATACAAGATGGGAGAAAGCTTGCAGATTGATAAGCTAGATAGGGAGAACTATCCAGCATGGTCCATGAGGATGGAAGCACACCTCATGAGCAAAGATCTTATATCATTTATTACAGGAGATGAAGAAAAAACCTGAGTTTGCAGATCCAAGTATTCCTACTAGGGAAGAGCTTGCAATGTTGAAGACTTGGATGAGAAAGGATGCTCAAGCAAGGAGTATCATCTACATGGCTATAAATGATTACCTTCTACCTCACATCAGAGGTTTGGAAAGTGCCACAGATGTTTGGAATGCCTTGGAAGAGCATTTCCAAAATACACTAAGTCAAGGAAGTCCTCACTATGGGCTGAGTTCACAACCTTCAAGAAGAAGAGCTCACAATCAATTTCAGATTATGTGGCAAGGATGAAAGATATTGCAGATAGCTTGGGAGCAGTGGATGAAGATATTGAAGAAGAAAAGTTGGTAAGACAAATACTTACAGGTTTGAGAGGAGATGAGAAGTGGAAGCCTTTTATATTGTCCATAGAGTTGTCACTTGATCACTTTACTCCTGACCTTAATCAATTGCTAGGACATATGCTAACCTTTGAGCAGGATCTTAAAGGAGACAATGATAGAAGTACAAGTCAAGCTATGTACTCCAAGGACAAGAAAAAGAATGGCAAGGGAAAGCAATCAAATGATGATGAAGGGAATTCAAATCAAGCTAACTTCACAAAAGGAAAGATGAATTTCAGAGGTAAAGGAAGAGGAGGTAAGAACAAAGATAATACTAAAGCTTGTTGGATTTGTGGCAGAACAAATCATTTGGCAAATGATTGTTGGTATAACAATCAAAATGGTGGAAACAATAATCAGAATTATAACCAAAGAGGTAGAGGAGGCAGAAACCAAAGAGGCAACTTCAGAGGAAGAGGTGGTAGGACATCATATGGTAGAGGAGGTGGAAGAACTTCCAATCTCAGTCCTACAACAATAATTATTACAATTATGCATCAGATCAGAAGGATGACATGACTCTTATCTTGAATGCAACTCATGAATCAATGGGAGAAGATCAAAGAGTGTTTTATATTGACTCAGGGTGCAGCAACCATCTGAGTGGGAATCTATCCTTAATGACTGATATGGAAGCAAGGGTGAATGGACATACAGTTCAAACAGGTGACAATACCAAACATAAAGTGGAGAGTATTGGATCAGTGAAGACAAAGAGTGGAAGTACACTTCTGAGCAAGGTACTTTATGTTCCTACTATTCCTAAAAATCTGATAAGTGTAGGGCAAATTGTGGAGAAAGGATATGAGGTAAGATTCACAAATGATGGTGTTTATGTACAAGATCCAAATCAGGGATATAGAAACATAATTGCAGGTAAAAGGAAGGAAGATTGTTCACTCTCAAAGTCCAAGGTAATGTGGGGACATGCATTATTTACCTATGGAAGTCAAAAGGTATCTGAATTAGACCTATGGCATAAAAGGCTAGGTCATTTCAATGAGAGAGCTATAAAGGAGATGTCAAAGAATCAGGTGGTGCTTGGATTGCCAAATATTGAAGGGCAACATATGGTGTACAAGTGTGAAGCTTGTCAATTAGGTAAAGCACATAAGAGTTCTTATAACAAATCAGGGTACAAGTATTCAAATATGCTTGAATTGGTTCATACAGATGTATGGGGTCCCTCAAGGGACTATAGCATAAATGGATCCAGATATTATGTGTTGTTTGTTGATGATGCAACAGGTGGATTACTTTGTATGTAATCAAGGATAAATCAGAAGTTTTCAAGACATTCAAACATTTTCTGCTTATGCAGAAAGGATCACAGGACAAAAGCTCAAGAGGTTAAGATCAGATGGAGGGGGAGAGTATTTCTCAAAAGAGTTTGATGATTATTTGTGGAATGCAGGTATCAAAAGAGAAGTGACTTGCAGGTACTCCCCTCAACAAAATGGAGTAGCAGAAAGGAGGAATAGGACTCTTGTAGAGTTTGCAAGAGCTATGATGAAGGAAAAGAATTGTCCAAATTACTTATGGGCAGAAGCTATTAACACTGCAACATACCTTGTGAATAGGTTGCCTTGCAAAGCTTTGGATGGAGGAACCCCTTATGAAGCATGGTGGGGTAAGAAGCCTAGTCTTGATCATTGTAAAGTATTTGGATGTATTGCATATGCTTATGTTTCTTCACAATTAAGACATAAGCTAGAACCAAAAGCAGAGAAGTATGTGTTTATTGGATATGATGATAGACAGATGGGTTACAGGTTGTGGAGTCCATCCACAAAGCAATTTCTTGTTACTAAAGATGTGACATTTGACGAGCAAAATATGTGGTATATAGGATCACCAAATGAGTATACAGGTGTTGAAGAAATACAAAGGAAAGGAAAGGCAAAGGTAAAGTTTGTGAAGAAATTGTTGATGAAGTTGACTCTAGATGTAGAGTGCAGGATCATGTAGAAGAAGGGCCAAGATTTGATCCAGAATCAAATGAGGCTGAAACTTCAAGAAGTGCAGAAATCAGGAGGTCTACAAGAGAAAGGAAAGAGCCTATAAGGTATAGTTATGATACATCTTTCCTAACAACAAAAGATTATGCCTACATTGTTGAAAACAGAAGAAGATCCAACCACTTATGAAGAAGCCAAAGGTAAACAGAATTGGAGAAGGCAATGCAGGAAGAGTATGATGCTCTACTTGAAAATGAAACTTGGGAACTAGTACCAAGACCAAAGAATCAGAAGGTCATTGGATGTAAGTGGGTATATAAAACAAAGAGGTTTGCAGATGGTAAGGTGTCTAGATATAAGGCTAGACTTGTGGTCAAAGGATATGCCCAAACTTATGGGGTAGATTATGATGAACCTTTAGTCCTGTTGCTAAGATGTCTACAATTAGGACATTGATTGCTATTGCTACTTGTAAGGGATGGAAATTGTCACAATTGGATGTGAAGAATGCATTTCTAAATGGATACATTGCAGATGAAGTATATATGGAGCAACCAGAAGGCTTCATGGAATCAATTGGATCAGATTATGTGTGTAAGCTCAAGAGAGCTTTATATGGGTTGAAGCAAGCCCCAAGAGCTTGGAATTACAGATTGGTCAAGTTCTTGAATGAATGTGGATTTCAAGCATCAAAGGCAGATAGTAGCTTGCTAGTGAAGGCAAGTGAAAATGGATACATTTACATGTGCATTTATGTTGATGATATTATTGTTACAGGAACAGATGCTCAAGGAATCAATGAACTCAAAAGGCAAATAGAGAAGGAGTTTAAGATAAGTGATTTGGGAAACTTATCTTATTTTCTAGGAATGCAGATTGTGTATACTCAACATGGAGTATAGGTTTCACAAGAGAGATACTTGAAGAATCTTCTAGTCAAGTTTAACATGGAAGATTGCAAGATCTCAACCACACCATTGGAGGTAAATCATAAATTAAGCAGGTATGGAGGTGAAGAATTCAATGACATGAAGAAATATCAGAGTTTGGTAGGTAGTCTAATCTATGCTACCTTGACAAGGCCAGATCTATCATATGCAGTAGGTGTGTTGTCACAATTTATGCATTGTCCAAAGAAGACTCATTGGATTGCAGCCCAAAGGGTACTCAGATATATCAAAGGAACCCTAAGTGAAGGTTTGTATTATGGTTTCACTTCTGACACAAGAATCAAAGTGTTTAGTGATGCAGATTGGGCAGGTGACTCAGATGATAGAAGGTCTACTCATGGGTATCTCTGTTATGTTGGAGATAAGCTAGTTTCTTGGTGTTCAAAGAAGCAACATACAGTTGCTTTATCATCCACAGAAGCTGAGTATAAGGGAATGGTAGAAGCTGCAAAGGAAGTGATATGGTTGAAGACCTTGATGAAAAGTTTTGAGTTTGATCATAGTACTCCAATAATTTTTGGAGACAATATGAGTTCTTTGTATTTGGCAGCTAACCCTGTTTTTCATGCCAGGACTAAGCATATAGAGATTCAGTATCATTTCTTGAGGGAAAAGGTACTAGATAAAGAGATTGAAGTGATGTATACTCCAACAAAAGAACAATTGGCAGATATGATGACAAAGAGTCTGGATGGACCTAAGTTACAAAGGTTCAAAGACATGGCAAGTATAAAGAAGACACAGAAAACCTCAATTGATGATTGAGGGGGAGCTGTTGGTGCAGACCAATCACCAATTGAAGGCTTGGAAGATCAAATGATGAAGGAAGAATCAATTCCTAAAGTGTGGAAGAAGATTACATTCAGAGGACAAGAGAAGTGTACACATATGTACATTAGTATAGTCATAGATGACTTAGATCTTTTGTTTAGTAAGAATCATGTACAAAATTATCTATAAATACTTTGAGAAAAGTCGGGGCATGTATGAGAGCATATGTGACAATAGTTAGAAGTCAAGAATGAGGGAGATAGAAGTCATGAGATAGAGGAAAAGTTAGTTGTGTTAGCTCTCATCACTCAGTTGTAATTTCTCTGAGTAAATGAAATTTTTGCGCCCGATGTTTCTGCGTGTTCTCCTTCTACAGTAGATCAATTGTGAAATGCTTTTGTACAAGTCTAAGTTGAGAGTTGCTTGACCTCTGTGCAAAGTTTTAGCTTCCAATTGTAATCAGACTGAGTGAATTAAGTGTAGGAACATTCATATGTGAAGTATGTTCACTGGTTCCTAAAACAGGTGCAGATTTCGAAGTTAATGTTTTGACCATTTCTCCTAGCACAGTTTAAAGTTTTGCATGAGTGAGGGCTTAATCTTTAAGTTGGAAGATAAGTTACTCATGTCTAGAAGCATTTTGTAAAACGGGTTCTATTCAAGGAGAATCAAGTCTTAAAAGTTACAGGTGTAAAGTCGACTGTTCTAGATGACAGTTTCTGACATAGGTAACTTGAGAAGTTGATTTCTCAAGTTATACTTAATCTTTTGAAGAGGTTCAACTTGGAGTAGATGCGCAATCTCTAGGAGATACTTCATACAAAGTTTCATCAAAAACTTTACACGTTTGATAAGTCAATGTGGAGAAATAGTGCAGCAGACTTTTCTGTGTTTCATCTTTTTCACAGATTTGTTAATCTTTGATAATTAGCAATTGATCCTCTAAATTAGTGGAGTGTTTGACTTACTCTTGGTATAGAGTGCTCTAATCACAAGAGTAAGTTGTTCTTTTGGAGATTAACATTCTCCATCAGTAGTCAACAACACGACAATAATAAGAAATCTTTTATAAATTCTTCTGCGAAAGTAAAGTCTATTTGGATACCCAAGAAGTCGATGAAGGCCAGCCCACAATCACGACAAATCTGGGTGCCTAAGGCTTGCTTGCGGGCTCAAATAGCTACACCAAGGCAACACCCGGTACAAAATTTTTTCACTAGGGAATTTGAGAGATTGCAGAATAATGAAGGACTGAAACCTATATGGAAGAAGGCGGGACTCTATGATTACTTCAAATTCCAATTGCCAAAGCCCGATTTTCTAAGGTGCTCTTATTTGATTAGCACCCTCACTCCGAGCAAAGACAAAAAGGGGTACAGCTCCTTTGTCCTCCGATCTCTCACAAGGGGCAATGAACTGAAGCATTTCAGGTTGACTATCAATTTGGTAAGGGAAGCTCTAGACATGAAAGGTATGCACATTCCTACGGAGAAAGAGACAATGGTCCCCGACAATATGAAGAACAGGAATCTGACGAATTAAAGGACATGGTGGCAATGACACCTACAATTGCCATTCACTTGCGAATGGTCATGCAGGATTTTGCATTTCCCGCTCAAGAGAGGTTCACATGCCACCTAAGAAGATATGGTTTAGTCTATACTTGGCTGATGCCTTTGATTTGACAATCAACATGCCCCACTGGATTATCGACCAAATCCACTTGGCTCATCAAAGGTGGTATAAGAAACAAAAGTCTGTACTGTATGGATGTTGTGCCCTCACCAGGATTGTGTATAGATGTTTGGCTTATGATGTGCCAGTGCAGAGGGCATTAAATTGGACCAGGGTACAAGAATTCCAACGTAGACTATCAACCGCAGGACCACCATCTAAGAAAATGAGAGGCGCAGTTCAGATGCCCTGTGCACAATCCTGCGGTGCGACATTGACACTAGAGACAACTCCACGACTTCCAAGGCGGGTACAACCCTTCACTATCAGATTACCAAGACACAACACTGATGGACCTAATCTGGTGTTCCCACCCGTACCAACCGACCTAGAGTTTCCTCACGGATTCACATTAGAAGACCTAACTGATGAGGAGGTAGCCAGAATAATCGAAGCTGTTAACGCGGAAGTCGAGGCAGAGCAAGCTAGTGGACAACAAACTACTACAGACCAACCTCATCCCAGACAACCAGAGGTCGTCGATGTGGAGGGTGAAGAAGAAGAAGAAGAACAAGAGGAGGAACATGATGGAAAATCCGAGGAAGAAGAGCAAGAATATGATCAGGAAGCTCTGCAGGTACTTGAAGGTGCTCCAGCTTATACGAAGGCATTGAAAAAGCTCTATGATACCATGAACAGAGTTCAAGAGCAACATAGACTGTCCCTAGCAGCAGGCAAGGACCTCATGAATCAAATTCTTGAGGAGGAAGGCGTAGACGAGCAATACCGTGCCACTCTTGACATGATATCTGAGGCTTTAGGAGTACCTGAGACGGTTCATACCGCCCTGGCACAATCACGAAGAACGGAGCGATGATACGGCAGACACCCCCCTCGATCAGGAAGCAAATGAATGTATTAGTATCAGAACCAGAAGGCACATCCACAACCACGAGCACCGCACACACTGTCCATGATACTGAGGAAACCCATGTATCAAGTGCACCTCCGTCACCCCCTCTGCCACCCCTGCCTCCAACCCCACCACATTCACCCCCCTACCAGTGTAACCACTACTGTCACCGCCTCCGAGTCCACGACCCATACCGAGGCACAGACCGTCAGTCACCCACACACCCTATCTCCACCTCTTTTGGCTATAAGGCCACTGAAACAGTAATTCTAACTGCAGCCACAGAAATCTCATTCCCCCAATCACACTTCCAGGCAGTTCGTATTCACAATTGCACACACCACTGTCACTTTCACCACTATTACCGCACCCACAATTCCAATATTCACAATCACTCCCACTACTGCATCCACGTTGATCTTATGGACATATCACCCACCTCTGCACCTCTCCCTCCCCCCATACACCCACCATCTCCCATTCCCCCCACCTCCCACTTCACCATTTTCCAGCACCGATCCACACTTCCATTCCCTTCCCCTTTCCCTTCCCTTCTGCATTCAACACCCTTCCCGCATCCACCCCTATTAATAATGTATTTAATAATATGTATCAGTGTAGTCGCAACTACAACA